>JAUJYZ010001316.1:0-523195 GCA_033675265.1 Actinostola sp. cb2023
TAGTTAGTAGTAATCCTGCTATAGTAAGGCGCTTTTGTTTTCAAAAAATCATAATTTAATACCCTATCCAAATCTCTAAAAAAAGTGAAAATTACGACCCTTGTCAGAATTACAGACCCTATTCAAGACAATTTTAGGGTGAAATGTATACCCTATCTAAGACCAAAAACCTCAAAAAACCATACCCTATCCAGCGGCACATACCCGTATAGCAAATATATGTAGTACCCCCACACCCCACCCGGGGGCGCGATGACCCCAATAGTTCACCTGCAAAATTTCAGCGATTTTTTAATACTAGGAATTACCTAACAGTGCTAAAGGAAGCAAGAAAACTCTCAGTTGCAGTTTAATCACACAAAGTTTAGAACATTTGCTGTTTAGATATCATTGTTACAGCTAACTACAATGTAACTGATTTGTATGACGAATGAATGAATGAATGAATGAATGAACTTTATTTAGAGAAGGTAAATATAAAAACATTTACAAAATGCATCAGTTTAGCATAGCTAATCTTCCACTGGGTCTTCTGGGTTAAATAAAATAATAATAATCGTTATAATGACAGGATGGTTCTGTAATAAGAAACGGTTTATGAGCTTTCATTGCTCAACCGTTTTTTATGTTCTTATGTTTTGTTGCCTTTGAGCTTTAGAGTCTCACGTTGACCTCCGATGGTATGCAAATGCGAGGTAGAATTGTACTAGCCTGATTTTCAGACGGTCCGTGGTCCTCCGCTCTCGCTATCTGAGGGTATGGATGGGGGTATGCGATTGTCAGTAAACTACTAAATTTTAGGCCAATTGTCAGTTAACTACTAATTTGTCTAATTTTAATTAATTATTAACTTTCGTTTTATAAATGATAGATATTATAGGAAGAGAAGTACTAATTATCAAACAATAAGTAATAAAACCATTAAATATCACTCACTGACCTTTATAAGCAGGGGCGGATCCAGGTTTTTGTCAAACAGGGGGTTGGAGTTGTTTTTATTAACACAACAAAACTCAATTTTCATTAAATGTTGAGTTTATTGGACATGAAATGGAATGACTGTCAGTGAAATGGCTGTCAGTGCTTCAAGATGGCGGACCGGATCATGAATCAATGTCATGTCAATGAGCTTCGCCGAGAAGTCTACTATCAGATTCAATCAAGTGACATGCAGTATACACCATTCTGCTTTGTTT
This sequence comes from Actinostola sp. cb2023, assembly GCA_033675265.1. Lineage (NCBI taxonomy): Eukaryota > Metazoa > Cnidaria > Anthozoa > Actiniaria > Actinostolidae > Actinostola > Actinostola sp. cb2023. The sequence continues at coordinate 1,197 of JAUJYZ010001316.1, forward strand.
TATTACTCGTGCCCAGGCCGAAGGCCTCTGTGACGCTCGAACGTGGACCCATCATCCGGCACTAATTCTATAGAAGCTCAAAATAACTTTGACAATACCACTCAAGGCCATGGCTGGCAGAGTCAAGAGTAGCCTGGTCAAGAGCGAACTGTTCATCAGCTCAGGTTACATTAATAATAGACACAAAAATGTGTCAATATTCCACCAGGTCTTAAGAGATTACAAGCTTAGATGACCTTAGATAGCGTGACATTGAATACAAAGTCTAAATAAGCCTTTAGATCACTGTTTAGAAAATGATCATCAGTTCTATAAGAACGATGGCAACAACAATTTTAAACTAAAATAATAAAATGTCAGTTAACTGTTAATTTTTCAATTGTCAGTAAACTACTAATTTCTGAGTCATTTGTCAGTTAACTACTAAATTTTAGGCCAAATGTCAGTTAACTGTTAACCCCATCCATACCCTCCTATCTCCCCCTCCCCGTGCTGTAAGTCGAAGTTTGATTGAAATACTACCGTAGCATTTGCAGAAATGAGGAGATCACATCCCACACATATGACCCAACGCTAGGCTCGATTTCCTGAAAACCGAGCCTACAACCCAACGCATGAGCATCGAAAATAGTCTCAATATTTTATTACTCGGGCTTCCTGTGGAAGGCCCGAGTCTAAAAATACAGACGGTTTTGCTTTGTCGTCATGTTTCTACGCCAAATCTGCAAGTAGTCACCATAGCGCATGCGTGTTTACCGCTGACGGCACGGTACTAAATCACGGGGCCATGTTAATCTTCTTGGTGTCGTTCCAATTTTAGAATACAGAAGTTGTGGTTAGCAGCTTATCAACGATAAATCAAATCACCAGCATTCAAAAAGGATTTCGCCGTGCTCTCTTGCTCGAGCCAGTCGAATTGTTCATTAATACTGCTTAGTAAATATGCAAATATCCTAGAGAATACTTTTTTGGCCTTGCAATTCTATTTCAAAGCCGTTGTATTTCTAACAAATGTATGTGGCTTACTTTGTATAAAGAACTCGATCGTAATTTTATTGAGTTTGTGAAATCGTTTCTTGCAAGGTAATCGAAATGTACTTCACCAGCTGTCAGCTAGCAGTGTCAGTGTTGAAGCTAATTACGTATGCATGCTCTACTGAGTCACACAACGAGTGACTTAAATTGTGCAAGTAATACATGTAGGCTAAAACTACTTCTGTATGATGATACAAATAAGCTATTAGGTTTCACGTTTAAAACTATCAAAACAGCTTTATTAAGAAGCCCGAGTTCACGCTAGTTGAGCGTCTAGTTAGTACGTACTACACAATGACATTTTTGCTATCAGTACTAGTATCAGTACTTATAATATTCATTAATAATTCATTAGGCAGCTGTCCAATCTGTGCTCAGCATTCTGGTCACGTGGCTACCTTGTAACTCCCATACAATTTCCAAGAAACTAAAAGCACGGGGAGGGTTTGAATAGTTGGCAGGGAATAGGTGGGGTTGATTAATTACTGCAATTGTTCATAAGTATGATACAGAATAGTAATAAAGCTTATTAGTATTCTGTATCAGATATACAGAATACTAATAAACCTTATTAGTATTCTGTATCAGATACAGAATACTAATAAGCTCTATAAGTATTCTGTATCGATCAATGCATTATATGAGAGGAACAATACATTATCCTAAAAGCTAATTAAGAAAAATCAGTACACGTTAGATTTTGCTCCGCAGTTTCTTTAATCAGTGTAACTCTCTTCCTCTATTACTTACTAATGATACAATCATTGGATTTCTAGCTTTGTGCGGCAATTCTTTCACAATCTCAAATAAATTATAACAAACTTTGAAAGACACGAGATTACTTCAAATTAAGGACTTCGCACAGTTCTCGCTAAATATTGCGTTACTTGCTACATTATTATTTTCAAGAACCTCGAATTAGAAGATGTTAAAGTAATGTTAGTCGAACTAGAACTTCATACGGAATTTATGTGTCAAAAGAAAGTCAATAGACTCTTTCCTTGCTACCTTGTTTTAACGAGACGTCTGCCAGACTTCAGAAATCTTTACACTCCACTTCGGTGCTAGTTTGGGCACATTCCCTCAACAACTGACTCTCTTGTGATGCACTTTTGGCAGTTTACGAAATTTGTCAGCCATTGTCTCAAACTGATGCCCGTCTTAGCTCTATGACCTTCCTGTGAGAACTGTTCTTGATTTGATTGAAAAGAATCAAAACTCCGTTCGCATTCACAATTAAAGCGCCCTTTGAAAACCAAACAAAAGTGTAAATGTATTCTAAATGAAAAAGCAGGCATATTACATATTTGCCGTATTTTTTCTTTGTTATGTCTTAATGAGCAATCAACTCTATTCAAAAACTACCAAGTATGAAAAGGAATAAAACATTTATTAAACAATCGATATCTTAATATAAAACGAAACTGCTTTCATTGTTTAGTGCGGTCAAGCAATCTAAAAGAACAGAATCAGATATTGACAATTCTGGTTGAATGTTCAAAAAGAACAATATCATAAGTAATTTACAATATTCGTATATGTTGTATCTTATTTACAATCTCTCGCCTTCGGCTCGAGATTGTAAATAAGATACAACATTCACTCATCAGATATATGACAGTACTAATTCTGTACTAGTTGAAACAGTACCTATCAGTACTAGTTCAGTAAACAGTATAGTATTCAAACTATATCATAAGTATTTACTAGTATCAGTATTCGTGACAATGTTGTATCAGTTAGTATTACAATCTCTAGTATCGCCTTCGGCTCGAGTATTGTAAGTACTAGTATCATACTAGTACAGTACTAGTATCAGTACACAGTCTATATGTACTAGTATCAGTATAGTATCAGTACTAGTATCAGTACTAGTATCAGTACTAGTATCAGTACTAGTATCAGTACTAGTATCAGTACTAGTATCAGTACTAGTATCAGTACTAGTATCAGTACTAGTATCAGTACTAGTATCAGTACTAGTATCAGTACTAGTATCAGTACTAGTATCAGTACTAGTATCAGTACTAGTATCAGTACTAGTATCAGTACTAGTATCAGTACTAGTATCAGTATCAGTACTAGTATCAGTACTAGTATCAGTACTAGTATCAGTACTAGTATCAGTACTAGTATCAGTACTAGTATCAGTACTAGTATCAGTACTAGTATCAGTACTAGTATCAGTAGTATAGTACTAGTATCAGTACTAGTATCAGTACTAGTATCAGTACTAGTATCAGTACTAGTATCAGTACTAGTATCAGTACTAGTATCTAGTATCAGTACTAGTATCAGTACTAGTATCAGTACTAGTATCAGTACTTGCATGTACACAAAATTGAACAATTAAACGAGACTGCAAAATATTTATTTATTTACCTGGTGAGTTTTAGTGTCCTCCGCCTATGAATACAATAAAATAAATTAATCAGTCTGTTATTAGAACAGTTTATACTGAAGAAATAGGAAACGAGGCAGCGTGCTCTATCGAGTTATAGAAGCACGCGGTAATTGGAAGAAGATTTGAGAAGTGCTAGGAGAAGCACGAGGCGTAGCCGAGTGCATCTCGCACTTCTCTCGTCTTCTCTCAATTCCCGCGTGCTCTATAACTCGATAGAGCACAGCTGCCGAGTTTTCTATTTCTTTTATAAAATACAAGTATGATTTTTAAAGCAAGTTTTCAATTTTGTTCGTTGCAAAAATGTTTGAATATCTGTGCGCGCGTGCACTGTGCTCTCACAGAGCACACGGAATACGCATCCTTTGGCCAATCAATAAAAAATAAATAAAAAAAAAAAAATCAGAGCGCGCGTTATATTTACTGTGTTTGGTGACTTTTATCGCTGTCAGACCGTCTGTAAAATGCATTTATTTGGGAAATCCTTTGTGTTGTTGCTGTTTTGTCCCTCTCTAGGGACCATGATCCTTAGCGTTTAAACAATAGATTGTTTTGATGTGACCACGGGAAGCGAAATGTAAATTTTGCACAACAGTCCATCCCTTCAAGAAAGAGTTGTGTCCCGCCTGGGGTAAAAGATGCAATGTGTGTGGTGAAAAAAAATCATTGGAGAGGATCAGTGGACCATGACAATGATGAACAGGATTCTGACTTTGAACCTATTTACACGTTAAACCACTATGTGAATGGAGTTGATGCTGATAGTAACAGGAGGGAAATTTGCATGAGCATGCGCTTAACCGCTGGACCATAAAAGCGTAATTTCGGAAGCATAAAAACCGATTATAGTAATAATAACGCTATATTTTATTATGTTGCTATTTTGATCATCAGAGTTCGACAAAAAGGCTTATTATATAGTCAAATGTTAATTTAATTCTGGCTTTTCACTGCACACTGACTATTCACAAAATTCGTATTTTGTTTGATATTGACCGGCACAGGAAGCCCAAGCTGGGATTTTGTGGATTATATCTTTATTTATTTTTTCTATAAATACTGTAATAACAGTCTTGAAACTCTCCTGGTGTCTTGTGGTATTTATTTACTATACCTGTACAAAGTTTCGTCGAATTTGAAAACAATTTAGATGTCTTCCCCGTACTTTCCATGAAAATATATTTGTTGTTATCATAAAAAACTGTAATTTTATCTCTTCTGGCGATTTTTTCCAACAATCTCAATAATGTATACTGAAAGCATATGGTACATAGTTCTATGAAATGGTAATTTTTTTGTGGAGATTTGGGCTGGATTTCAAGCAATATGCAAAAAATGTATATTTTTGAGTAATGAAATTTATGCAAACTTTACACTTCAATAAAATGTTTACACTTTGACCGATCTCAGCATAATATCTAAAAATATGACCTCGGATGGGAACATTACAAGAACATTGGTACACTGACAGAAGAGTCCCCACCATAAAACGAATACCATAATGAATGTGTTGAAGATTAATTCACGTTCTAGAAATTATGACGAAGAAATTGTCGAAAATCTTCGACTGAGCGATTTTTCCCAGAGAAGTTACTGGAATTTTTCAAAACAGGAAACATGACTTTAATGAATTATGTAGTGGAAATTGTGGAGATTTCGGCTCAATTTCGAGATAACTAGGTTTGAAGATTGGGATAATTGAGTATTCCAGACATCATACCCAAGTTTACCTTCGTTTATTTGAAGTTGATTTGGTGTTGATGAAGGCTAAAATATAATAATATACATTCCATATGTATAAGAATTGACTAAATGTATTTACTTTTCCTTAAATCTTCTTCGCGACTGAGCTTGCAACGTCGACAAACTGTTTACTCCATGTCAGCTGGCCGCCATGTTGTCCAAAATAGAGTATTTAGCACAGCAAAAGAACAGGAATTTGATATCAAATAAAGGCATAATATTCTAATATTTCGATCAATGAAATAACATTAAGGCACAAAGATAGCATTAAGAATTCATTTCTGCGTGTTCAGTACATACAATTCTCGTAATACGTCCGCAAAAACTGTAAACATTGGAACCAAACAACTTGTCTCGAGTACATCTTGTATCATCTGACTGTGCCGGACGCATGCGCACACAAAAGTCCCTCCTGTTGCTGATAGTAGTAATTCAATCATGTGTGATATGTGCATTGAGTCTAAGATAGTTAAGATGCAGATTGATTGTGGCTCCTCTGTGAATATCCTGCCTAGAAGTAAAATAGGAGACAAACCCATTGCCCCAGCCAATATTACCCTTGAAATGTGGAACAAGGATAGAAGGAAAGGCAATGGGAACAACCAAGCTCGAGGTGACAAATCCCAACACCCAACACAAATACCGCTTGAAATTTGTAGTTGTCGATGAGGAATTGACACCCTTGCTTAGCAGAAAAGCAGCTGAGAAGATGGGACTTATTACAGTTAATTATGAACAGTTTCAAAGTGTAAAGTCAATAGAAGGAAAACTTAATGGAAAAGCAATGTTACAGTTTCCAGACCTGTTCAATGACGAGATTGGCACTCTGCCAGGAGAAGTGAAGCTAACTGTGATAGAAGATGCCACACCCGTAGTGTGCCCCCCAAAGAGATTACCAGTAGAGATCAAAGATCAGGTAAAGGAAGAGTTGGATAAGCTCGTAAAGATTGGTGTAATAGATCCAGTTGATCACCCAACAGATTGGGTGAACCAGATGACAGTAGCAACAAAGAAGTCGGGAGAATTGCGCATCTGTCTTGACCCCCGTAGCCTAAACAAAGTGTTAAAGAGAGAACACTACCAACTACCAGTCCTCGAGGACACACTGCATGATTTGGCAAAAGCTAAGCTGTTCAGCAAACTAGACCTTAAACATGGATACTGGCACTGTGTGCTAGATGAACCATCATCAATTCTCACCACCTTTGCAACTCCTTTTGGTCGCTACGAATGGAAGAGACTCCCATTCAGATTAAGTGTCAGCTCAGAGATATTTCAAAAGCGTCTGATACAAGCACTAGAAGGGCTGCCGTCCACAACTCCTATTGCTGATGACATTCTGCTATATGGTAAAGGTGAGCATGAGAAAGATGCTGAAAAGGACCATGATGATAACCTTACCAAACTCCTGGAGAGATGCCAAGAAAAAGGCATAAGACTAAACAAAGGCAAAGCTGTTCTTAAAGTCAAACAGTTGGACTTCATGGGTCATTTTGTCACAGCAGAGGGTTTAAAACCAGACCCCAACAAGGTGGAAGCCATCGTGAAGCTGCAAACACCAACAGACAAGCAGGGTGTGGAACGACTCAACGGTGCAGTCAACTACTTGGCCAAATTCCTCCTCAAGCTATCGCAGGTTATGGCACCCATTCGTCAACTGACGCACAAGGATGTAGAGTGGCACTGGGACGCAGTTCAAGATCGAGCCTTTGAAGAGATTAAACAGCTTGTAACGCAAGCTCCAGTTCTTGCATACTATGATCCACAGAAAGAACTCGTAATTCAGTGTGATGCCAGCAGTAAAGGGCTTGGAGCAGTTTTCCTTCAAGAAGAACGACCAGTAGCATATGCAAGTAGATGTCTTATCGATGCAGAAACTCGCTATGCCACAATCGAGAAAGAAATGCTTGCCGTTGTATTTGCCTTAGAGAAATGGCATCAGTTCACGTATGGAAGAGCAGTTCAAGTCTGCACAGATCACAAGCCTCTAGTGAGCATAAATCAGAAATCCCTCGACAAAGCCCCACGACGGCTACAGGGTATGCTACTCAGAAGTCTAAACTACAACATTGATATTCAGTACCGCCAAGGTAATGAACAGCATCTTGCTGACATGATGAGTAGATCATTTCTTCCCCTCAACAGCCATGAGAGCCAAAAAGAATTTGAGGTAATCAATGCTGTCAAGTTCTTACCCATGAGAGAAGATAGAATCCAAGAGATTCAAAAACACACAGAGATTGACGACACACTGTGCCAACTGAGGACTACAATTCAGCAGGGATTTCCTACAGACAAGCTGTCTATGCCGCCACAACTCACCCCCCTATTTTCACATGAGAGATGAGCTGAGTGTTTACAATGGCCTCGTATTCAAAGGGGACAGGCTCGTCATTCCCAAAAGTATGAGAAAGTCTATAAAGAAAGAGCTGCACTCTTCACACTCTGGTATCGATGGATGTTTGCGCAGAGCAAGAGAATCTGTTTACTGGCCTGGCATGAGCTCCGAGATAAAAGAATGGATCTCCACCTGTGAAACCTGCAGAGAGTATGAAACAGCTCAGCCCAAAGAGCCACTCATGAGTCACGAAATACCTGAACGACCGTGGGAAAAAGTAGGCATTGATATCCTTACATTGCAAGGAACCGACTACCTTGTGACAGTAGACTATTACAGTAACTACTGGGAAATAGACAGGCTTGAGAATACCAAGTCAGCAACTGCAATAAGGAAACTCAAGGCACACTTTGCAAGATTTGGGATTCCATCAAGATTGGTATCTGACAACGGAGCACAATTCACGTCAGACTCATTCCGCAAGTTTACGCGAGACTGGGACATTGAGCATACGCCTAGTGCACCATACAACAGCCAATCAAATGGCAAGGCTGAAGCTGCTGTGAAAGCAGCAAAGAAAATGCTTCGCAAAACACAGAAGACTCGCGAGGATCAGTATCTAGCACTCTTAGCCATCAGAAACACTCCATCTCAAGGAATAGGCAGGAGCCCAATACAGCGCATCATGAATCGTCGAACAAGAACCCTACTGCCTACCACAGACACATTACTTACACCTAAGACTGTGGAGAGAGAAACAGAAATCACAAGGATCAAGGACCAACAGGAAAGACAGGCGTTTTACTTCAACAGAGACGCACATAAATTGACACCATTGCAGCAAGGAGACACAGTACGAATGAAGCCATTCTCACTAGGTGACAGAAAATGGCAAAAGGCAACATTGAAACAAAGGTTGGATGATCGTTCGTATGAAGTAGAGAACCTTGCAGGTACCACCTTCCGTCGCAACAGAGTTCACTTAAACAAAACCAACGAAACACGACCACAAGAAAGTAATCAAAACAAGGAACAAGAACCGCTGCATCGCAGCTCGCTCGCCGCTTCGCGGCTGAAAAGTCCGGTAAGGGAGAGTGTAGGTCAGTGCTTCTGGGACCAGGGTAGGTTTCTCATTGTGCTGTTACGTTACTCGACCATCGATCGATCGATCGATTGAATCAGGTTTGTGCGGACAGTTGGGCAGTTACATAGAGGTTATTACACTGGTATACGGCTCGTCAAAATACGGCACGACTCGATCGTAAAAATATCCAGCCGTATTACACAACTATTGCCGTGTAATAAATTGTTTACTATACGACAACAAAATTAACAAAAAACAAACGTCTTTTTCTTTTCGACCGGACAAAACAAGAAACAAACTGAGCGCGCGCGCAAAATTGACGTGTCCGAATTTTAAAATGTGTAATACGCTGTCATATATTTGTACTCGTATTTGTACTGTAAGATTACAAAGTTGTGTAATAATGCCGTATATAACTTTCTCTAAGCTTCACAATGTTGGCAAATAAGTTTTAACTTTTATTCATTTTGTGTAGCCTTTCGTAATCGACAACTAAATGTTTGTTTACGGGACGCGTGACTATGGTAGCGTCCCTATGAACAAGGTGATCAGGCCCCGGTTCCTGAAAGCCCGTTTAGCGCTAATCCAGGATTAAAGCTAGGGTTAAATTTAACCTGAGATTAGTTACTGTTCCTGAAAGCCCGATTAGTGTTAACCCAGGATTAAACCTAGGGTTAAATTTAATCCACCTAGCGAGAAGGATTAAACTGTTAATGAATGAATGAATAAATGAATGAATGAATGAATGAATGAACTTTATTTAAACACGGAATCAAATCACTAGAATGAAATCGTCAACTTTAATCTCCGATTAAAGTTGACGAAACCAAAACAAAATGGCGGCTCAAGAAAACAATCTGTTCAGCGAGTTCAAATATCCTTTCCGTTTGAGATATTTTCATGAGAAAACTTGAGTGATAGTTATTGAAGTTTTCTGAGTGGTTTTCTTGACAATTTGGAATTTAGGCGGCGATTTTGACGCTTGTTCGTAGTTCAAGGATCAAAAATTAATAAAAATACCCCAAATACATGTCGTATGGACGTTAAAACCCCCAAAAGGGTACAAGTGCACCAAATGAATATGTTTATGCAGGCAAATTTACCTATAAAACAATTTTCAAATTTTCAAAATATACGGGCTTCCTGTGCCTGTAAAAACAGCGCGTGTGCGCGAGCAAATTTGAAATGATCAAGCGTAAAAACTGGTTTAACCAGTTTAATCTCAGGTTATTCGAGGTTAATCCTGGATTAGTTTATTAATCCAGGGTTAAATCGTGCTTTCAGGAACTTTTTCACCGAGGATTAGTTAATCCAGGGTTAGCTAAGTTAACCCTGGGTTAACCACTAATCGCCTGTAGATCTTTGTTCTAAACTCTATCGCATCCAAAAGGACATTGTAATGAGCTAATCCCATGGGTACTAATTCTCGCACAAGTTTTGACGCCTCTGTCATTCAAAGTGACATGTTGTCCCTAAATCGCAACAGTAACTGATTTGAATGATACTTCTAATGAAGGCTCGAAAAAGGCTGGAAATCGAGCCTAATCTTTTACAGACCTTTAAAGACGAGCAGATTTCCTTTACAGACGAGCAAATAAAACTTTTCAATGCAAAACTTGTCATAGATGATGAGTCAGCACATCACATCAACATCATCTTCATCATCATTACAATCAAAACATCAAAACATCAAAACATCTTTTCTCGTCGCTACCTTCCTGGGCGAGTAAATCCCTGCTCGCAGGGTAGTCTTTCAGTGAAAGGTGATTGTTTTTGGCGATGACTAAAATAAAGACCGTCGACGTCAATTCAATGTGATTAGTCTCTGCGCCGGCTACCGAGGGTACACATTAACTGAACAGTGTTCACAATTACAAGCATATACTGTAGTATATACAAAGTTTGTATGTAACAAGATTGTAGTACCTGCTTGGACTTTCTCCTCTTTGATTGCTTATGATGTAACGCTCGTCTATGTCTGTATGCCTTAGCAGCTTTCGATGTATAGATTATACTATACGGTGAGTGAGCTGTTTTAGGATCTGATGTTCCATGGCCAGTGTGATGAATAGTACCTCGGCGAAGTGTGGAACAAACTTGAACAGCAACTGGCAGAGAAGGCCTCCTGTTCTTTCTCTCAGCCTGATGAACAAACTCATTGTCTAGATACTTTGTTAATGTTGGTATGTGTATTTTAGACTCCTCTTGACTCTTGCTTAGAGACATTATCGAGCATTAGCACAATACAATATATGTGGTTCTCATATCATAAAGGAAAACAACCCTTTTATAAGTTGTACTCGAAGCGTCTTGCTCTCGAGTGGATGTTGGAATTTTTATTGTGACGTAACCATAACAACCAACTGTTATTAAGGCGCACGCGCGCAGGCCTTACGTCATCTACACGGAGGCGCGCGCGCTCTGAGTCTGCTGCATTTTACTCAGTAAAAATGTTGTCCATATTTATTTCTCTCCATTATCAAATCGCATGCAGTTTTCCATTGTCTGTATTGTTATTGACCTAATCAGATTACACTCAATTGTTGTAAAAACTCTAATGAATGTTTCGTGCATTTATTTGATGTGCACTAAGAGGTCACGTGTCCCCAATCCCCATACATCGAACAGCAGTGTCAAAATGAACTCCAGAAATGAAGAGAGCAGCTCAAAATTAGTTAAAGGGCGAAGTGTCAGCTCATAATGCCTGACACATGCAGGAGAATTGACACAGGAGATCGAAATGACATTTTAAAAAAATATAAAATAATAAAAATAATAAAAATAAAAATAATGATAAAGAAACTAGTATGATGAGTATATACAGAACAAATGTTCGAAAAAAATCAGACCGATTTCATGACATAATATTATAATAATAATAATAATAATAATAATAATAATAATAATAATAATAATAATAATAATAATAATAATAATAATAATAATAATAATAATAATAATAATAATAATAATAATAATAATAATAATAATAATAATAATAATAATAATAATAATAATAATAATAATAAAATATAAATAAAATCGAACGTTTTCTAAGATTTTGTTTGGAAAATGCAATACCTGAAAATGCAATACACTTTATTTTCGCGACACTTTATTTTCGCGATTTTGTTAAATTGGGCAACTGAGTAAAGAAGGTTTACAACTTCCCGGTAGGCCAATGAGTAAACGTCACCGCAAGCATGGAATCATCGTCAAAGAACATAGAAGCCGTTGAAAAGTTCAAGTCTTTGGTTGAACTCAATTATAAGGAGCCCGAAAATGGCAATTTCAACGACTGTACGAGTGACTGAAATACTGCAAGAACTTGGTGCAGAGGAGACTGATTATGAGGACGACGAAGACATTGAATAAGTGGACTCAGAACGATTATTAAAGGCTAATAATTCATTTAAAGCATATATGTATGGTCACTTAATTTTCGCGCATGCAAATTTTCGCGACACTTATTTTTCGCGACACTTCAATTTCGCGATTTTTTTTTTAATCGCGAAATTCGCGAAATTAAAGTGTCGCGAAAGTAAAGTGTAATAAGGTAGCTTGCCATCCAATACAGTCCTATTCGAATCCTAATAAAATTTGCGATTTTCAGTTTTTAATGTCATTTCTCCTGTGACCGACATAATGAGCTGAAACTCCGCCCTTTTACTAATTTCGAGCTGCTCTTTTCATTTCTGGAGTTCATTTTGACACTGCTGTTGGATTTACTGGGGTTGGGGTTACGTGAACGACTATCATATAAAGAGTGGTGGCGATGGTCGTCAATGTTGACAATAACCGATAAAAGTACTAGAATCTGTGCACGACCCTGTCCGGCTGTGGGTGTGCAACAAATAATTTTACACCTTTTATACAATTTGTTTTAATTAGTGAACTATTGACCCTGAAAGGTCTAATATTCACACTAAACATTAACAACCCAACTGTATAGTAAATATACCATTTCTGCATATTCAGCACCGACTGTACCGGTGTGTTCTGAGCTTTAGTCATTTTTCACATAAGAACCTGCTTCATTTGTCAGGCTGAGCTGGTTCTTATATATTAGGTGCTTAATTGGCTAAATTTCAGCCTGGAGGTTCTTAATCTGCAGTTTCTTTTAAACAGGGTGTTAAAAAACATGTATTTTTTAAGTTCCGATATTCTGAAGTAGAGAAAATATGGTAAATATTAGGGTATGCATCATTGAAATTTGCCATTTTCTTAAAAAATGGTAAACAATCAGTCTCTCATATGTGTTTATTACCAAAACCCAACAATTTTACATTAAATATTATACAGACATTTTCAGCAGTCTGATAAGTGATTGTGACCACTGATTTGATTTCTAAACTAAACAGGACTCAAAAAGTCTTCGGAAGTTTCTGCAGACTTTTTGTCTATATCTGGTAAATTACTGCATACAAACCGAGCAGAGCTCAAAAAGTCTTCGGAAATTTCTGCGGACTTATTTTCTATATCTGGTAAAATACTGTATACCAACCGAGCAGAGCTCAAAAAGTCTTCGGAAATTTCTGCGGACTTTTTATGTATATCTGGTAAAATACTGTATACCAACTGAGCAGAGCTCAAAAAGTCTTCGGAAATTTCTGCGGACTTTTTGTCTATATCTGGTAAAATACTATACCAACTGAGCAGAGCTCAAAAAGTCTTCGGAAATTTCTGCGAACTTTTTGTCTATATCTGGTAAAATACTATACCAACTGAGCAGAGCTCAAAAAGTCTTCGGAAATTTCTGCGGACTTTTTGTCTATATCTGGTAAAATACTGTATACCAACTGAGCAGAGCTCAAAAAGTCTTCGGAAATTTCTGCGGACTTTTTGTCTATATCTGGTAAAATACTATACCAACTGAGCAGAGCTCAAAAAGTCTTCGGAAATTTCTGCGGACTTTTTGTCTATATCTGGTAAAATACTATACCAACTGAGCAGAGCTCAAAAAGTCTTCGGAAATTTCTGCGGACTTTTTTTGTCTATATCTGGTAAAATACTGTATACCAACCGAGCAGAGCTCAAAAAGTCTTTGGAAATTTCTGCGGACTTTTTATCTATATCTGGTAAAATACAATACCAACTGAGCAGAGCTCAAAAAGTCTTCGGAAATTTATGCGGACTTTTTGTGTCTATATCTGGTACATTACTGTAGTAAACCAACCGAGCAGAAGTCAAAGAGTCTTTGGAAAGTTCTGCAGACATTTTCTCTATATCTGGTAAGTAAAAAGACTTACTGGCCTGGTTAGAGCTCAAAATGTGTACAGAAATTTCTACAGACATATATTTTGCATGTGGTAAATAACTGAAAACTGACCAGGCAGAACATGTGAAAATGTGTTCAGAAATTTCCAGAAAATGTGTTCAGAAATTTCCATATCTGGCCACGGTTGCATGAAAGGTGAATAGCGCTATCCACCGGATAAGTCCTATCCAACGGATAAAATTTATTGGATAACTGCATCAGTTTTATCCGTTGGATAGGACTTATCCGGTGGATAGCGCTATTCACCTTTCGTGCAACCGGGGCCTGGTATATTACTGAAGACCAACATGAAAGAGCTAAAAGTTCCTATTTATATTTTCTTGACCAATTATAGGGTAAATGTGATAAGAAAACAATGTTATATAAAGGTTCAAAACTACGGGCTCTGGCTTTCATTGGACTACATGGACTACAAGACCGAGAGCATACCCGAGGTCTTGAAGTTCAATGAAAGCCCGAGCCTGTGGTTTTCAACCGGTTTAATAACCAGCCATGCCCCAATTCTATTGTTTTAATGGAAGACATTTGTGTATTCATCAAAGCTGCCCCCGGCTTTAAAAATGTAGGTCTTGGTCTGGATTTCAAAACTGACATTAAACAATAGAATTGAGGCATGGCATGTTTTTTAAATAGCACGAAAAGGCTGGATTTCTCAGTCTTGAGAACTAATAAATGAAAAAAATGATAATTTGTATAAGTTGGCAGTGTACACATTCTCTTCAAAATAGTTTCAGTATAATAATTATTAATACCCGAGTACAAATCTCAGGTTCTATTTTATGTGCAATGTGTTTACTGTTTGATCTTTATCCACTAAAATTGCTTTTACATGTACATGTATAGAGGGTCCCTACACTTGGTCCCAAGGGTGTCTGCTTATGGGAGGTTCCACTGTAATTATTGCTTAGTACTTTGAATAGATTACTGTGTTTTATTGTTATATTGTCCTAGCGAAAGTCACACTATAAGCACCAAGAAAAAGTAAAATCCAACCCTGAAAAATTTGCTTGCCTTGTACAAGATGGTATGGACCAGGCCAAGCTATTTCTTCAAAGGCTCACTGTGATTGCTTATGCCTACGCCAATGCATGTCAACTTACAGACATCCTCAACCATGGTCGACAACCTACATTGTACATGTAAAGGCTACTTAGACCTCTTTCAATATCCACATTATTCAAATTTGGCCATCAATATTTTGTCGATGGAGCTGAAAGATGGATAAACTTCCAGATATACTTTATTTGCAGCTACATGTAGACAACTGTTGGAGAGAGAATAAAAAAAACAATTTGTTCACAACTTCCTACATGGTGTGTAGCAATACTGGTTTGATTTGAACTCCATATTTTATAAATACATGTAACTTAAGCTTAATTAGCTTACAATATGAAGGCCAAATAATTAAATATTCAAGGTGAGTTTCCTCACAGGAAGCCCAAGCTCTGTTCTTGTGGCAGTTATAAAGAGATGTATGTGGAAATATATACATTTTTTTGTAAACTATATTTTCTATAAGTAAAAGCTTTGAAACTCACCTGGTGGTAGTGTGGTCCAAGAGCTGAAACCACTACCAGGGCAAAATAACACAACAAGCAACACTCTATGTGAGTTTCAAAGCTTTTACTTATAGATTACTCTCAAAAATATAGTTTATATATTTTCACATAAGTCTACATTTCTTTATACTGCCACAACTCCACAAGAACACGGGGCCCGAACACGGCTTCCTCAGTGTGACTTTCTTCATGGTAGCTAGGACATACATTTGTACCCAAGAGGATGTTGACAAGATGTTTAATCGGTAAGTGGTAATATGTTGGTGTACATGTAAGCTAAATTAAAATACATTGTATTGTATTGGAGGTTTTTATACATGTGACGTTTAATTGAAGTGCCGTTCAGTATTGTATTGTAAGAAAAATGACGGTTGGAAAACAGAGTCTCTTACTGTCTATTACTCGAGAAACCACTCTAATAACCTTAACGATAAGTAGTATTTACCTTTAACTTGATCTTGCAAAATAGATTCCCAGAAATAAACTGTAAAATTCCAAACGATGTCCGCGAAAATGTAGATCGAGACTGCTACTACGTCGTCTTCTCCCAAGCGTCCGCCATTTTGAAATAGCGAGAAGAGAGAGCCCTGGGGCTCAGAACGTCACCGTTAATTCTGGCCGTTTACCATTCCTATTTACCATATTTGGTATTTGAATTTGTCAAGCAGCCGCCATTTTGCTTGAGTTGTAGTTCAGTGAATGCGCGAGGGTTTTTGTTTGAATTCTAGTTGAAATGATTCTCGTTTGAGAATGCTCTGAGCTCTGACAACACATGGAGTTACTTGGCGTCACTAAGGTTCACTTTTGCGATATAAATAGAGGGATATCGTTCTGTTATCGATCGAAAATGTAAGTACATGTAAGCTTAACTTATTATCTGACCTATTATTGTCTGATGTATGATATATTTATAGCACAACGACTCGTGGCTTAGCTTAAATAATTTCGCCAGTCGTCGCTATTAAAGGACCATTCAAGCAGAGATTCCTTTTGCTTCCCTCTCTTACTCAGTATGACTTTGACCAATTTCGTCGAGTTACATGTACATGTAAAGGAATCTTTGCTCGCAGGGTACTCAATAACTACATTTATAAGCTTACATTTATGCCCTATAAATATTGAAGTAAGCTTATCAACTTACTGAGGAAACTCGTCAGAATTGATTTATACCTTATATAGCTTACCGGAGAGAGAATAAAACACAATTTGTGGTATGAATTTGCAGTCATCGGTCCACCAATCCAGTAATCAAAGGGTTTAGATCTTTTTAGATCTTTTATACATTTGGAACGAAATGATTGATACACGAATAGAACAATTACATGTATGACTTATATACGTCAGTTGTCATGTATGACTTATATACATTTACGTCAGTTGTCATGTATGACTTATATACGTCAGCTGTCATGTATGACTCATATACGTCAGTTGTCATGTATGACTTATATACAGCTGTCATGTATGACTTATATACATTTACTGTCATGTATGACATTTACGTCAGTTGTCATGTATGACTTATATACGTCAGTCTGTCATGTATGACTTATATACGTCAGTTGTCATGTATGACTTATATATGTCACGTCAGTTGTCATGTATGACTTATATACATTATACATGTCAGTTGTCATGTATGACTTATATACGTCAGTTGTCATGTATGTATGTATGACAGTTGTATATATACGTATATTCATGTTGTCATGTATGACTTATATACGTCAGTTGTCATGTATGACTTATATACACATGTACGTACTGTAATGACTTATTCACTGTAATTCTTTTATCCTGAATAACAATACAGTATATTACCATAACCAACCATTTTATATTGCTTTGCCATAGTCGTACTAACTAACATGTTGCATATTATTCAACAGCTATACACATGACCTTACAGAAGGCTAGAAAATGTTACTAAAGTAGCAGATTATGCAGGTTAATGTTGGTGATGTCGTAGCTGTAACTTTGGAAAACTTTAGACCCCCAAATATTGCCACTGTTCTAGAAGTGAATCTTGATACTTTTAAAGTTCAATGGCTGAAGGAGGGCTATAACAAGAAATGGATCACTTGGCCAATATGGCCCATCAATCATACCCGAACAGAGTGTGATTTACTATGGGTTCACTTTGGAAGATGGCAGGATTTCCAAACACAGATATAGAGAAAAAAAAGACTTTTTGAGCTCTGCTCAGCTGGTAAAGTGGATTTAGCACTATAGAAATAAAATTATTATTATTATTATTACATGTATTCAGTAATTTACCAGATATAGACAAAAAGTCCGCAGAAATTTCCGAAGACTTTTTGAGCCGGCTTGGTTGGTATTCAGTAATTTACCAGATACAGACAAAAAGTCCGCAGAAATTTCCGAAGACTTTTTGAGCTCTGCTCAGTTGGCATAGTATTTTACCAGATATAGACAAAAAGTCAGCAGAAATTTCCGAAGACTTTTTGAGCTCTGCTCAGTTGGTATAGTATTTTACCAGATATAGACAAAAAGTCCGCAGAAATTTCCGAAGACTTTTTGAGCTCTGCTCAGTTGGTATAGTATTTTACCAGATATATACAAAAAGTCCGCAGAAATTTCCGAAGACTTTTTGAGCTCTGCTCAGTTGGTATAATATTTTACCAGATATATACAAAAAGTCCGCAGAAATTTCCGAAGACTTTTTGAGCTCTGCTCAGTTGGCATAGTATTTTACCAGATATAGACAAAAAGTCAGCAGAAATTTCCGAAGACTTTTTGAGCTCTGCTCAGTTGGTATAGTATTTTACCAGATATAGACAAAAAGTCCGCAGAAATTTCCGAAGACTTTTTGAGCTCTGCTTGGTTGGTATACAGTATTTTACCAGATATAGACAAAAAGTCCGCAGAAATTTCCGAAGACTTTTTGAGCTCTGCTCAGTTGGTATACAGTAATTTACCAGATACAGACAAAAAGTCCGCAGAAATTTCCGAAGACTTTTTGAGCTCTGCTCAGTTGGTATAAGTATTTACCAGATATAGACAAAAAGTCCGCAGAAAGAAACTTTTTGAGCTCTGCTCAGTTGGTATAGTATTTTACCAGATATAGACAAAAAGTCCGCAGAAATTTCCGAAGACTTTTTGAGCTCTGCTCTGAGTTGGTATACAGTAATTTACCAGATACAGACAAAAAGTCCGCAGAAATTTCCGAAGACTTTTTGAGCTCTGCTCAGTTGGTATAAAATTTTACCAGATATAGACAAAAAGTCCGCAGAAATTTCCGAAGACTTTTTGAGCTCTGCTCAGTTGGCATAGTATTTTACCAGATATAGACAAAAAGTCCGCAGAAATTTCCGAAGACTTTTTGAGCTCTGCTCAGTTGGTATAGTATTTTACCAGATATAGACAAAAAGTCCGCAGAAATTTCCGAAGACTTTTTGAGCTCTGCTCAGTTGGTATACAGTATTTTACCAGATATAGATAAAAAGTCTGCAGAAATTTCTGAAGACTTTTTGAGCTCTGCTCTGAGTTGGTATACAGTAATTTACCAGATACAGACAAAAAGTCCGCAGAAATTTCCGAAGACTTTTCGAGCTTCATCCAGTTAAGAAGTAATTGAATTCATGAGTAATTTACCAGTCTGGTATGAAAATCAGTTATTGAATTGATTTTACCATTTTGTACATAATAGTCAAATACTATGTCATACACTTAGAACTCAACCAAACGTCATTGGCACATTTTAACCTATGAGACTGTAAATTTTCCCATATTTTGAGTTTTGGTAATAAGAGTATTAAATGGATGTGAAATGAAACGTTGTCTTGTTTTTATGTTGTTGGTAGGATTTGTTGCTATCAGAACTGTGCTTTCCAATATTACAGAAGTTGGTTGTTATGTGACTAAAAATGTCAATTCTTACCATTATCTTGGTAAAATATTAGTGCTTTGGTGTAATTTTTGCCAGAAACTCTACTTCAGAATATCGGAACTTAAAAAAAGTATCTAACTTTCATTTGTGAACATTTATTTTTCAGTTGTTGATGATATAAAAAACGATGCTCTCAGAACAGAGTCGAAGCAAAGCAAGAAGTCGCCACAGTAACCCCGAAAGACAAATACACAAACGTCGAGGATGGGAAGCCTGTGGTACTGATACACAGCTTGGACTACCTGTGGGACCAAAAAAAAAATACGGGCTGTGTTTTTCAACTTGTGCCGGGCAAAAGGCCTGGGCACGAGTAATAAGCACAGGAAGCCCAAATCGTCAAAAGAATCTCGCTTGGGCTGCCTGTGCGTAAGTGTGTCTGACAAAGAACAAGCAGTAAACGTCATGCCAACCGTTGGTCATAAGTACTGAAATATGTTCCGAGAATCACCTCAAAAACATCCAATTGAATCTAGCGAGCCTGAACCAAACACAAAACACAGGCATGCCAAGCTTGTACTGAATTGTGATTTTAAAATGGTACTTTTGATGTTTTGCATAGAAGTTTTCAGATTACAGCCTTTTTGAGGACTTTTAACACAGGTAGCCCAAGCTGTGTATCAGTACAATATTATAAGAGAATGTATGTGGATAATGTCAATAAAATCAATAAAATAATAAAATGAAAATGAAATCCTCCATAAAGTTCTGTGTATCTTCTTCAATTATTCCTTTATTGCCTGTGAAGATTTGAAGCGATTTAGACGAGAATTGAGCGAGTTATAGCCATTTTAAAATTAGCCCAATTCGCTCAATTCTCGTCTAAATCGCTTCAAATCTTCACAGGCAATAAAGGAATAATTGAAGAAGATACACAGTACTTTATAGAGGATTTCATTTTCATTTTATTATTTTATTGATTTTATTGACATTATCCACATACATTCTCTTATAATAATGTACTAGCTTGGGCTACCTGTGCTTTTAATAGGGAAAATCACATTAATTTGAATATCTCATTCAAAGCTGTTCGAGTCTGAGATGATAATTTATAATCATCAATAATCAGGCGAACAAGAATTAAACCATCTGGAATGGATGTCCACACTTTTACTAAGGAGAAAATAAAATCAATGTTAATTTTTTACTGTCATGTGACCTGTTAAATTCTAAATTACAAAGACCACTATGAATGTCATTTGATAACATGCTATTCATTATTCTATATACATTGTACATAATAATAATACAGTTTCAATACAGCCCATTTTTTAACTGAATTTTTTTTATTTCTTTATATAATATAACCAAGAGCCTGGTCAACAACAACTTATGACTTTATGAGCATATTATTTTCAAGAAATCTTGGAAGTATTGAATTAAACGTTTGGTCAAGTTTTAGCATGCAAGGTGGAATATTCCTCCAGATTCTAAAAAAATAATGAATTTATGCTAATCAGGTAAAGCGACCAAGCCTTAAAGTGCCCATCACCCTTATTATTGTTATCATGAAAATGTATTCTATGTAATGTGAATAGTCGCAGGATTTGATACTTTGTGATTTGGAGCTTAATTTGGATATGTGAGTTGTAAGGCCAGTTTGAAATCCCAATAAAGCGACATACGAGGAGGCATCATTTATTATACAAAAATACCCTAGTGCAAATTACTGACATTTTAAAACTGCAGAAACTTTCCTTAGTTTTCAATGCATACTTCCATATCCAGTTTTAATTATTTCAGTTCAGGTTTATTTCACTTAGTAAATTATGGCAAATGCCTCCTCATACATCACAAAATTAGCATATCAGGATTTAAAACCTCTATAACTCAGTAATGCAAAGCTCAAATCACATAACACTGAACCACCCCAATATTCACTTCATATTGAAGTGATTTCTAAAATAAAAAAATAAGGCTGATAGGCACTTTAGCATGCTTGAGTTTCAAAACAATACTTATAAATATTGTACTTGAAGTCGTGCGATTTCCAATACTTGTTATTTACTACTATTATTAAACTCATTAATAATTCATGAGGAAATCACAATCATAACCGTGAAGTGTGTTTTATATCTGATACACAATCGTCCTCATTTACATCAACTTTAACAACGATTTTCTTCGTGAAAGTTACTTGTATCTTCAAAATTTTAATAAATATGAAATTCTACAGTTACTGTTCATTGGATAAGTAGTTTACAACATTCGCATATATAAGAAATAACTATTACTTATTATTATTATTATCTGTGTTGTATCAGATCTACAATCACACCATTCATGTTGTAAACACTACTTACATACATTACTAGTATTCACCATAAAGATATATCTCTGCTATTCCATCAAGACAGCCAATTCTATAAACTCAACACCTTATGGGCCAAATTAGACTCTCCCAAATTTATATAGCAATAGAACACACAAACAGGACTGTCTGACTTGTATGTAATAGATACAATATGAGCAGATATTGTATCTGACTTATGGAATCCAACGATGTATAAGTGGATGTTTTACTATAATTTGGATAATAGGAAACAGTTTGGCCAAGAAAATCCAAGTTAAAGTTGAATGCAAATGAGGATGATTCTGTATCCGATTTACAGATGTCTGCTATGCTTATGATTTCTATTGGATTTCCCCAGGAGCCCATAAGTAGGAGCCTCCATCTGGGATGTATTCGTGAGACGACCTGTGACCGGATCAGGCTATTTTTAGAACACCAGTTTTGTCGCGAAATTTTAACACCAGGGATTTTTGATTTCGGCTTTATTACGGAGTTTCTAGCTTTTGGCTTGGTAGGTTTACTATTTGATGTTTTTTTAGTTCCTTGAGAAACAGAACACGAACTTGAAGACTCTTGGTCACTTTCCGATGAAGTACTAAACTCTGCAAAAGAGTCACTGTAACTATCACTGCCATTTTCGCTCTCTTCACTTTCAGTTTCTTCAATTTCGCCAATTTCTTCGTCCGCCACTTTGTTCATATATCACAAATAAACACAAATCATCTACCTCATTGATGCTGATTGGCTCTGTGTAATTCCCATGGGGGATTCCTATTGATTGATGATTAGTTCGCAGGAAAAGGTGTTCTAAAAATAGCCTGATCCGGTCACAGGTCGTCTCACAAATCCAGTACGGTAGATGGAGGCTCCTACTTATGGGCTCCTGATTTCCCTAATTAATTATTCATGAATTCGATAAGGATTGACTACAAGTGTTTGTTTCAATCTTCAAAGTCTTACTGTATGTTACAGTCTCTGGGATTTGTAGAATAAATTGATTGTTTCAAATGTATAGGTTCAAAATGTAGAGCATTTTAAACATTGAAATGAATGTATCTGGTTATTCATTTATCAAGGAATTGGAAGTGTTTTGAAATGTTTTACAGCAGCGAGTGCACTATCTATACCAATGTTATACAAAGGGTGGATGGGCTTTAATAAGTTATCTTCTCTGCCAACAGCTTGAACTTTGATTTGGTGTTTAAGAATGAAATGCTGTGCAACAGAAAGACCACTGAGACAATAGCAAGTGTGATAAAAGTCACGTGCCTTACCAGGCTTGTCAATCAGCCCTCCAGCATGATATTGACAGTTGATGAGGACATAATTCTGCAAAGCAACTTGGTCAAACATCCACTTTTCAGTACTAATGGAATTATCATTTTGTGCTTCAAGCACATTGTGTAACAACGGGAATATTCCACCCTGCCAGAAGGAGTAACAGCCATCAACAAGTTTGTTAGTTCTTCCTTGAAAGCCTCCCTCTAGCTTCATTTGCCTACTTGCAGCCCAATGTAAAAGGCATTTGGTATTTATCAAATGTTCCTTTCCAAGTAAAATAAGTGTTGCATAGCCACAGAATGTGTAGCCACCATGAGCCTCAAGACCAGGCTCTCCACAAAATCCTCCTTCATATGTCTGGCACTGTTTAAGCCATTCTGCAGTTCCTTCAACGAGTGATGGTGCCATGATGTTGGTAATGCATGCTACTACTACTGCGCAGTAAGCTCCTCTGATATCAACTTCACCATCTATATGCATCCTATAAGCCCCGTCTGGGGTTCGGCATCCGTGTAAAAACCTCTGTAAGCCAGGGCGATCAATGACATCAAAAGCTTCTTTTGTTCCAAGAATACTAAGAGCGCACACAGCAGCATAAGTAGGCGCTAAATGGGGTACCTGTCCAGGACCACCACCGAACCCTCCCTCACGATCTTGACACCGGCGGAGAAACTCCACCACATCAGAACTGACTTGAGGAAGCACATGATCGTCTAATAACTCTAGTGAATGTAAGATCCAGTAACACAACCACGGGCGACTGGCATCAAGACATTCGTACGAGTCTGACAAATGTCGTAATCCACGACGCAAATACTTCAAATGTTTGGTTCGATGAAGAGAGAATTCAGGATCCAAATCCATCACCTCTAGATACGACAAGTAGTTCTGGGATACCTTAGCTTCAACTTTCCGTTGTTCTTCAGAAGTAACGGTAGTGAGACAGTCATCTTTAAAACCTAAATCATTAATAGACTTATTGAAGTGAAATGAAGCCATTTTGAACCAAGCCTAATGTGGAACTCCGCTTACTACATATATCGTGGTCTCAAGTTGTCTAACCTGCTCTGCTCGCAGGGTACATTGTACATTATTATTATTTGTCACAACTGAAAGCCGTCAATATCATGAAAATAAAAAATCATGTAAGTCCAACAAAGTTATTTATTAGCAATGTAGTTCGAACTACATTACTAACTATTACCAAGCGACAAATTACCATATAAGTTATTTATTATTATAGAATTGGGGCATTTAAATCAAATGTATTTTAATTTTTCTGCCGTACTGTAGTTTGATCTTTTTAATGATTGTAAAAATGTAGTTTACAATTTCTGAAAGGAATAGGCCAGACGTAAACTCCGGGGGGGGGGGGGGGGGGGGGGCACTCCCCTATATATGCTATACGGGTATACACCTATTTCAAAAAAGGTTGTCAGAGAGAAAGGAGATAGGAGATAGGAGAATGCTTATTCAAAGACCAAAGTTGACTGCTGGTCAGTTTAAATTATTCTATTTTGGTTTCGTAATAATTACTGACTTACAATTACTGAAAGCTTAACCTGAGTATCAGGCTTTTTTTGGCGGGCAGGGGGAGAGAAAAAGAAAGGAGGAAGAGAAGGGAAAAAAAGCCACAGACCTATTCAGTTAGAGCCTTCCGCCCCCTCGCAGCACGATACATATCTGAAAATAACAACCAATCAAAATCACTTCCGCTTTGCCAACTGTCATGTCAAGACTGTCGTGTGTCAAGGAACTCGATTAATTTGGAGTTTTTAAAACCGTTTCGCCGTACGTTCTACAAACACCGTTTATATCTTAACTTCTTCAATTTGGTTTCATCGTGCTACCCTCGTTAAATAAAGTCCTTACTTACTTACAAGATGAAACTAAGAAACAGCTGATAAATCAGCCTGTCAGCAAATCCCCAAGCACGCCGTTTTTGTTCGTTTGAAGACAAAGTTCTTGTTATTTCAATTCAATTCCAGGAAAGGCTTCATAGCTCCTTCTAGAGCATGCTCGAGAATCCATCGGTGCTCTTCGGCGTGGGCTCGGAAATCGCCCCGCCAGCAAGACTGAACCGCTGGAGAACTTACCAGTACCTGCTAAAACTGTATGTGCCGCGGGATAGGGTATGGTTTTTGAGCTCCTTAGGTCTGGGATAGGGTATCGTTTTTTGCACTTTTAGTCTGGGATAGGGTGCCTTTTTGGTCTGGGATAATAATAATAGCATGGGTATATGGTTTTCACAATAAGAAATGAACCCCATTACGAGAAAGACCATATGAGTAAGTTTCAGGAGTTGATATCGTTTGGAGTAGCAGCAACTGACATTTAAAAACTACAAAAATTACAAATGCTTGAGTTCTACTTTGTAAACTTACAATATGTACTTATTGACTGATATTTATTTATTATATTTTTTGTCAAAGATCGCACGAAATATGCACAAGAACGCGCGAAATATGGGACCGTATTTTGGGTAGTTACTTCAAATTGGCTTTGCAATCATTCATATGCAGCATGCAGAATCGTGCGATGAAAATTAACCAATCAGTGTGCGTGAATTCTACATTGGCTAGCGCGCGCTCGTACAGAGATTTCCAAGTTTTCACTGTAATTTGTTGTTTTTCTTTCACCAGAATAGCTAGTTTCTTTGACAAAAAATATAATAAACAACTTATTAGTCGGCTAAGCATCTAATACGGCTGTGAACTTTTACTCGTCATGTAATTTGGCTCGCCTAAAGGCTCGCCAAAATACTCCAAATGACTCGTAAAAATACACAGCCGTATTAGATGCTTAACCGACTAATGTACCGGTCAAATCGAAGCTTCAACATCCCCCTCCCCCCCGGGCAAACCCCGGGCATTTGACTGTTTATTCTTCCCGGAGGTGGGGAATTTGACCACCGCATGGGAGGGGGTGGGGAATTTGAACAAGTTGCCTCGATTTCGTGTTTTTGTGTTCTCGAGAGCTTTCAGTTGAAAATAATCGTTCACACTAGTGATGAAAGCGACGATAATCGCAAGAGACTAGCTGTATTCAGTGTGAATCAATACGACGTTAAGTAGAATGGAAACCTCGCTCCTGTGTTGTTTTGTGACATTTTAAAGACTGGTAACGACCTTTGTGAATCTTTGATTCACACTAGGTTTTAATTGACGCTCCTTTATACAATTACATGTACGATTGACGACGCTAGTGTGAACTAGGCTTTAGAAATATATCCATATTTATATAAATTTAAGCTTAACTCGTGCACTAGACAAGTAACAAAAGAAGCCATGGGACAAAAGCTAAAGAGATTTTAATATTGCGAGATCGATTATTTCATAATACTAACTTATATCGCTCGATGTTCGTGTTTCGACGTAGTCACTTTTTCGCTTCTTGAAACGACCTTTCACAGGTCATAAGAATTTATATAATACAAGTTTACATTCGTTTAATGCTTCAGAAATGGTGTTTTCTATTTATATTTGTTACTAAAAACTATATGGTGGCTGTTGAAGCTTCGATTTGACCGGTACACTGGATAACCTCTATTTATTTCGAAAATTTTGTGATCGTTTATATCGGGAATATCGTGGCGAGTATCGTTATATCGGGATTTTTCTCCATACATTTACTGTAACATTTGCCGGGCTGACAAATGTTCAGATCGTTATACCGGGAATTAACATCGTTATATCGAGTATCGTTATATCGAGGTTCCACTGTACCTACAAAAATAACTGACTACAGTAACTCTATCACCGTTTATTGTTGGCTTGGCACCCGTGATTCTTCGAGACTGACCTTTTTTAGCATTCTGTCGCGAGAGTACCCTAAAGAACACAGCCGGTTTTCAGGAAAGAACCAGGACTTCGCTTTGACAACCCTAAAATACCAAAATGACGATTTCAACCCCTAAAAATACGGTGGACGGTGGACGGTCATCCCTACCACTCGTATATAGCGAGCCCCCCCCCCCCCCCCCCCTTCCCCCCCCCCCTCTCCGGAGGAAGTAAAACAGCCGCAGAAACAATGTTTTATACTGACATACAGTTTAATTACGTTTGTA
Source organism: Actinostola sp. cb2023 (assembly GCA_033675265.1). NCBI lineage: Eukaryota > Metazoa > Cnidaria > Anthozoa > Actiniaria > Actinostolidae > Actinostola > Actinostola sp. cb2023. Next base: position 28,182 of record JAUJYZ010001316.1, read on the forward strand.
GGTTAGGTCTGGCGCTGAATTCATAAAGGCGTATTTTTAGTTTGGCGATACGATACGTTTCTGGTACAAATGATCACTGTCATAGTACCTAGAAATTGACGTTCTTGGAAAGCGTCTTTGCTGTAGACAAAATATCATCGGAGTTATGACAGATCATATAAAATAGAGAGTTTGTATGTATTTATCAAGTGAGTCCTCACCAGCCTCGTTTTGGTGCAATTTCACAATTTCAAATGTTCATATCTTCTCAAGGATTTATTATTTGGTTTCAAAACACACACATAGTATTTAGATAATCACATTCTATGATGTTAAATATTTACTTTTCCGAAAATGATATTTTTTGGCTTTTATGCAAATTAGAAGCAGCCATTATGAATTCGGTCTATAGGGTATATAATTTTGAGCTTCCATATTGGTCGCTGATTTCAAAAATCATATTGATATTTCCGGCTGCCAATTGCAAATATAATTGCGAAAACTGCGTTTATTATTATTATTATTTTGATTCCCTGTAATCACGGGTACGATGACGTCAGGTAGCATGGTAAACTTGGTCTTCGCTGTGTTTTCGCTATAGCCGTTATGCAGATCTTCATGATTTGTGGAAGTTTATTATTATTTGTGGTAAAAATGGCTTTACCGTTCCAATATTATAGCATATGCCGCATTGTGTGGCGTTTCAGCGCTGCAATGATGCTAATTATAAAAAGAAAGATCCAGGGAAAACTTTTCATCGTTCACGCCGAAGAAAGGATTTCACGGCAAAAGTATATTTCTTCATGTTCTACAACTCGCTTTAGCAAACATGTTTCGGAGAATGGCTTGATTTGGAAGCCAGATTGATGGGATCATCGAGGATCAAACGTATTCAAAAAGAAAATGCCGTTTCAACGATATTTTTAAATATGATTCGCCAAAAGAGACACGAGGAGACTTCTATATATCTCATGCCGGTCCGTAAAGACTGCTTTTTCTTCGTGATCTTCTACAGAAGAATTACTATCATATTCTGTAATTTCATCTTCTTGATAATCTGGTTCAAATTGGAACGGTAAAGCCATTTTTACCACAAAATTATGGTAAATGTGGTAATTATCTCCAACTTTGGGGCGGTAAAAATTTCAAGAAATATCTCATTAAAGTTCGACCTAAATTGAACACTTCATTAAAATTCTAAAAGTTTACTTGCATCACAATTACCAAGCGTGCATCCAGTGCTGTAGAATACTTGATTGTAGAAATAATTAACGCTGAACATCCAACTCCAAACTCCACAGTCGCATTTCAATGTAAAATATCTCGCCATCAAAAGAAATAACAGCGGCCAAATATATACCCAGGGGAAGAAGTGTTTATCGTCTTTAAACATGAGTAAATTTTCATGGCGTTTAAACTTTACAAACGCGTAGATCTCCGACATGAATATCCTTAAAATGAGCTATTGAGCTGGAAAATGGTTCCAGACGTCACTGGTCAATGCTGTGTTGGCACATGCGCAGACAAAATACCCATATGTTCTTCCCACGCTCATTACTCGTGCCCAGGCCTAAGGCCGGGCACGAGTCTAAGAATGGAGACCGTATTTTTCTTTTGTTGGTGGACGTCGAGTAATGTATAGCGGTTGGAGACATCAAGTCTGACCACGAGAGAGATTACAAATGACAAACCAATCAGGAAGCACCGGAGGTCCGAGGCAAGTTCAGCCTTCAAAATCAATCACGGAAAGATATCTAGCTGACCAGTTTCCCAAAATCTAAGTATGTTTTCTCGATTTTGCTAGCACTGTTACCCTCTTAACCAGTAGTTTATGCAAATTCTGAGCTGGCCGGTATATTATGTTGTCGAGGAGTTCACCGACTGACCGAGTCAAATCCGAGTCCGAGTCAAATCCGAGTCCGAGTCAGATGACCGAGTCAAATGTCCGAGTTAGACAAAGAGAACTAAAAGGCACAAAACGACTTGTTTATTTGTATAAATAAGCTTAAAATCCTTTTGATTCAATTAGAATATCAGTTCCAAAATACAGTGATTTTGTATTAATTAAAATCCGACTACCCACGAAACCCTTCAAGGCTTGTTTCTTGCTCGTTGTTTGATTGATTGCCTTTGCACGAACCACGGGCAGTCCAGGCAATGGCTTTGAGCAGTGTCAGTTTTCGAATTATTTCGGTCGATGATGATCGACAACTATTGGACTGCCAAGATTTTAGCCCGGAAAAGCAAGAATTTGAGTCTTTGCATATGCTCTGCTCATGCGTAGAGCCGAGGACATCGTATCCCACATGTGTTGGACTCTTGAGTAGCATGGAGTAGAGCCTACTTTCAGATTAAGGCGAATTCGGACACTCTACTCTGTTCAAGGTCCCGATGATTGTTATATGAGGGATAAGAACTCATGTACAGTCATGAAGGACGTTCTAAGTCAGTCTTCTAATCGTCCCTCATCATGATAAGTACTGGGTAGAGTAACTGGATTTTTTTCCAGTAACTAGAAATCTTTTTTTCCAGTTACTGGAAATATTTCCAGTTACTCTTGCCAGTATTTTCCCTAGTTTCAAAGTTCATCACGTGATATTAATCTGCGCATTTGATTGGCTGGTTACCTCATGAATAATTAATGAGTATCAGAAGGGTAAATACTATTCATTTGCTATGCAAATGAATGTCTAATCAATCGTACAATAAAGTAAATCATCAGAACAGATTCTTATTACGTCATAACCACGCGTCACGTGGTACAAATCAACCAACCAGAAGATCGGAATTTGTACAATGTATGAAAATTGAATATTAAAGTAGCTTATTTATATAAATCACTCAGTGCAATACAGTATTACACTAATAATAATTAAAAAATAACAGAGTTTAGAACTACTACAAAATAAAAGTAATGTTAAAGAATGTATGTAAAAGCAGGAGCCCATAAGTAGAAGCATCTCAGTGTTGGTATATCCGTGTTGGTATCCGTGGTATCCGTGGTATCCGTGTTGGCATCCGTGTTGGTATCCGTGGTATCCGTGTTGGTATCCATGTTGGAATCCGTGTTGGTATCCGTGTTGGTATCCGTGGTATCCGTGGTATCCGTGTTAATATCCGTGTTGGTATCCGTGTTGGTATCCGTGTTGGAATCCGTGTTGGTATCCGTGTTGGTATCCGTGGTATCCGTGTTGGTATCCGTGTTGGTATCCGTGTTGGTATCCGTGTTGGTATCCGTGTTGGTATCCGTGTTGGTATCCGTGTTGGTATCCGTGTTGGTATCCGTGTTGGTATCCGTGTTGGTATCCGTGTTGGTGTCCGTGTCCGTGTTGGTGTCCGTGTTGGCATCCGTGTTGGCATCCGTGTTGGTGTCCGTGTTGGTGTCTGTGTTGGTGTCCGTGTTGGTATCCGTGTTGGTATCCGTGTTGGTATCCGTGTTGGTATCCGTGTTGGTATCCGTGTGTTGGTATCCGTGTTGGTATCCGTGTTGGTATCCGTGTTGGTATCCGTGTTGGTATCTCTGTTGGTATCCGTGTTGGTATCCGTGTTGGTATCCGTGTAGGTATCCGTGTTGGTATCCGTGTTGGTATCCGTGTTGGTATCCGTGTTGGTATCCGTGTTGGTATCCGTGTTGGTATCCGTGTTGGTATCCGTGTTGGTATCCGTGTTGGTATCCGTGTTGGTGTCCGTGTCCGTGTTGGTGTCCGTGTTGGCATCCGTGTTGGCATCCGTGTGTTGGTGTCCGTGTTGGTGTCTGTGTTGGTGTCCGTGTTGGTATCCGTGTTGGTATCCGTGTTGGTATCCGTGTTGGTATCCGTGTTGGTATCCGTGTGTTGGTATCCGTGTTGGTATCCGTGTTGGTATCCGTGTTGGTATCCGTGTTGGTATCTCTGTTGGTATCCGTGTTGGTATCCGTGTTGGTATCCGTGTAGGTATCCGTGGTATCCGTGTTGGTATCCGTATTGGTATCCGTGGTCAGTCCGTGTTGGGGTCCGTGTTGGTATCCGTGGTCAGTCCGTGTTGGTATCCGTGTTGGTATCCGTGTTGGCATCCGTGATATCCGTCACTATCCGTGAAGTCGGATGGCGCCAAAAAGTAAACAGTGTTTGAAATCAGAGAAGACTAAATTTGAAGGTTTTACTGTGTAGAAGGACATGTTAGAGAGTTCAGTGAAAATAGATCAGCTGATCAGAGGTATATCCATAATGCAAGAGGTGAGAACGATGGCAATTTTCAACTTAACGTACCATACGTCGGTGACTTCGAAAGAAAGAAAACCTGATTCTGGGGGTAGTCCATGGGGTGGTCCATGGACTGGGGGTCATCATTTTGTTGACTCGAATCCGTGAAGTCGAAATGTCGGCCATTTTGTTCCATGTCAATTTCAGTGGCGGACTTGAGAAGCTACCTTTTAACAGAAATGCAATTGTAATTTTAGATTTTTAGATTCTTACATTATTTTGTTATTTTCATATTTTGATTTGTAAGTTACACTGAAAAGCCAATGTTGGAGTTGTAATAAATTGGACCTGTTTGTTTGTGAGAGCGAATGTGGCTCGCAACATCCAGTTTGTCAGCGTAGGGCGTCACCATTCACTTGTGGACATCTAGGATTCTAGTATTTTGATTTAGCACCACTTTCGTTAGCTCTTTTAAATCTCTGTTTTTTTGTCCCACTTACAATGACTTTACAAGATGACTGGTATTAAGGGTGAAGGCAAGAGATGGTCTCTAATTGGTGAAGATCAATTCACTCGAAGCGCGGCTGTATATCCAAGAAATTGGTTAGCTCGTTGTGAAGCTCCTCAATGTGGTTATCTAATACTGTTCATTGCTCTGTCCTCGTGGCGGGGTATTTCGGGTTTGCTTCGCTTCGGGTCATACCCCGTCTTGGAGGTGGTATCGTTCTTTTCAGATCGGGATCCCTTGCCACCAGCAAAGGGTATCTCATTTTCTCACCACAGTTTGACGTCGCGCATCCACAGGCAGCCCAACCATTCCTTTTGAGGCTACTAAATAATTTAATAAAATGATATTTGCGTCTTTTTGATGGGTTTCCTGTGGTATAGCGTACAATGCGTATTATGTCGGGTTCCCTGTGCTGAGTAACGTCCTATGTTGGGCTCCCTGTGTGCGTCCAGCAACACGCGCCCGCAGAGAGTGCATATTGAATATGCACTTTCTGAGGGCGCGTCATTTTATTGAATTATTTAGTAGCCTCAGAAGCAATGGTTGGGCTGCCTGTGGCGCATCGCATTAGTATATGCTGGTGTGATTGGAAGGGTATGATCCGTTGCGTAGCAACCCCAGTGCCTTCACCCAATTTGCTGCGGCGGAGTTTCATGTTAAGAATTATGTCAAGGACAGCGCCTTCAGAGGCCCTAATCATTTCATAGCCATGGCCCACGAAACGAACTATGGCAAACGCTTTAATTAAATGTAGCACTAAGCCCCTTGGTTAAATTTACGATTTCTGAGTTATGGGAACGATCTGCCACAGACGTCTCCTGTAGTATCGTTCATGGTTAATGCTAGGTAAATGCTAGGCTAACCTTGGGGGTCTAACATTGGGGATATCCACCCTTTGGAGCCACGAAGCGAGCCTTACGCCGAGGTGGTCTAGCCTCCTTTGCAGACGTTTTAGTTGGTTCGCTCTTCTCCCATCACAACGTCTGCTATTACCTCGTGCAGGATTTTGTGTTCTGTGACGTAATGTGATTGCATGTGCGAAAACAACCAATCAAAATCCTTGATTGGTGAACACAAAATCCTGCTCGAGATAGCAGACGTTGTGATGGGAGAAAAGCGAACCAACTAAAACGTCTGCAAAGGAGGCTAGAGGAGGTCTTCTCCCGCATCTGAATGAGCCTGCGTAGCAACCCTTTGGGAGGGGAAGCTGGGGAGGGGGAGGGGAAGCATTCTCGTACCCAGAGCCCACTCGTCATTAGGTTGGTCAAGGAGACTGGGGAGAGGAGAGAAGGAAGGGAGACTGGGGAGAAGAGGAGGGAGGAAGGCCAGTCCCATCATATTAATCAATCAATCAATCAATCAATCAATCAATCAATCAATCAATGGTCTTTAATATGTGAGTGATAGACTTGTTTATCGCAATTAAATACCTAGGCGGACATTCCGTGCCACACCTAAGCGATATAACTGCGAGCCGACCGCAAGTCACATTCATTCTACATTGTATAGCGAGCGAGTATAGCGAGCGTAAACGACAAAGTATCTTGCAATGTTTTTGTTATACCCCTTTAAGGTGCGGTAATACGAGCAACAAAATCGTGCAACTTGTCGCGCAACATTGTTCAGATTGTTGCATGCGTTGCAAGTTGTAGAGCATTGTTTCTCGTTATACCATCGTTCGCGCAACTTGTCGCGCAACAAATTAAATTTTCAAAACTTTGTTGCATGAAGTAGAAAGAGCTTCTACTTTGCGCAACAAAGTTTTGCAACCTGCAACACGAAAATGTGTTGCGCGACAAGTTGCGCGAACGGTGATAATACGAGAAACATTGCTCGGCAGCTTGCAATTGCAACGCAACAATGTTGCGCGACAAGTTGCACGATTTTGCAGTTGCCCGTATTACTGCACCTTTAGGGGGAATCGCGTATGGTCTATAGGCAATAAAGACCCAGTTAGCCCCAATGAGTTGTTGTGTATTTAAATAAGATAAAATTACATATCTTATTTTACACAGCAATATCAAAAAAGAGAAGCAATCGCAAAAGCGAAAGACAAATATAAATATTATAAATGAATACAATGATTAAAATGAATGCCATCGGCGTAGAGAATGGGCCAGAAGTGCTCTGACTTCTACATCGGAACGGGCAATACAAGCGTGCCTTTTCTATTATTTCGCTTTGCAAATTCTAAGTTTGAAGTTTGAAGTTTATTTAATTAGTGCCTTTGGCTTTTACATATATATAAATTCTAAGATGGTTGATAACTTTAGATCGTAAGGTAAACGGGAGGACAAAGCCAATTATTATGGTGTCATCAATCTTGTGAGAAAGCGTTAACTGTCGAACAAAGGCAATTTAGCATTGTTTAGTCAAGCAAATCGATCAAAATTATGGCGAACCCACATGGAATCAAGGTCGTAGAAAACATCATCGTGTATGGTGTAGTCATCATAATCAACAAGACCTTGTAAGCAAGGTACACTCGAGTAGAGGGGAAAGGCCGATTCCACCCCATTTTATATGCAACAACTTACTGCATATTTCGGGGATCAGTATTTTCCCCTCTACTATTAAAAGAAGATCCCCTCTGCAGCTTGAAGGTGGAGTGGGAATGAGTATTTAGGGGTTTATATATCTATACTATATGGACAAGGATCTGAAAGAGATTTATGACTGGTTGATGCAAGATTACTATGCTATAAAAACTAAAAAAAGTGCATTGAAAGGCTTTGCTTGGACTTTCAGAATTGAAGGAAGGAATAAAACTGATGCTAGAACATTTTTAAATAATGCAATGTGGAATGTTGTTAGATTGTTAGATAAAAAAGAGAAGCCGTATAAAATGAAACTTATATTAGAGGTTTTGTTTTCTAAAAAGAAGTCAAAAAATGTTCCATACTTTCATTCAGAAATAGAAGTGATTACAGATGGAACTGATCTTGCTAAAGTTTATAAACGGATGCAAGAAGACATTTTAGAGAAAGTTGATACATTTCAAAATATGGGATCTGGATGGATATTTAGAAGAGTTGTGGCTCTAGATATTAACACTGATAAATATATGCCAATCAGTGGCAGATCTTATATTGATTTACCACTGAAGTTTAAAGAAGAAAAACGCTATTATTAATGTGGAAAACAAAGATAATCTGTGTTTTAAATGGTCTGTTACATTATCTATTTTCACACCAGAGAAACATCAAGAGAGAATCACCAAAGTTCTTAAAGAAAACGCTAAGAAGTTAGATTGGTCTGGTCTTGAGTTTCCGCTTCAGTTGGATAAGATTTCAATCTTTGAAAAGAATAATCCTAAATATGCAATCAATGTTTACGGTTGGAAAGAAAGTGTTTATCCGCTTAGAATAAGTGATAATGGAGATAGAGAACAAACAATTAATCTGCTGTTGATTTCAAATGAAAAGGCCAATCATTATTGTTGGATAAAAAACATGAGCAGATTGTTGTCATCACAGATTACGCAGCATGGTCACAAAAGATATTTTTGTGAACGATGCTTAATTTCATTTAAAACAGAGGTTTCGTTAAGTAAGCATTCTGAATGTTGTGGTAAACACCGCTCTATTAAAATAACCATGCCAAAGAAAGGCAGTGTAATTTCATTTAAGAATTACAACAGAAGTATGAGAGTTCCTTTTGTGGTGTATGCGGACTTTGAGTGTTTTTACAGTGCCTATGGAAACTAGCGTCCTTATGGAAGATGAGTCTTTCACCCAAAAGTATCAGAAGCATAAGCCATCAGGGTATTGCTATGTAATTAAATCTTCTGATAATTTATTTAAACCAAAGGTTGTTAGATACACGGCAAAAGGCGATGAAGATATTGGTAAGTTGTTTGTTGAGGCTTTAGAAAAAGATGTTAGAAAACTTGCAAAGATTAAAACGAAACTTATTTTGATGACTAAAGATAATCAAGAAGAATATAATATGGCAACGCATTGCTTCATTTGTGAAAAGAAGTTGAATGAAGATAAAGTTCGCGATCACAACCATTTAACAGGTGAATTTCGCGGAGCAGCACATAATGATTGTAATCTAAATTATAGAATTCCTAAACACATACCAGTTATTTTCCACAATCTGGCCGGCTATGACGCGCATTTGTTTGTTAAAAGTTTAGGATTTTCAGAAGGTAAGATAGATTGTATACCAAACAATGAAGAGAAATACATTTCATTTAAAAAGAATATAATTGTAGATTCTTTTGTGAAAGATGGAAAAACAATTTTAATAAAAAGAGAGCTTAGATTTATTGACAGTTTTAAATTCATGGGATTTGGTTTAGATAAGTTAGTTTCTAATTTAGAGAAAGAACAGTTTAGAAACATGGCAGAGTTCTTTGAAGGTGAAGAGCTTGATTTGTTGCTGAGGAAAGGAGTTTATCCTTACGACTATGTTAATTGTCTAGATAAGTTAAAAAGAAGACGTTTACCAAATAAAGAAGAGTTCTATAGTCTCTTGTATGATTCAGACATTTCAGATAAGGATTATGCACACGCGAAGAAAGTATGGAAAGTTTTCCAAATGGACAGTATGAGAGATTACCATGATTTATATCTTCTGACAGATGTGCTGCTTCTCATGGATGTGTTTGAAACATTCAGAGATGTATGTATTAGTAATTATAAGTTAGATCCTGCATGGTATTATACAGCGCCAGGATTGTCATGGGATGCTATGCTTAAGATGACAGATATTAAGCTTGAACTTCTTACAGATGTGGATATGTTGCTTATGATTGAAAATGGAACTAGAGGTGGAGTTAGTGTGATTACTAAAAGACACGCTGAGGCTAATAATAAATACATGAAAGAATTTAATAAGTCTGAAGAAGTTAAGTTTATTAAATATTTGGATGCTAACAATCTATACGGTTGGGCAATGTCAAATAAGTTACCAACAGATGATTTCAAATGGATGAACAAAGAAAAGTTGAAAGCCTGGAGAAAGCACCCATGTATTTTGGAAGTGGATTTAGAATATCCTGAAGAGCTGAAAGAATTGCACGACGAGTATCCGTTGGCTCCAGAACATATAATGTTGAGCAACGTTGAAAAGTTAGTGCCCACGACTAGAGATAAAAAGAAGTATGTTGTTCACCACGAAGCGTTGAAAACATATGAGTCGTTAGGTTTAAAGGTGAAGAAGATTCATAAAGGAATTATGTTCAACGAGTCAGATTGGTTGAAAAAGTATATTGATTTAAACACGCAGCTTAGAACTGCAGCAAAAAACGACTTTGAGAAAGATTTCTTCAAGTTGATGAACAATAGTGTGTTTGGTAAAACTATGGAAAATATTAGAAACCGACAAGATATTAAACTTGTATCAACTGCAGAACAAGCAGCAAAACTAATTGCACAACCGAACTTTCACAGAAGAACTATCTTCTCAGAACATTTGGTGGCAATTCATATGCGGAAAACAGAATTGATATTTAACAAGCCTGTGTATCTCGGCATGAGTATTTTAGACCTGTCGAAAACGCTCATGTATGACTTTCACTACAATTATGTTAAAAAGAAATATGCTAGTGATGCAATGTTATTATTTACAGACACAGATTCTCTCATGTATGAGATTAAAACAGACGACTTCTATGCAGATATAGAAAAAGATATTGATGAATGGTTTGACACAAGTGATTATTCAAAAGATCATTCAGGGATAAAGAAATGGACTAATAAGAAAGTAATTGGAATGTTTAAAGATGAGACGGCTGCAGAAGGAGAAATAACAGAGTTTGTTGGCTTAAGAGCAAAACTCTATTCTTACAGAACAATGGATAAAGAAGAAAAGAAATGCAAAGGTATTAAGAAATCTGTTGTGAAGAATGATCTTGAATTTGAAGATTATAAGAACTGTTTGATTTCAGGTGAAAAAGTTTATAGAAAGATGAATGTGATTAGAAGTTACAAGCATCAGATCTTTTCTGAAACAGTGAATAAAGTTGCTCTCAGCAGAGAAGATGATAAAAGGATTATTCATGAAGATGGAATTCACACCAGTTCTTTATAAAACACTGTCTGGCGGTGGCTGGGTGTCTGCGGGAACGACTTGTAATTCCTCGAGGACAAAAGAACGTTTTGGAGCTCCATCAGAAAGGAAATATAATAGAGGTTGATTGGACGATATCTGGATTCTAGTTATATCGTACATCCCCATTGACCATATAGGATCAGTGGCACGTCTTTTTTCGCCGCCCTTCCAATTCGCCAGGAGCATATAAATATCTAACTTTAACCTCTGCAGGCAATCTTTTCTCTTTTAATCCGACAGGTCTTTTATAATTAACCTCTTTCTGATCAACTTCTTTTAACTTTATTGCTTCCTTAGGCGAGTCTCCAGTAATTCTCTTTACGCCACTGTTAATAGATTTTATAACAGCAGGTAATCTTTCCACCCATTGGCGGGATCTACCATCTTTCAACATTTCTTGAGCATATTGATGGCTGAATAACTTTTCAGAAATAGTTCGATTAGCACGCTCAACTAATGATTGTGCTTTATGATTTCCAGCTTCTGATCTTTGTATATTTTTCATAATCGATGTAACTTCGCCCTTAAATTCTGTACCAGGATCTACCATCATTGTTTCAGGCCATTGTAATTTTCTAGAATATATTTCACCGAAAGCTTTAGATACTTCTGTTGAGTACTTAGACGTCAAAGGTTCAGCATCAACATATCTGCTAGCCACATCAACTACTACTAGAGCATATTTGTAAGTCTTTCTTTTAACAGTATCATGTGGTAGAAATAAAAGATCCGCCTGGTGTATTTCATTTGGTTTTGAAATATTCCAATGTGGTCTAGGAATGTATTTCGGAGGCGTTAAATATATCTGCCACAGTGCTTGTTTTTCTAACCAATTTTTTACAATATTTTTATCAACTGATGTAGCATCTGCTAATTTATTGATAGCGTCATAACCTTTCCAATATCCAACAGCTGAATAGTATATTTTTGTAAGTTTCTTGTCCATTATATAATGCAAGCTATTCCAGAAATATTAGATGTAAATCGAGAATACAAACAACCCTATGGTTTGAAAGCTGAAAAAACTGTTCATCGCGTGACTTTTAATCCAAGCACAGCGAATCCTGGGGAGACGTTGTACATACATATTCCAAAGTTGATGGATAATGTTGTATATGTCCCAGGCTCAATCGCATTGACTTTCAAAATTGTTGTCGCCGCCGGTCATGCAAATAACACAGTCGTCAATAATTTGGGTAGAGTTCTAAAATCCCACATGAGAGTTCTGTATGGAGGGGAGACTCTTCAAGACACACACCGCATCGATCTGTTTGAAACCTATAATGATCTCTATTTATTGAAAAGAGAACGGGAGAATATGTTAAGGGAGGGCATTTCATCGGCTAATATGCGAAAGCTTAGAACAGCTGCAGGTGATAAATCATCTTCAGATGCAAACGAGGTAGCTCTGGCTGCTGTTTATGGGGACAGATATCGAATGCCAATCAATCACCCTATTTTAGACACCCACGGTATTTTCTATGCAAAAGCCCTCTCTCAGAATCTAACATTTGAGATTACACTTCCACAAAGCAAAGAAGTTACAATAACATCTGATACAACTAAAGCATACACTTACAGTCTTTCAAATATCGAGCTTGAATATGAGTGTATTGTTAGTGATTATCTTGCGAGCGAAGCTTTATCAGCCTATCAAATAGGTAAGGGTTTTTATTATGAGAACATTCTTCTCCATAAGACATTCACGATTAGTAAAGCCGACGACAGTGTGATTAACGAACATGTTAATATCCCCCGGCGGTCGATGAGTGGTATTTTAATGCTATTTACTGAGGCGTATGCTGTAGGTGCTAGAGATAGTGAAAAGTTTGTATCTCCTAGTATCCTACAAGTCAATATCAACGTTGATGGAATGCCAAATAAACTTTATTCAAAGGGTATGGCGCCCACTGATTTTTGGGAGTCGATTAAATCAAGATTTGGTGAGACCGATAATATCACGCCTAAAGACTTTTATTCAGATAAATTCGCCCTATGGATTGATTTGAGAACCTTTGCCGATAATAAAATTCATGGAAACGGCTTGGTTTTGAATAGCACAAAAGACGGTGTTAAACTGGAGATGAAGAGGAAAGTTGGTGGATCAGGAAATATAACATGTTATATGTTTGTTGTTGCTGATGCTCTTATGGAAATTCAAGGTAGCAATTTGAAAGCGATTCTATATTAATATATGGAAGAATTGAAAGACCAAGCACCATTTCACTGTATTATAGTAGGACCAACGAATTGTGGTAAAACAAAATATTTGGTTGAGACTCTAAGAGGAGCATATAGAAATGTTTTTGAATACGTTGTTTTGATTTGCCCAACCTATTCAAAAAATAAAACTTACCAAGGTTTTGCAAATAATGATCCAAGATTTATTGTTCTATCTCCAGAATCTGATGATATAGATGAGATAAATGATTTACTTTCATGTTGTCAAACAGTATTCTCTGGTACGAACACATTAATAATATTAGACGATTGCGCATTTTCAAAGGATCTCAAACAAAGATCAAACAAGTTTATTAAATTAGCATTCAGTGGGAGACATGAAGGGTTATCCCTATGGGTATTAACCCAACAATTATCGTCTATAGCCAAACCATTTCGAGAAAATGTTGGATGTATTATTTCATTTTATAATCCTAATCTGCAGTGCGAAAAAAACTCTGTTTGAGGAATATGGTGGAAATATACCTCTTGAAGAACGGAAGTCTTTTATTAAAACATTAAAATCAGAAAAATACTCAAGAATGTGCTTTTGCTTAAGACATCCTTATAATTATTATTTAGAAATTCCATCTAATATATGACATCAATTCTCGACCAATATGATGAAGTAGAAGCCACGGAAGTTGAAAAGAAACCAAGAAAAAAAAATGTTAAGAAAGTTGTTGACTCTGAAGATGTGGAAGAAAAACGCGAACAACTTTGTATTCTCCAAGTGCTTGGTACTATTGACCAATATACAGGTGTTAAAATGAGTCTGGGAGATGTTAAGAAGTTATCGGCAAAAGATGTGGATAAGCACTTTAGCAGATATCAAGCTGTATTAGGAAATAAATTAACTAGCGGATTGGTTGATGCGGCATTGGAACTTGCTGTGGGTCTCGCGTCTTATGTTGTTCCTATTGATGATAATAAGGAATTGTGTGACGATCTACAGAAAAATGAGATGTTGAAACAGGAATTGAATAATATCGCAGGATACTTGCAGCTCAAGGGTGGCAGATTGGTGGCTCTTAGCAGCTGTTTAGTTCAAATAGTAAATCATGTTAAATTCAAATCAGTTACTGAGCCTGAGACTGCAGATACAAGCATGTAACGAACAGTCAGCTCACCGAATTGTTCTAATAATTATTGTAGATGATGCAAGCTGCAGAACATCTTTTGAGCAGCTTATAGTAAGTTTCTTACAAGGCAAGTTAAGATTCCTTTTAATTAGATCTAAACTTATAAGGAATTCCGCCGATTCATCCGCCGAGGAATTGAATAAAGTTTCCTTGCAGACGACATGATGTGCTTTATTTGTCTCTAATTGTATTTGCCCTTCGGCTCCAACGACACGAATATATCTTTCAATCTGTCCTTGATTTGAGAAGCTTTTCTTGAAAGCCTTCTGTGTCATTGACCAGGATAAAGGAAAGTTTATTTTTTTCCATATCGGCGGTGGTGCCGTAGGCTGAAAAAGAATACTGATGTGTATTGTTCTCATAGGAAAAGTAATCGACGCTTCTAACATCTGCAGCTCCGGATTAATATCCATTTTCAATTCTATCACTTCTCTATCAATACTGCTGAATACTTCTTTAAGATCTTCCAATCTAACTTTTATAGAACGGCTAATAGGATCAGGATCTTGTTTTATTTTTATTTTTGCTTTAAGAAAGTTGATAGATTCAACATCCTCGGCATAAATCTTCAGAATGTCAGACACTAAAAGTATTACATTCTTAGCTCTAAAAGTTCTCAAAAAAGATACGACCGATTTAAAATATGTGGGGTCGGTTATAATCATTTATATTAGTAGAATGCAAACACCTAATATATGGAGTCTATTACAGCTTATCTTAGAACGCTTAAACGAATAGCGAAAAAATATGATGTACAATGTGAAATAATAGATGAGTTTTATTTAGAACTATTGGGAGGAGATTCATCAGAGAGCTGCTTTTTTATCGTGTGGGGTAAATATGAGGATAGAACAAACATGATTATTAATAAACTGCCAGAAGATTTAGAAACAGTTCAGCTGAGGAAAATGTTAGACACTCTCCCCAACATTACGAGGGAAAATAAAAATGAACTATGTATTTGCGGCGAGGAGATGACTATGGATAGAGAAGAATTGCAAATGAGGTGTTCTTGTGGAAGAGAAGTTTCCATGCCTGTATCTGTTAACGACGCTCAGTTTTATGGTCAAGAAGGACAATCGGCTAAGCCTGGTATTTTTAATCCCAGCAAACATTATCGTAATTGGATGAAGCTTATTCTAGGGCAGCAACAGGTAGTAATTCCCGACGATGTAATAAATAACTGTAAGGAGCAATTAATTGGCAATACAATTAAAGATGTCAGAATAACTCTAAATGATATTGGTCGGATAGATTTAAATAAATACGCTTCTGCAGTTTGGAGCCGAGTGACCGGCAACTCTATACCAAAAGTATCTGACGATGTGATTGTTAAAGGAGAACATCTTTTTATACAAGTTTTAGAAGCTAGAAATCATATCAAGGAATTGTGCAATAAGAACAGAAGATATTATCCTTATTACATTTTCAAGATATTAGACCTTTTAATACCCAAGGGAGAAGCCCGCAGTATTTTACGCTTTATTCACATGCAAGGTTCTGACACAGTAGAAAAGAATGATGATGAATGGCGGCTTATTTGTAAGAAAGTTCCTCTGGAATGGAGAAGCACCTTCGGCACTTTACGAAAGCTGAGGCGTTGATTACTGAGCATCTGTTGGAGTTGTTGAGCATCTGTTGGAACTCTGTTGAGCATCTGTTGAGCATCTGTTGAGCATCTGTTGAGCATCTGTTGAGCATCTGTTGAGCATCTGTTGAGCATCTGTTGAGCATCTGTTGAGCATCTGTTGAGCATCTGTTGGAACTCTGTTGGAACTCTGTTGAGCATCTGTTGGAATATTATTCTATATATATGTCTGAATCTGCAGAGGATCAAATAACCAAAGAACCAGAAACACCAATTGTTAAACAAAAGGACCCTAAGAAGGTGGCAGCTGGAAAAAAACTAGCTGAATATCATAAAAACGCTAAGAAAGCCCTAGAAAAGAATGCTGAAGATGCCCCAACGGCTGTAAGCCGGATGTCATTAACAACAGCATTGACCCTAGTTGGAATATTCTTGACGGCTTTAGATTTATATTTTCGATTTAAGAAGCCTTCTACCGTCGCCGCTGCTGTGATACCTACAGAAGCACCTTCACGAGGAGGCATGGAATAATATATATATATAATGTCAGAAAACAAAATAGTTAAAACACTCACAGATGCTTCCGTAGTTGTTGGCCTCGCCGCGGCTATTGGTTATGTTGGAAAGAAAGCTATGAAAGAGCCCTTTATCAATGATCCTTCAACAAGTTTATCAAACTATGGTAAATGGGTGGGGGTTCTAGCCAGCTCAATGTATTTGAAGCAATATCTAGAAGATCAAAAAATCCTTCCAAAATATCTATAATATAAATGGCAAGCGCAGTAATAATGATGGTTGCTGGAGCTGTTCTTAACGCAACAGCTTTCACAGGATCGATGTATTTAGCAAAAGCTCTTAGTTCTAAGAAACATACTGATGAAGAGAAAATTCGGCATGATAAGGCTCTTGAAAAATACCAACATGATATGGGCGAATTTGAAAAGAAAAGACTGCAATATCAAGATTGGTTAACTGAACAATACGAAAACAAAAAATTATCGGATGGTAATTTACAAGATACGGATTATGCTTTCACCATTTATTCAAAGACACATCCTAAAGAACCTCAATTCTCAGATTATTACAAGCCTAGCAAAAATCAAAAAACCAACGAAATGATTTATGTTGGAGGTGGGATGCTGACGGCTGGTTATCTAGCAGCGAAATATTTGTAGATTATATGGAGGGTGGTATTGATTTTGAGCCTACTACAGAGGAGGGTAGAACCGATATAAACGATGATGTTGATGATGATACTCGGCCACTTATTAATAGAGACACATCTGAAGGCTTTAGACGGGCTTTAACTAGGCTTAGCAGGCCCGAATACTCTAGTGCAAGACACATTCTAGGTCTTGGTGCGACCCCGGCTGAAAATATTGAGATGAGAGATCTTTCTCGACCAATTACATCTGAAGACTTTAGACGGGCTTTAGCTAGGCTTAGCAGGCCCGAATACTCGCGTGTAAGACGCACTCTAGGTCTTGGTGCGCCCACGGCTGAAAATATTGAGATGGTAGATCTTTCTCGACCAATTACATCTGAAGATGTTAAACGGGCTTTAACTAGGCTTAGCAGGCCCGAATACTCTCGTGAAAGACACATTCTCGGTCTTGGTGGGCCCCCGGCTGAAAATATTGAAGAATATAATAAGGCTAAGGCCAATCTTGATATTTATTACACGAATAATACGATTAGTAGGGAAAACGGGTTTGATGTCAGAACCAATAGTGGAGATGTAATTGAGGTCTATGACAGTGACAAGAAAAAGTGGTATCCGATTAGCACTAAAATGGGGAACGAATTCAGTGAAAAATCTTTTGGAAAAATAACAGATAAAATTAAAAATGCTTTAGGTGAGTCTAGTGAATCCAAGTTAAAACGATTCACTACTTCTAAAGCTGTTTTAGATGAAAAACTGTCACCGTTATACCCTGAAGTAGTTGACGTAAATAAGAGGATAGATGCCAACAATAGAAGACGGGGTTCAATTAGTTCACAAATATCAGAAGCTGAGTCAGAATTTGAGATGTATCATAATTCACAAAGACAGACAGATGAAACTGTACAGCAAATTGAAACTATAAGGGGTAAAAGAAATGAATTAATTGCTGAGAACAATACATTAGTTGATAAAAATGAAGATCTCATTAAAAGAAGGGATGCTTTAGAATCACAAATTCATGAGTTAGAGGATAATATGCAAGAACTTGATGATGAAATGGAAATTATAGAAGAAAAATTACCATTGAAAGAAAGGATAAAACTTATTTTTAAGAAGTATGGTTTTACTGTCTTTGCTGTTGTTTCTGCTGTTGGTGTTATAATTGGTGTGATTATTAATAGTTTAAAATCCGGGTTATCTTCTGTTGCAAATGGTGTTGGAAAAGGTTTAAAAACAATAGGCGAAAAATTAGCGCAGATATTACCAGGCATGGCGGGAGCAATAGCCTCCTTTATATTTAAAGCTGCTGGGGAGGTAGTTGGATTTCTAGCTAAAAACGCATGGCTTCTTATCGTTGCTGCTGTTTTATTTGCCGTTGAAAGATATAAAAAGAAATAATATATATGACAATACTATACATCAGTAACAAAATGTTTAAAAAAACACTTTTCTTCAAGGAGCCTATTAAATCCTTCAGTAAAATGAGGCTGGTGGATTGCCGATTTATAAACAAAGTTTGCAATCTTCCTGAGATGGGTACGATATGGGATGAAAAAGATGTTGTATTGACGCAGTTTACTAAGGGGAATTACACGGTTGATGGCATTATAACAAGTCTAAATACGATTACAAAGGATTTACTATTGTTTTAATGGGTAAAAAATATATGCTTGTCACTAATAAGACGCTTAAGTTAAGTTATAGTATGGCCAAGTTTTTTGGTATAAGTACAATAGTAAAAAAACCTGGTCCGGCTGTTGAAATTTTCATAAAACCAATATTGGGTGAAATTTATATCAATGCTGATATTGTTGATTCAAATGATGTCTATAGCGATGGTGCCAAGAGTAAGATATTTTCTTCTATCTTTCTCAATGCCAGTGAGAAAACTGACTATTCTCCAAATGTCTTATACACCAAAACGATAAGTGCTGATTATCTAACCTCCATTAATTTGTGGGTTACAGATCATGAAAACAAGGTAATTGATAAAAGTTTGTATGAAATTTGCGTGTGTCTAGAAATAATATAATATATATGGACTACAATCAGATTTACCCCGATCTAACAACTGGTGAAAACTTTAGATTACATAAAATAAATACGGTTTTAACACAACTAGTGTCAGAAGTGAAACATTATGAAAACGTCAGAAAAAAATATTCCAAGGCCCGTGGAATATTTCATAAAACAGCAGTAGCAACAGGAGCTTTGTCTGTAATTTTAACTGGCTCTGGCGTGGCTACAAGTTTAACTGGGCCTGGGATTGTTGTTGGCGTTCCTTTATCAACTGTTGGTGGCCTGTTTGGTTTAATATCGGCTAGTTGCACAGTTTTCGTGAAAAAACTAACTAAAAAGGTAACAAAACATGAAAATACTATTCAGCTTGCAAAATCAAAAGAAGATAGTATAGGCGACCTTGTGTCTAAAGCCTTGAGTGATAACAAGATTGGTGAGAAAGAATTTGAGCTTATTATGAATGAGTTACTGAAGTATGAAAAAAGAAAGAGTAGCATAAGAATGAAGCATAATAATGTGCTGTTAAAAAACGATGTTCCCGATGTCAAAAAGTTGAGAGAGGAGCTGAGAAAGGAGATTGTAGACCAACTAATAAATCAAAAGAAGTAACTCTATCCTTTGATAGAACGCCTTATGGATTTATCTACAAGTTTAGATATGATAATAATATAGGATGAAGTTTGTTGAATTTGTAAAAAAGTATCCAAACTATAACACTAACAGGTTCAGCAATATAAATGGCGATGTTAGATTTTTATTTAATGGGGATGACTATGACCCCTTTAAAAATGGAAATCTTGTAAAAACCATGTATGAATTCCCTTCATGGAGAGGTGAGACTCCAAAATCAGAAAATATCCGTGATTTTCTTAATGTTAACACATTCCCAAAAGAATACATGATAACAAATAAAAAATATCCAATCCCTGCTGTTGCTGTAGATACAGATGTAAATGATGCGGCGGCAATCTTATCAACACTAAAAATATTTATTACGCCTGGTAAAAGCTTTGATATCCGTCCTAATGATATTTTTCAACTAACCCCACCATCAGTTTCTACTGTATCTGAGTATAGCTCATGGCTTGAAGAACCAAATATGCGATTTTGGTCTCAACAACTAAACTTTGCTGTATGGTGCGCAACAGGCGGCTGTGGGATTTCATATGATATGTTGTCGGATAACCAAATTGGATGCATTTTAAGATTCCATGTTCTTTACACAATTCGATCAATTCTAAGTCGGCTAGAAGTGCCGCTGCCGTGGGATAATGCCTTTGTTTGGAATGGCACTCGATACAGCACCTCAGCTTTAAATAGACTTTGTAATGAGTTTGGCATAAACAATCCCGATTTCCGTTTTAAAGGCCAATCAACAAATGCTGACAAGTTCGGCTTTCATTATACAAGTCCGAAGGATACCTCTCTTACAGCATATTATCTTTCCACTCATAAAAGTAGAAGTCAGTATAATTGGTTTGTTCCCCAGTCATCAAAAGGTTTGACAAAAGCTGGGGTTGCTAGATTAAATAAAAGTATAGAATCCTTTGTTTATTGTATTTTAGGATCTCAAGTAAATACAAGGTCCACAATACTAGGAGAATTTGGTTCAGCTATAGAGACTCAAAAGGTGTTTTTACAATTATTTGAAAGTTCTATTATTGAGAAAGATATTTCCAAAAGCATCCAAAGATATCAACTAGCAATTCAAGAAGCAAAAGTGAAGCTTGATTTAGCTATTTCACCTGGCTGTTGGTTACTACCATCAAATCTCGTAATAAACACAAATTCAATCGTTGGATACAACAATAAATTATTAAAAGCAACTGTGAATATGAAGTTTGGTGTGAATGATATTAATGATGAAACAAAATCTATTGGTATAAAACACATGAGTCATTCAAAGATACAATTACCTCATCAAAATACAAATCCCGCTGAATCCACAAGTAAAAAAAATGCTGTGGCTGCTTTTAGTAAACCTACTAGTTCTAATACTCACGGTACTAATCTAGCAACTATAACAATTGGCGCTGCTGGTCTGGCTTGGCTTATATTTCGATAAGTCTATTAATAATGAGGGTCCGGCTGCCTAAACATTTCTAAATCCTCTTTGTTCCCCACCGTAAGTGTAAACATACTCATCAAAATAGTCCTCTTCGACACGACCGACAACTGTTGGCTTCTTTTTTTTTACGTAGAAGCTTTTGTTGCAATTAAAGCAAACCACTTCAGTATCTTTATTAGCGTGACACCATAGCATTTGCTCTATAGTAAAAGACCTAATATTTTCATGCGGCTTTTTAAACTTTTTACAATCTACGCAATATCTTCCACAAACGCCATTTAACATATGAAAGTAGTATCCCTGCATCCCTTCAAAAACTTTATCACACTTAAAACATTGTTTTGTATTATATTGCATAGCTGCAAATTCTTCTTTAGAAACCTTTGCTTCCTTAAGCGCTGACCGCTCATAATAATCATAGTAATCTTGCATCAACCAGTCATAAATCTCTTTCAGATCCTTGTCCATATAGTATAGATATATAAACCCCTAAATACTCATTCCCACTCCACCTTCAAGCTGCAGAGGGGATCTTCTTTTAATAGTAGAGGGGAAAATACTGATCCCCGAAATATGCAGTAAGTTGTTGCATATAAAATGGGGTGGAATCGGCCTTTCCCCTCTACTACTCGTGCCCTGTTGCAATTGAGCTAGTGTGACTGTGTACATGAAGGCAAGTATGCTTGAAGAATTGGGAATCTTGTGGTAATAATGTAGTAGTGTAAATTTCGAAGGCGGCCGTGGCCGGAGTTTCCAGGCCGAGTTTGTATAATATTATGATGAGTTTGATAGTTATTTGAGGGTTTGAGGCGTATTTAGGGTGCGTTCGATTGACCTTATTCCAGAATAGGAATACACAAAATAAAATCCCTAAATCGCTGTCACACTGCTACTGTTCACTGTAAAATGAAACAATTCCTTGTTGTATTATAATAAAGCTACAAGGAACAGTTTGGAATTTTAAATGTGCTGAAATAAAAGCATCCAAGTGTTTATTCCGAGTTCCTATTCTGGAATAGGGTCAATCGAACGCACCCTTAGTTGGTACGTTCGGGTCGGTTGGATTTCGAGTCAGTTGAAATCGTCTGAACTCAAAGACGTAGCAGGGAATGAAGAAGGTGCGAGCTGAAATTTGCGAGCTGCGAGCTGAAATTTGCAAATGAATAAGTATTATAATATATATTTATTAAAATAATATAAATTAACTAAAATAAAATAAATTTCAAATATATATAAAATATGTAATAAAATATGTAATACAGTAAAAACCCGCATAAAAGAACCCCTATTTTTCCAAGTCAGGCTGAAATGGTTCTTATATATTGGGTGTCTAGTGAGAAATCAGGCTGAATAGGTTCTTAACAGGTTCTTATTTACAGGACAACAACCCAACTGTATAGTAAATATACTATTTCTGCATATTCAGCACCGACTGTACCTGTGTGTTCTGCAGCTTTAGTCATTTTTCACATAAGAACCTGCTTCATTTGTCAGGCTGAACTGGTTCTTATATATTGGATGCTTAATTGGCTAAGTTCTTAATCTGCAGTTTCTTATATGCGGGTTGTTACTGTATATGAAATGGTTTCTATGAAATATATAATGGTGTACATAACAGTATTATATAACACATGTTCATAATGACTTCTGAGGTGCTTACCATTTACCAGGAAAACCGGAAATTCCGGTTGGAAAAACAAATGGTATGTGTCATTCCGATCGGAAAGTTCCCGGCAGAAAACTCGGTCTAGCGATTGAGGTAATCCATTTTCCCCGCTCTTTTCGGTTTCTCCATAGATGTGTGTACCATATTAGGCTAAATTTTCTGGAACTTTCCGATCGGAATGACACAATGCCTTTTTTTTTCAACCGGAATTTCCGGTTTTTCCGGGTAAATGGAAAGCACCCCTGATGTACCTACCACACATGTTTCTATCATATTTGCGATGTCATCGGTCACGTGACAAAAAATGATAATATCTAATTAAGCGAAATATGTATACAGCGATTTGCAAAAATTCTGTAAAAGCAAAATATATCAATATATCAATATATCGGGTACATTGTGGGTAATTTTCATTATAAAATGGCTGAATAGGCCCTCTAAAGTTCAAATTTTTCAATTATTTTTTTCACATACATACTACAAAGGTTACTTGGGTTTAGATTCAGGTTTAATAATAGCTAAAATCAAAGAATTAGGACTGATTATGTAAATTACTATATATCGATGTATCGATATATTAGATTTTACAGAATTTTTGCAAATCGCTGCATACATGTAGTATCACAACAACAACAATGACTTGTTCCACCTGTTGTATAGCCGTCAGTTTTTTCTGGTTTCCTACAAATTTTTGAAACTAGAACCATGCATACATGTACGTATCATGTTGAAGGACATGAATGCTCAATTTCTCTAAAATTCAATAAACTAGAACCATGCATACATGTACGTATATATGTTGAAGGACTGATTTCTTATTAACAATCATTGTTAAAACAATCATGATAATTATAAGTAGTATTTACAATATGAGTGGCAATGTTGTATCTTATTTACAATCTCGAGCCGAAGACGAGAGATTGTAAATAAGATACAACATTGTCACGAATATTGTAAATTACTTATGATATTGTTTAATCATTGTTTGAACCAGGTAGGCGTTTCAACCAGAATTGTAGTCAATATCTGATTGAGATGAAAAGAATATAATAACTGTTCTTTTAGCATTCAATTCTCATTCCGATTGCTTGACCGCACTGAACAATGAAAGAAGTTTCGTATTAAAGCTTAGTTAAGAGTCGATTGTTTAATAAATGTTTTATTCGATCCTTTTCATATACTTTTGAATAGAGTTGATTGCTCATTGAGACATACAAAGAACAAATAGAGATTTCCGTTTTAGCGGCATAAGCTCAAGTTTGGCACAAACTAAGGGACCATTGTTTAAAACCAGTTAGCTGTGACTGCATTTCACAGTAAGTCATTGTTTGTAAAACAAAGCCGCCGAGGGAAAATAAATAGAAAAGAACAAAATGATTTTAAATACTTTATTATGGTGAGTTTTGACAGAATTACATACATAATTTACGGCCTGATAACATCAATGTCATGACACGTAACCGTGCGTCATGTCAGATGTTCCATGCTCGATAATCCAGCGGTGCTCTTCGGCGCGTTCTACGACGAAACGTCGCTCCGCCAGAAGTCGTTATAGCAGGCAAGTTCTCCAGCGGTTCTCTGGCGGGGCGACGTTTCATCCGAGTCCGCGCTGAAGAGCACCGCTGGATTATCGAGCATGCAGATGAATCATGGCAAGTTTATGACAATATTTCATTGGTATTCTGTAAAAATAATTATATTGTCAGATCGTTTTTGCGGACATGGCTACTGACCTATACCGATTTATATTATACGGCCTTAGGCCTAGGCACGAGTAATAACTTGTGCCATGTAATTATAGCTGAGTATCAATATAAATAGCAGCTCTCAGAAAAATGTTATTACCGTCCTTCGTTGCATTGTCCAGTATTCATGTTTTCTTATGTTGCACGATTTTTGTAAACATGCCGAAAATGGGTTGTAACTCATTTGATCAAGAATTGTATACTTTAATTAAAGTGTTGACTAGAGTGCAATTTAGAAAAGCGTGAAATAGTACTAATTTTAAATAGTACTAAATAGTGCTATTTCTATTGTTTTCTATTGTTTCATTAGTGCTATTTAGTACTAATTAGTTATTTAGTTTTCAAGCTTTTCTAAATTGCACTCTAATGTAGTACGAATCATACTCTGTGGTCTCATTTTCAAGAAAATATGAAATGAGAAGGGTGAAAGTAATGCAGGTTGTCATGTAGTTTATTGGTCCAACTACATATCGTGGAAAAGTATAATATTTAAAATCAACCTTAATTAGCCTTGCCCCTTAAATTTCCACCCATTCTTGTTGGATCGATAAGGTATGCACTAACCATGATGCAAGAACGCAAAGACACTCGTCATGTTTAAAGAGTCTACCTTCCTCGAGCTCCCGGAGGTTTTTTCAAATTTTCTTACAATAAGGGTTCAAAGATCATATTACATTTCATGGAAACTGTTGAGACTGACAAAGAACATAGTTTACAAAGATCTGTGTGTAGGTGAATGACCTGTAGCGAGTGGTTGTGGGATATACAGCTATTTCAAAAATGGTTGGTGAAGGTTTTGCTGCATGTTGCATACCAAGCCCGAAATGCACGATGGGCGATGAGTCAGCGAAAGTCACAACAATATCGACTCTGGGAATTTTCCCAAACTTTGTCTTCGCAATATGGAGCCGGCATATTTTCTTCTGTATGTGCATGCTGACATTGTTTACATATGATCCACAATACATTTCGGGCTTGGAGGTTAAAAGCTATCTATCTAGGTTAGCCGTATGGTTATTGTAGATGGCTTGTACCTAAATGTCAGTTTAATTTCTCTTTGTCAGTTTAATATCAACTTTGTAATATTTTTTATCAAATATGGTACTAAAAATAAAATATGTATGTATGTACGTAAACCTTTTTTTTAACAGATGTATTCACCGAGGGCGCGCGATCGAGGTTAATATATCCCACAATCCCGAGCGAAAGTTAGACAAGAATTTTCAAGCAAAAGATGGTCCTATGAGAAGAACGTCATTAATTAGGTTATATGGTTCCTGATTTCCCAAGAGGAAATGCAAAACAAATGCTTTTCAATAGGCGACTTGCATGATGACGTTGTTTTACTACAACTACCAGAATGCTTTGGGAATGTTCTTTCTTATTCAGATTTTTATTCCCAGAATAGTAAGACAATTGGTGCTAATTATCTAACAAAAGAAAATGGACAAAGCATTCTGGTACTTGTAGTATATGACGCCATCATGCAAGTCGCCTATTCTGTAATGTTAGCGAGCTTCATCAAAACAGCTAAAGCATTATTTGTCCAGAAATATTTATCAGTTAGCTCAGTAGTATACAGTGTAATGTGTGGTCTAGTAAGGCAAAGGTCCTGGGTTCGATTCCCGATATGCCGGCATTTATCAAAAATATTTTTTCTTCATAAAAAAGTTGGAAAAACAAAGAAAACCGTATCAAATTGAAATTAATTCGTTCTCTATTCAAATATTTAGTGAACGACTTCTGTAAAGAGAAAATCTATTAGAAAAATCAATTATACTCGGCATAGCTTGTGCCAGTGCCGCTAAAACGGAAATCTCTAATACGGCAAATATGTAATATGAATGCTTTTTCATTTAGAATACATTTACACTTTTGTTTGGTTTTCAAAGGGGGCTTTAATTGTGAATGAAATGTGAACGGAGTTTTGATTCTTTTCAATCAAATCAAGAACAGTTCTCACAGGAAGGTCATAGAGCTAAGACGGGCATTTGAGACGATGACTGGCAATTTTCGTAAACTGCCAAAAGTGCATCACACAACAACAGAGTCAGTTGTTGAGGGAATGTGCCCAAACTTAAAATATAAATATTATAAAAAAACATAAAAAATAAATAAAAAAATGAAATCTAAGACCAAATCTTAACAGCTGACTCAGTGTAAACTTCCTGGAAACTACTCTCAGAAGGCAGGAAATGCTATTTCAGAGAACCTATATTTCAAAAATGTTCGGGGAGCATGCCCCCGCACCCCCTATCAGCTCACGCGTTCACCGCTCGTCAAAGTTATCTGCAGCGACGTAGTCGTCTCTCGACCCGTGAAAATCCCGGAAAAAACATGTAGCAGCCCCAGTGAACAGTCTCTCAAACAAAATAAATACCAAAAAACCCGGCTTCGCCTATCGGGTTGTTATATCGCTAATAGACCTCGGTAACAGTATATAAGCTTTATATAAATCCTTTACATAAATCCCAAAAAAACTGAGTGATAGATGCATTTTACTATGTATTTATGTAGCGAGAAAGTCCGCTGGAAAACGAAGAAAATGGTATTTCCAAGACTCTAGAATTCTAAATTTCCAGGGGGGCATGCCCCCTCACCCCTCTAGAAACTCACGCCTTCGGCGCTCGTTGCTCTGTGCGTACATTGGAATAAAAGCACGCTACGCCCCTGGTTTATCCGAAGCCACGCCTCAGGTTCGTGGCATGTTTTTTTTAATTTCCAAACCTTTCCAACATTTTCCGAGACTCAGAGCTCAAACTCATCTTACTAGGAAACCTTTTACTTCATGTTAAAGTAAAACTTCTAGCTGCAAGCTAGAGCTAATAGTCAAAATTCTACAATGATTCGGAATGGCATGAAGTGTACCGTGACACGTGTTGCCTGACGAGTGGCATATCATGGTTGAGCGCAGCCTAATTATCGTTTCATATCCTATTTATTAGAAAAAGAAATGAAATCACAAACTGACTTACCATTCCATGATGAAGTAGTCGCGAAATACTTTTTTTCTTTTATGTGCTGATGTGTCCTCTATTCTCTACTACATCTGCAAGTATTCAACCAAATCTGGGCTCCCTGTGTTGTCATTGACCTTATTTGGAACGTTTGGGCTCCCTGTATGTATTGCAATGCATGGCGGTCGAATCAGTGAGTTTTTGAAATATTTACAATTTAGAATGCTCAATTTCTCTAAAATTCAGGAGTAGGTTATCCAAGTGGGTCCACCATCTAAATTTTCCCTTACTTTAGTTGTTTTTCATGATTCACTAGCGTAGGTAAAAAAAGTTAAGTTTATTTTGGATAAATTGGCATGGATATTTCAGTCAGTTTCCTTTGACACATTTCCTAAATCTTCTTAACTGTTTTCAGTCTACTTTTCTAATAAAAGCAGAATTAAAGCTGAAAAAAGTATACCTTTTTCAGAAATTCCAACAAAAGTAATAGGCTGGAAAAAAAGTGGGCCTTTTTCAGACAGTGTATTTATTCTACAGACAGTCTAATCAGTACGTCTTGAAATCTACAAGCATACTGGAGTCACGATCACTGCATACAGTACCGTATTTACTCGAATAAGCGCCGTGGCGCTTATTTAATTTTTCGCGCCTCAAATGCGGCGCTTATTCGGGGACGGCGCTTATTCGAGTAAATACGGTATATCATTTGTGGCCAGTTCAGTTGGTGAGATGGAGTTGTTAGAAAGTATTACTTTCTAACATAAAAAGGTTTGTTTGAAATAGCGTTTCTGAAGTACTGATTCCTTGTCTTTACGATGTACGGTACATTAATGAGACAAAAGTACACATACTGCTTACTAAACTAGTATATATACCTTAATTTCACCATTGTGTTACATTTCATATTGGCTTCGTTTCTACTAAGTTGATAATAAAGTTTACGAAAGAGTCTGAGTGTTTGGTCTAGGAAATTTTAGTTATTTAAAAAGAATCGGCGTCCCTCTATTAAGCGCCACTGTTTTGTACTTGCATTATTATACTACGGGTATGTGCCGCGGGATAGGGTATCGTCAGGAGCCCATTACTAGTAATGGGCTCCTGGTATCGTTTATGAGTTCCTTAGGTCTGGGATAGGGTATAGGTTTTCACAATAGTCTGTTATATCTTACAGTACACCAAACAAAAAACAGCCGCAGAAACAACGTTTTATACTGACGGACAGTTTAATTAATACGTTTTACGGCTAGGTCTGGGATAGGGTATATAAATTTGAGCTTATATAGGTCTGGGATAGGGTATGGAAAATCGCATTTTAGGTCTGGGATAGGGTCAGGGTTTCGAGGTGTCCGCGGCACTCCCCTACCCGATCCAATCTCGTCACGAAATTGTACCCGATCGCTAAAACACCAGACTCGTTCCCAGTCGCTTCTCTTACTCGGAATGTGGGCGCGCGGTGTTTAGTGTTTAGTGCGCCTTTGCACCCCTCCTTCCCAAGCGCCTTAGCGCGCTTTCCGGTTACTTCCCTTTCCACGGTAAGTAACAACTGGATACGAGTCTGCTAAAACACCCAGAGTACTTCCCCCGGGTGATATATATTCAGGTAGTCGTCATGAACATGATATTTCTGAAGTATTGATCCCATGTAGATTTCAAGACTGATTATTAGACTGTCTGTAAAATAAATACACTGTCTGAAAAAGGCCCACTTTTTTCCAGCCTATTACTTTTGTTGGAATTTCTGAAAAAAGGTATAATTTTTTCAGCTTTCTGCTTTTATTGGAATTTCTAAGAAAAGATACACATTTTTCAGCTTTCTGCTTTTATTAGAAAAGTAGAAAGACTGAAAACAGTTACTGGAGTTAAGAAGATTTAGGAAATGTGTCAAAGGAAACTGACTGAAATATCCATGCCAATTTTATCCAAAATAAACTTAACTTCAGTTTTAGTGAATCATGAAAAACAACTAAAGTAAGAGAAATTTAGATGGTGGACCCACTGGAATAACCTAAATCCTGAATTTTAGAGAAACTGAGCGTTCTGAATTGTAAATTTTTCAAAAAAATTGAATTGCCACAACCTCTCACTGATTCGGTCGCATGGCGGCCATTTGTACATTCTATTCCAGATGGACTTTGACACACGTACATTTTATAGCTAGGCTGGTACTTATTCATAAAAGGTAAAGCATTTGATTGAAATGTTCGTTTATTTTTATATGTCCAAATATGTTTTTATCTGAATGTATATATTTTTTGGATTCCAGCTCGCAGGTCGCAGCTCCCCCATCATGGACATGCCTTGTTTGAAAATAATAAAAACCAGTTTAAAAATCGTAGCTTGGTACCGATTTGTTTAGTCTAAAACGACCATCGTTAGATGTTAATATTTGATGTTATAATCATAATGTCGTCCTGCCACATCCACCGTACTTATAGCAATTATATTTTCCATTTCCACATGTAAATCATTTTTTAAACATTCAGACCTCCCCC
Organism: Actinostola sp. cb2023; assembly: GCA_033675265.1. Classification (NCBI taxonomy): domain Eukaryota; kingdom Metazoa; phylum Cnidaria; class Anthozoa; order Actiniaria; family Actinostolidae; genus Actinostola; species Actinostola sp. cb2023. Next base: position 57,972 of record JAUJYZ010001316.1, read on the forward strand.
AATATAAATTAGATATAGCCAGGAGTGAATGGGCTCCTGATATATATAGCTAGATATTTTTGTGAATCATAATTCATTTTTTATTAGTTTATGACAGACGTGCGGGTTTTTTTTGTCATTCATTTGTCTTTTAATATTTACCTGTCAAAACGGGTCTTAGTAATCCTAACATTGATCATTGCTATTATATATAGTTCTATTTATGTCATACCTTTTGTTCCCGTGGCATGCAGGTACAAAAACCTAAGCGATCGTTCTTACTGAAAAACTCTGAAAAAGCGAATTACAATAAAGCAATTTGAAGTTAAAAAGCGATATTTTTTTATTTGTGCAAAAACACGATTTTAAATCCGACTCTACCCAAGTGTTGCCTTACCCCACCCCAGTACTTCGTGGTCATCGTTGATTGGCTCCAGAAATCTACCAATAATAAGTAAATATGAAGCTATTGTCTGGGTAGAAAATCGTTTCTTCAGTTTCAATCATGGATCGAGTGTCCTTCGTCTTAATTATTGCTCTGATTTCTTGTTTCATTGCTGGTGAACAAGCAGATCAACTGGACGATCAAATAGCCTTTGATACGTCAAGTCAACATGGTTTGAATGTTGGTATAGCACAGCCGACGAGATACCTTATATACGATGTCAATCCTGGCGAAGGATTCAATTTACGAAGAGATGTTTATTTGAGAGTCTCAAACCTAATGAAACTACTGCTAGAGAAACAGGAATGGGTCTTAGTTCTCCCTCCTTGGCGAAGACTTTACCACTGGAGATCGCCTATATACCAAAGCGGTATTCCATGGGAGATATTTTTTGATTTAAAGAACTTGAATCACTATATCCCAGTAATAGACTTCAAAGATTTCGTGCAGCAAACTGGTAGCCACAGTATCGATGAGATAATCTACTTACAAAGATACGCCGAAGGCTGGAAAGATGGTGTGTGGGAAGAGAAGGCAGACGACCGACCATGTATTGACAATCCTGTTTACCGTAAAGAACATGATGGCAACTTTCGAGGCTATTTTTGGAATCTGCCAGAAGTTTACGCGCTAAAATTTCAATGTTTATCCGTACAAGGAACTTCCGCAATTTTAAAGTCGCTACTTGAGAAGAGCGAATCGAGGTAAATCGCCGGAGTTTTATAGGACTATTTGTTGTAATATAAAAATATGAAAGCTTACATTGTATTGTATCTCTATGGAAACAAGAATATTTGATATTTTATTAATGTCACTTCTCACAGTATTTAACAACCACCCATTACACATCAAAAACAGTACGCATATTTGTGGCATATAATTGGGGGAATGAGCCCAACTGATGGCGTGGCAAGCCTGGCGTGACGACTCCCTTAGTGCAAAACATAACAACAAACATGACCTTTTAAAGCCTCACTCATCTCCCCAGCACTCCGCGTGCTGGATCGGACAAGGGTATTGGCAGGTCGAACGCAATGACGTACCAATGACGTCACTATAGCATGCTAACCAGCTAGCAAAATACGCTTGGGAAAGTCGCCAGACAGACTTAACCGCCAACCGAAGGGGTAACCCCAGTTTATTAAGCAATAACAAACTCCATTTACAATATTACAATGTCAATGATTGGCACCCAAACTAGGGAGGGTGGGCGGGAAAATTATTTGAACTATATTGTTACTGTGCAGCAAGCCTTGCAGATATGAGTATTTATTCTATATTGACTTGCTTTTATAGCCAGACAGTTGCTCAATAGGTGCAAAGACCTAGCCAATGCTAAAGGCTGTACTAAAGTAAACCTAGACGGCACGTGCGCTATCAGAGAGACATGAATGCTTTATAGTTTATAAACGCAAATCACTGACCAATGCAAGGCAGTGATAGAAGTTGGGAAAACCCGAAAGCCAGACAAGAATAGTGGTAATGAAAGTGACCTTGATCGGCCTTGAACTTGTGCGCTTAGCCTGAAACCTGATAGACGTAACCGTGACCTGCTGGCTCGGGTACCATTAACTATATTTTACTATGCCCATGGAGGAGAGTAAAATAGACATTAATCTTCAATCTTAACTTTTGAGGGGGGGGGGGGGGGGGGGGGGGGTGGGGGGGGGGGGGGGGGGTGGGGGGGGGGGTTGGGTGATTGATTTCGGTTCAGCATCATGAATTTTTTTTTCCAGGCCCATAACACTCGATATATATTTTTCCTGTCATACCACTGTGCATGATTTTTTTTCCGACATGTTACCTTCTGCATAATTTTTTTTTTTTTCGACATAGAGCTTTCTAAATGGGCACTATGTTCAAGAGTTGCCTTCGCACTGAAAAGTTTTATAATATTTGTTTATTTATATAAAACAAAGCCCATTAAACTTTCAATATTTTATTAGAGCTGAACATAAAAAACAATGTGATGGTGTTCCTTTGCCTCCATAGTGTTGTTGCAGACCTGAATTCCTAGGCACTGCTTTTCCTTGAGGCCATCATATGTCATCCATTCATTGTCCACATCTCTCATTGTATTGGCATATATGTTAGAGAGATTGAATTATAATTGTGATATATGGGGTCGTAGGATTTTGGAAAGAACCTACCTAATTAATAACATGACTCCCCCTCGAACAACTGATAAATTTCCCTGCACCCCCCTGATAAATTTTACACCCCCAAGTGACCCTGGAAAAAGAGTTGTGGGGCACTTTAAATTGCTTCTGGCATTTTTTCACAATAATTAATACATACCATAGCTGTCACGTAGCAAGTTAAGGGAAAAAGAGTTGTGGGGCACAATCTGACGAGTGGGGAAGGCACAAGCTCCTAGGGGGCATACTCCTCCTAAACATTTTGAGGTATAGGGTCTCTGAAATAGCATTTCCTGCCTTAATTCTGAGAGTATAGTTTCCAGGAAGTTTAAACTGACAGAAAATTGATCTTGTGGCTGAATTGTAGGGAATTTGAGGGGCTGCAGACATTGTAAATCATGTTATTATGTGAACATAATGATGTGCGTTTTATACATGTAGCCTTTCTTTCCAAATGTTGTCAATTAAATTCGGTGTTCTTTCAAATAAATATCAAATGAAACTTTTGATAAGGAGAAATAAACACACGCCGGTATTATGTTTTCGTTCCCAGGCTATTAATGGTTGTCTCACTAATATTATACACCTCCCCTTTTGCTCATCCTTACCTAGTGATCCCCCCTATTCATACTTCCAAAACCAAGTGAACTCCCCAAAAAATCCTCCCACCCCTCCCCCAGGCGATAAATACTGACAGGATCCTAAGTTATTAAAGGCCGAACCAACACGATGTACACTTCAGTCGGGAACACATGATGATCATGTGTGAATGCCAAACAGATGATTGCATGGGCATGCGCAGCACATAGATTAGTATATATACTAGACTATGATTGGGCTGCATTTTGCAGTTGGGTGATGCTCGGTTAATTTATAAAGCTCCCTTTTTTAGGAAGGGGATAATTTTAATTGCAGCATTTTTTTTCACTCTTGATGGGCGTAAGAATTTTATTTTCTTGTTAGAGTTGGTGTACGTTTTTTTTTTTGTCCAAAAACAGCTTGCAGGAAAAAAAAATTCAAAATCACCCAGCCCCCCAAAAGTTAAATGGTCAGCCCCTAATAACACTAAAAATGATTAATTTTTCTTTACTTTATACAGGTCTGTGTTTGTAGACAGATTTGAAGAAGTTTTACACATTCATTATGGACAACAGGATTATTGGGAGGTACATATATTATGTAGGTGATGTGCAAATTAAGGTGGCTTGACCCTGGGTTTTTTAGGATCACACCAATGAGATCTAGACCAACAATATCTAGATATATGCATATTCTCAAATGCATGGTTGTAATAATAGAATAAAATAATTTTTATTAGAAAGAATAAGTTGTACTACTAATAATTATTATAATAATAAGTTATTTTATTATATACACACTGAGATTTACTCACTAAAATTCAGTGCAGTAAATTTTCGTTCGCTCACTCTTGTTAGCCAATCAGATGCCGCGTATTGTTTCTTCACGTGTGAGAAAAACGATACGTCCAATCAGAAGCCACGTGAAGTTTTCCTCTAGCATTCAATTGGCTTTTTCAGCGACAACAAACTGGCTCGTTTAGTGTTGTGAACAGAAAATATTTCAAAGCTTTTCTATCTCAAAGGATAACAATGACTGAAACTCATTTTGTTCAACTTGAGATTTCACACGAAGAATACGTGGACAGCTTGGAAAACAAAAACACGAAAGAAAACTGAGCGAAAGGATATGTAAACCAGCCTCTTTGACGAGTTTTGAGCTTGTCGATTGCCATAACAACAACACAAATGAAATCCTTTGAAGGTGTTACAGTCAATCCAGGTCACGCGTGCCCCCCTAGAATCCATTATTGACTTTGTTATTTGAAAATTGATTTGATTTTTCGTTTTGAACTTCGATTATTGCGAACAAACATTTCAATATTCAAAACAAGAATAATTTTAAAATTCGATTGCTGATTGGATTAATAAAACAAACGTTACCCCAAATAAATATAAGGGCAGACATACAACACGTACGGGCTGCCTGTGTGTCTGCCCTTATTAGGGGTAACGTTTGTTTTATTAATCCAATCAGCAATCGAATTTTCAAATTATTCTTGTTTTGAATATTGAAACGTTCGTTCTCAATAATCGAAGTTCAAAACGAAAAGTCAAATCAATTTTCAAATAACAAAGTCAATAATGGACTCTAAGGGGATCTAGGGGGGCAAGCGTGACCTGGATTGACTGTAATTATTATATATACAATATTATTCTCCATTTCTGTCTACTTTGAATAACTCGTCAATAATTCGGCGACAGACTGAGAGCTGAGCTCAGTAGACATGGTTGGCGAGCCAAAAGAGACTTAAAACATAATTCGCATTGAAGATACAGACTTGACCGAAGTCACTGACAACATCAACACGGCGAAACGGCAGATAAGTTATAACTGCATGAACACTGATTTGTGCTTGTTTTTAACATGTCAAACAAAAAGTAATAATAATAATTTGAATATAAATAATAATAATAATAATAATAATAATATAATAACACTTTATTTACTGCGGTCCTCAATATTATGCGAATTAACTCAGACATTCAAACAGTCGGCTGGAACTTTAGTTTTTCGCATCTGTCAATCAAATTCAAAACTCAAACAAATTCAAAACTATAAATTTATACATTATTTGACTAAATAATCCATAATTTAGCTCAAAATCATATTTGGTTTCCATTTGGTGGGTCGATCTTCTGACTTTTATTTTTAAGTTTTCTGATTTTTATGTTAATTAATTGATTGACAGAAGCGAAAAACCAAATTACAATCCAACTGCATGCTTAAAATGTCCATGAGATCGCATAATATTGAGAATTACATCATTAAAGCAGGGCGACAACAAATTTTACAAGTTTTTTTATTCATTTGTACCATATATGTATACATTAATTCATTATACCGGTATGAACATGTATTTCAAAATCTCATGCATAATTAATGAGCAATTCGTCCAATCAGAAGGACGAAATCCATCACGTGCATGTACCTTTATACCCGGTAATGCACTACTTATTAGTATTCTTTATATAAAGAATACTAATAAGGGAAGGTCTCATATTGGTGTCGTACGTATCATTGACCTCCCTGTTCCCTGTACGGGACGACATATATGTTGTCCGGAAAGATTGCTCCTTGGTCACACTTTCGGACCGTCGTTCAAATATGGGATCTTTTTCAGTAGTATCGGTGCGCATGTGTGAGGTGTTAGAAGCAACACGATACTGTTATGTTTGTGTTTTCCTTGCTGATTTTTACTGAAATCATCCGAAAATGTATTATTTTGGAAGATCGTTTTTGAAGCTGTTCAATAAACTCGCAGAGCGTGTTTTATCGGGTCTAAAACCACTTGGCTTCGCCTCGTGGTTTTAAACCCGATAAAACACTCCTGTTCGTTTACTAAACAGTACATACAATCATGGCCTTCAATAATACAAAATTTGTATTATTTTTGAGAATTTTATATGGGTTATATTTTCCCTCTACAAAGCTTTTTAATCCTCTAAAACTGTGTTTGCTTAAAATTATTTCCTTTGAGTTTATAATATGTGCAGTGAATTGAAGCTAAATATATATATGTTTCTTTTATCACAAACACAGTAGTGTATAAATCTTGCAATTTTGACTATGCTGAAATGAATGAATTTGCTGAATCTGACATCTAATTTGTATTTTAATTTGTTTCGTGTTTACGAGGTAACCGTTTAATACAGGTCAGAGACAATAATGGCGTCTGTGACGCCGAAACGTCGTATACTTTCGCTTAGTTTTATTTTGTTATGTCAGTTACGAAATCCTTACTTATCAAGAGACAATATTGGGGCCTTTAAAGGGTGACCGTGTCCGCTTAATACAGCTGACCGCTGTATTATGAGGAGAAAATTTCGGGACTTTTATAACTGACCGCTTAATAGAGGGTGACCGCTTAATACAGGTCCGCTTAATACAGGTTTGACTGTATGACCAAGACTAAATGGATAAACAATGTTAGAAATGTCTAATGTTCAAATGTTCAGTCCACTTGGCTGTTTAAATGTTGAGTTTGTCGGGTGCTTTATGAATCCTCTCAGGGTAACGCCTTTCAGGTACTGTAGATGGAGCAACCTCAGCTGGGGGCTGTACTTTGGGTGAAGCAACTACGGCCGCATATGTCGCTCATGTCGGTGTTGCTGGTACAGACCACTGGACTTGGTACTAGGGTGGTCGTGGGTGTGGTCACCTAACTTGGAAACACTTGTAAGGAGTTCATTGCAGGGACTGGAAACCTTGGGTTGTACTGCTCTTCCTGTCACGCAGATGGGAAGTAGCTGATAAATATTGATTAAAAAATTAAAAACGATAAAAAGATCATACATATATATATATATAGTTCAGAAATGATGAAACAGAAGGAAAGTATACCGTATCCATGCAAGTGGAGAAAAGACATACAAGTCTTTGCTATCACACCTACCACTATAAGACACTCACAAATCTCGCTGTGGAGAAGTGTTAGACCTACTTGGAGAGATTCAGGTCTCTGTCAGTTATCACAACCAAGAGAAAACCTTACCCTTAATCGGTAGCAAAGGGGAGGAAGCCCTCGCTGCTTGGTCGGAACTGGATGAAAGAAACAAAGCTTGACTGGGGAAATATATTAATTTGCCATGCTAGATGATAACAAGCTTGACAATCTACTGCCACGTTACCATGAGGTCTTCATAGAGCAGAAAGGAGTCATCTCTGGTCTCATCATGGAAGATGGTCGAGAAAGACCCATCGCCTTCGCATCACGAACTCTTACCAAAGCAGAAAGGGGATACTCAGTTAGATAAGGAAGCACTATCCCTAATATTTGGAGTGAAGAAATTCCACATGTATTTATATGGTAACCATTTCACTTTAGTCACAGATCACAAGCCATTGTTAAGCATGCTGGGACCAAAAACAGGTGTTCCAACGCTCGCAGCGGTCAGGTTCCAGAGGTGGAGTCTCATCCTGTCAGCCTACAGCTACACTATCGATTATCGACAAGCACATGCAAATGCAGACGCCCTTCCAGGCTTCCAGATAGTGCAGTATGCCAAATGGAGACAGAACAGAACAAGAAACTAACATCCATTGCCTGTCTTACTGCAACCAACTACCCATCACATCACACGAAATCATGAAGGCTACTAGAGGGGACCCAGTCATGGCAAAGGCATATGAGTATACAATAACACTGAATATTTCAGACGACGAAATGAGCTATCAACTGATAATGGATGCCTCCTCTGGGGTTTAAGGGTAATCATACCACCACCTTACCGAAAATAATTACTCGAGCACTTCCGGAGGAAGCCCGAGTTATAAAATGCGCTTTCTTTTTATTTTTTTTATTTTTCGTAGTACACAAAATGCGAAGTATGTGATCGTATCGGTACACAAAATGCGAAGTATTTGTTCGTATCGAGTTTCAAGATTGTATTGTACAAGAGGGAAGCCATGTTACTCAGTCGAAGGAAAGAAATACGCTCATCTCGCATACAAACACGCTGTTCGTAGTAGACCCGATAGGCCCACACTAAAAGATGTCGTTGTTAAGGGTTCCGAAATGATTTTCGGACTCATCGAGGCAAAGAGACAGCAGCGTCGTCGAGCTTCGTCAGATCATAGTCTGAATCGATGAATCGTCTGGATGTTCTCTGGATGTTAAAATACGAAGTTAGGGGATGAGTTTGGAGTACTTTTATTCGACCGATTTTCCTCAATTGAAGGTTATTTTATTCCACGTTTGAAAAATTCAGAAGGTAAAATCGTACTTCAAAACTTCATCAAAGCAAATACTAGGCCGTCATCAATCTGATGCCATGGAAAGCAAGGTCAATGCTAAAGTACGAAATTCGGGGATAATTTTGGAAGACTTTTATTTGACCGATTTTCCTCAACGTCGGCCTGGACATTCTTGTTTCACATACAAACGCATACGCCGATTCGTGTGGGCCCACTGAAAGATGTCGTTTCATTAACAACTAGACCAGTAGACGCTCTACTATAGCGTGAAGTCGGGCTTCTGACTGATATGTAACTAACTAGCAGTTGCATAATGCAAAGGAAGTGCCGCCTGAGCCACACCAACCACACATTTGATACGACTGATTAGTCATTAGTGTGTTTGAGAACTGTAGACATAGCTAGTGGGAATTACACATGTATTAACTGTAAAATATTAACTACAATGGGTAAATAGTTCAGGGACAATGTTTCTGTATCTGGGTTATCAAGAGAATCAAGGTAAAGTCTGTCACTTTCGAGTTAGGATCATAGATCGTTTCAGAAGTCCACCGAGCGATAGCCTAGGCAAATTCTGAGCAAATAAAAACGTTGAGATTGCTCATAAAAGAACACTAGTGACGTCCTCTCGAAACGACAACCAATCTGCATTTTTGGAGTCGGGCTTTTCCACAGGAAGCCCGACTAAAAACAAACCGCGCCTTCATTACAACGAACAAACGAAAGACGTTATCAGAACCATCTGACCATGAATATGCAACCTCAACTGGACGTCCCAAGTACGTACTGCAGACGGACGATCCGGAAATCTTTGTCTATGCTCACCGACACATAGTCTCCCTCGTCATGCAACTGTCATTGTCATAATGCCCGAGTATACGCCGGCTCATTGAGCGTCTTGTTGCTCAATGAACTGCATGAAGAACACCATGGAGTTGTTAGGATGAAGGCATTGGCCAGGTGCTATCTCTGGTGGCCTGGTCTAGATGCAGCTGTCGAGGTTCAGAATTGTGACACATTTCGCAACACGAAGCTTGCCTGCCGAATCACATTTCGCAGAGAAGAATGGACAACTATTCATACTTATAGATGCACGCTCAAAATGGATCGAAGGTTTCCACATGTTGACTACTACTGCAAAAAAAATAATAATGAAACACTGAGGTCCTGTTTTGCACGGTATGGTCTACCAGAACAACTTGTATCGGACAATGGTTCGCAGTTTACCTCCCAAGAATTCAAGGAATTTATGCTAAAGAATGGCACAGGCTGGTTCCTTCATATCATTCAAGTTCAAATGGTGCAGCAGAGCGTGTTGTGCAGGTTGTAAAGAATGGTCTAAGGAAACAGGTTATGGAGAACAAAGAGGGAACACTGAATCAGCGCCTTTCCAACTTTCTTCAGATGTACAGAATGAAACTAAACTCCACACAGCACCACTGGGAGAAGCCCATCAGAGCTCTTTCTCAAACGGGAGCTTAGAATACGCTTCTCTTTACTCAGGCCTGACCGGCCTGAACAGCACAGTGAAAGATAAACAAGAGACACAATGTAAACAGCATGACAAAGGACGGACACACAGGAACGGGCATTCCAAGTGCATGGCAGTGTTAGAGTCAGGAACTTTACCAGAGGAACGGAGCTATAAATAAATAAATTACTTACTTATTTATTACTTATCATTACAGGTGTTAGTTGGGGACTGGATTTCTTGTGTTGGAGCTTTTTGTTCAGGCACGCTTCCATTTGAGCAGGATAAATATGTTTCTGGTCTTACTGGGCTGGGTATGGGTAGTTGCAGATCTACAGATACAGGGGTATCCACTTGTGCTTGCTTGCCAACATTAGGAGTGGCATTAATGAGATGATCAACATGTACAAGATGCTTCGATGGACTCACCTGAACTACATATACATGTATATATGTCCGTGGACCGCAGACCTTTGTCACACGTCAAAGCACAAAGGAGCTTACAATAAAACTCATTAGAACGTGCACGTGCTAAAAACTAAAGTATCTAAGAATGTAGTGGAAGCACAGGTTACCAAGTCATCAGAAACTGCAAACACTGAAGGTGGAAATCAGAATACCACTAGCTCTACCTCACCTATGGAGAGCTCCCATCCAGGTGTGCAAGATCGGAGATATCCATCAAGAACAAGAAAATCTCCAGAAAGGCTAAACTTGTGAACTCTGAACAGAACTCTAGTTGTTTTAGTTGTAGTACAAATACATTATATCGCACTCTTGTTGACCTCCTCAGACTTGTTGCTTCTGGGGATCCTCCTGTAGCCTCGCCGTTCTGTTCCTCTTGAACCAGGGATGGGTCTACCTTTGTTCCACTAGCTATTACCTCAGCTGGAGAGTCAGCGACTGCATCTCTCCTCAATGGGTGGTGACTAGTTGTTTGAACAGTTGGTTGAAGTGCTTTAATTCTCACTTAGCTGTCCATTCTTGGCTCGCATAGTATAAGATACAGGTACATTTGGTGGCCCATAGCTGGAGTAGTTCTTCAAGTAAACATGATCTCCGGGTGCTACTTTAAATTCTTGGACATTGCCTGTTGCATGACTTCTGGTCTGAGCTTCTTGGTTCCTCAGTACACGATCCTCCACTGAAGGCATGAGTAAGTGGAACCTAGACTTTTAAGGCCAGAAGCCATGCAACAGGCAACGCCCAGGAATTTAAAACTCGTCGATTCAGTGGTAGGTCACATCCATCAATCTGTTTGTAGATGACTTTTGAGCTAAGTAGTGGTAGTTTGTTCTGATTATAGATTTGGTAGATGATGTAGTCACTGGTGTCATCTCAGGGCACTTCTGTGAACATGGACGATACGTCATATGTATGATACGAGGATTCACTTCGTTTTCATCTAAAATGCGATTTTGCAGGCGGGTAGCAAACTAAGCTAAGTCAGTGGTGTCTTTGATGTTAAATTCATTTTCTGTTAGAGGCATAATGTAAGAAGCAAGGGTGTTTGGCTGTATTGTAGTAGAGGGTTCCCAGCACTGAACGGTACTGACAATCGGGCGGAGTTTGCGATCTTCGTTGGTAATTTCGTTGATTTTTTTTTTAGTGTATGACTTTATTATTGCTTAAGATAAATATTATAATATTTACAAATTATAAGTAAATGTTACTCAAAATAATTATTCTAATTATTTTGGCAGTCCCGTAGAGGAACGCAGGCTTGTTTGAAGATGGTTTTATCTTGTCCAAGGGAAGTGTAGACTTAAAAAAACACGTTTCTGAATGCTGGATACCCCCCAAAAGATTCGTTTCCAGTACCATCAACAACTTCATTGGCAAGGCAGATGAAGGCGAACCTTTGATTCCCGATTTCTTGTTCGAGGATCGTAAAAAGATTTACATAATCCTCCCGTACTGCAAAAAGAAGCGAGTAAGAAATTAATCTCAAAGCTGAACGTCTTTAATCATCATCATCATCATCATCATCATCATCATCATCATCATCATCATCATCATCATCATCATCATCATCATCATCATCATCATCATCATTATCATCATCATCATCATAATAATAATAATAGTATTTATATAGCGCATCCTGGAATCTCGATGCACTTTACAATAAGAAAACCAACTCCAAGTTCATCTTTATCAAGCTTTTTTGTCATTTAACTGTAAGATTTCATCAGAGACTTCTTGTTGAGTCAATTGGGCAACAAAAAAAGAATTTGGATTGGGTGGGAAGTCCTAGGAAATGGGAATGGTGATCATATGTATCATCATATGGAAAACAAGGAAATTCAGAAGCCTCTTTAACTTGAAGGATAAGAAATTCCACAAATCTAATATGGTATATGATGGAGAATGTTCGTGTGATGAAAACTACGTAGGGGAAACCATGCCAAAATTGGAACATTCCAACTTCCGACATACTGATTCAGAGCCAGCTAGCACGACACCTTAGAGAGAACCCCAACCATGTTTCCAATTGGTCCATTTTTTGCTCCATAAACAATATACATTCAAGAGAAAGGCCTCATTATCCAAGCAAGAAATCCATCCCTAAACAAACAAACACAATACTGTATTGCTCATTTATTACTTAGTTTATAATCACTGAATATCACAGATCACGGCATTCCTGATGATGATTCCTTGATTCCAGAATAGGAATACACGGAATAAACACTTGGATGCTTTTATTTCAGCACATTTAAAATTCCAAACTGTTCCTTGTAACTTTATTATAATACAACAAGGAATATTGTTTCATTCTACAGTGGACAGTAGTTGCGTGCCAGCGATTTAGGATGTTATTCCGTGTATTCCTATTCTGGAATAAGGTAAAAGGAATGTACCCTTAGTCGAATACGTTTGAACAAAAAAACTTCTAATGCCTTGTAAACATGATAAAACCTTCACTAGCGATCATTATTATTATAATTATTATTATTATAAGTAAGGGTTAGAGAATAACGCGAGTGCTTAATGGGATTTAGAGCTCCGAGCAGCAGATAGAAGGCCACGAGGCGTGTAGCGCCGAATGGCCCTTCCTTCTATCAATGCGAGGAGCTCTAAATTCCATAGAGCACGAGTGTTTATTCTCTAACTGTTTTAGAATATAGTCATACTCACGAGAGTATTCTTTGGCTGCATGTCTGTTGCTTTCCCAAAGGAATACTGATTTCAAATGCAAATACGCTTATGCAAAGCTGTTCAGTGAGTTGTGTGTGACTTGGAGTGAAGATGAATATCCGAAGCTTGAGACCGTTTTGGCTTGGGACGATTTTATACAAGCTTGCAACACTAGAAATTACCGGTTTTTGGAAATGAAGAGCAGCAATCTCAAAATTTCCTCAAACCAGTTAGAACGGACGAAATTGAAAAACGAGAGAAATAATGGACAGCAAAGAAAACTCAAGCACAACAATGCATACAATGCATACAATGCAATACAATACAGTGATTCTGTTGTGTTTTTGAATGACATTTTAGCGAGTGAAGTGCGCGCGCTACTGCATGACGCCAGTTACACCATCGAGCGCGCGCTTGGTTTGTTTTCTTCAGAATTTTGGATCAAACCAAACAGCCGAAAAACAGCGTCATCAAACCGTGCTCCGTTCTCTGATACAGCACAGTTTTCAGCCAATCAGAGCGCGCGGATTGACTTGACTATATAATGCTATATATTTGACATCACTTTTTTATGCGTCTGTCCTCTTATTGACGATAAATTTATCGATAAATTTATCGTCAATAAGAGGACAGACGCATAAAAAAGTGATGTCAAATTTTTTTTTACAATAACAAAAATTATTCAAACATGTTTACACACCATCTTGTATTTCTCGATCTTACGAATTTCTTGACTATTTCGTGCAGTTCGTAGTCATTTAGTGTCGCAAAGCGAACGCTATCATTTACTTTCTGTTCGGACTCAACTTCCTCCAGAGACAAGCATAGTTTTTCATCTGAAATTTCCTCAAGAAATTGATGAAATTTTTCTCCATCGATCTTCAGCTTTGTACGCGCCATTTTGTTTTTATCTGTCTGTCCTCTTATTGATGATGAAAATTAACCAATCAGCGCGCGAGACATTTGTAAGTTATTGTAAAAAATACAATGCATAGAATGCAATGCAATGCATTTTCTATTTCGATTGAGCGCGGGTTTGCGAAAGTCACGTGATAAGTACCAAACTCCCGCTCTCACGGGACAGCGACTCAATCCAACGGTTATTCCAGTTAATTATCTAAAAATGCAGGCCGTCGTCGTCTTTGATCTCAAACGTGAAAGTGGCTTCTAATGTGCATGCGTCTTGTGCCGGCAGCTCAGACAATTACCGAAGGCTCTGACCACCTGGTTTATCAACACGAGACATCAGTCGGCCTCTTTCTTCACAAACAAATATTGCTCAAAACAACTCGAATCGAAGATAAATATGCTATCAGTATCGCACAACTGACACAAGATTGAAATCTAAACGAAGTCAATGTCTTCAGTATGTAATGCTGTAACTTTGTGTTGTGATAAGCTTATAACACCGATAGATCTTTATGTTTATGACGTTCAAGGTTTTGCTGAGTTTTGGAAATCGTTCAGTTGCAAGGAAATCATTTGAATGCCCAGAATGCAGGAAATATTGTTCATCAGTGATTGTCACGATGCGATGTCTAGTTTATTTATATTTGTATTTCTATGGATATATTTATGGCACCAAATAAACTACTGTCATTGTCATTTATGATTCGCTGAGTTTGTGAAATCGTTTTTTACAAAGAAAGCATCAGAAAGTTCTACCGAGTTACGCAACGAGCGACCAAACGCCGTTTTAATCGCACTGCGATATCTGTATTTAGTTCAAATAGGCTATATCAGCTATATCTCCAAGAACTTCTAGTTCATTTTTTTATATATCAGTTAGAAGCCCGACTTTACGCTAGCAGAGCGTCTAGTTCCATTTATTCCCATTCCTGAGTAAGGTCACAATCGAACGCACCCTAACTGATATAGAAGTAAGATCATTTACAACATGCATATTCAAAAACATCAACTTTATGGTAATTTAAGGAAATAACTCAATGATTTTTATCATTTTATTTCTTGTTTAGGCCAGGAGAAGTTTAGTGTTTGCAAAACATTTACGCAATGAAGGTGACAAATTCCGTAGAGAGCAACTCAATTCCAGTGATGAGGACGACGAGACAGTAATGGATGATGACTGGAGAAACAACCAAAAGAAAGAAGGCACTGCAAAAGGTGGACAATATCTTGCCATTCACTTAAGAAGAGCTGATTTTCTGTATGCTCATCCAGAGAAAGTGCCGTCCTTAGATGGAGTTGTAAAGCAAATCAAGAAACTATTAAAAAGACATAAACTAAAGAAAGTCTTCTTGGCAACTGATGCTGATGGCAAAGGTTAGAATAACAACATAATAGAATATTTATTGTTGTGTTTTTTTTCATGCTCTAGATGGTGCTCTGGACAATTCAATTTATAGAGATTTATAATTGCTGCGAGCGTAGCGAGCAGCGAAACTAATCTTGACGGAGTTCCTGTGTCATGTGTGGTCGTGTGGGATCTGGGCACTTTTGTGGATGCAACGAGAATCTCGACTGCATTTCACGGAGTTTGTGGAGATGTTTGTGGAGATGATTGTGAGCCCACGGTACTTTTGATCAGGGCACACTCACAACACGTTCAATACTCGTTAACGTTGGAGTATCGTTTATTTTTCGCTGATTCAAGCCAGGAAAGTGTTTGTTTTCTACAAATCTATTATGTCAAATGCAACTTTATTCATTGCTGGAAGCATTCATCGGGGTCATGAACAATTTAGTGACATTTCAAGGGGAAGACAATGTTGTTTTATGAGTTTTCAGCGCTGTTGTGTGTCAGTCGCGTCCAGTTCCACAATGGAGTACTTCTACAGCCTTCTTTCAGATGCTTTTGAAAGACACAGTATCCCAGATACAGAGACGCTGTCGCTGACCTATCTACCTAATCGAGCTTGTTGGTCTTCGTCAAACCAATCCGGCCCATGCCATCAGTTGGCATATAGGCAACTACTGAATCAAATTATACGATCCATCCTGGTGTACTTTTATCTTCTACAAGTGTGCTATGAGGCTTCGACATCTTCGACATCTTGCTTGGTAAGCGCTCTTGTGCCATCGATCACGAGTGTTCATGAGATGGCGAATTTCGGCAGTCACAAATGGATTGGGCCTGGACTTAATTTTAATTCTTTTTACTGGAGCATACTGATCCAAGATGTCTGTAAATAGGGTGTTGAATGTATCAACTTGGTCGTCAAGATCATCAAAGAATGAAACCATGTGGAATGGCACAAAAGCAAGGTCATTGCAAAACTGCTCACCATTATAGTTAGTGTAGCTCCTTATAGTCACGTATGATGGCTTGGTTCTAGGGGTTTTTAATGTCAAGACAAGATAAACCAGGTTGTGATCACTGATGGAGCAATTCAATACGTCACATAAGCTGACAATAGACTTATTTGTGGTCATAATCACATCAATTAAGGATTGAGTGGTCTCAGTAATCCTTGTAGGTTTTTCAACCAGCTGGCTTAAATTGAATGTTGAGATGAAGTCTTGCAATGAATTGGCTTCGGGATTGGTCCCCATAAGGTTGCAGTTCAGGTCTCCCAATGAAATGATGTCAAGGTTCAGAAGCAGAGAGTCTACAAAGCTTTTGGTAAAGTATTCAAGACAATTAATTGATGTACTCGGCGGTCGGTAAACATTACAGACTAAGAATGATTTATAACTTCTACATTGGACTTTGAGCCATTGTTGTTGAAATCCATCGTCAGAAACCATAGATAGATCTTCCAATGCGGTTGTTTTTAAATTGTTCTTGACGTAAATGCATAAGCCACCTCCAGCTTTATGAGGTCCACGATCTTGTCTAAACAGTTGATAACCAGAAATTTCAAGGCTTGCATCACTCACTGATAAATCCGCCCAAGTCTCGGATATGGTAAATATTTCAAAGTCATTAATGAGTAATGTGTCCTTCACAAGTTTGAAATGTTCTCTTGATTTTAGGGAGCGAACATTCAAATGTGCGACTTTAACATTTGTCTGTAGTTCCTTCGGAATTTTGATCTTTGCAGAGTTAACCGGCTTGTCAGGTCCTGGTAAGGGATGAACATCTCCACTTAGGACTAAAATCAATTCACAAGGATTGAAAGAAGCAGTACAATTCGGAGAATACGGTATCCTTGACTTCAAGAATTTCTTCGAGGGCCAGGAAACAAAATGGCCGTTCTCTCGCTTCGGGATAATGACTGAGTATAGCTTGAATCCGTTTCTATAGCCAATGAAAGACGAGCAAAAACCATAACTGAAAGATTCTTGAGTATTTTCAAACGGCCAAGGAGTTTCCAGATCAATGTGAGGCAACAATAATAACAAAAAACTCAATGAGAGACACAAGACACGTGTTGTCACCATGACACAGGAAGCCCTTCGACATCTTTCCTGATATCTGGCCAGTAACATTGTATATTAATATACACCAAACACAATTCTCTATTTCATTGAATCCATATTTGTATTAATTACTGCATACAGTATCAGTAGAGTACAAACTATTAAAAGCGTGCAACATAAATAGTGCAAAGTATTGCATGGTTTTAGTGCTTGTACATGTCTATAGCTGTCTGTCTATGACCAGATTATTATAGTGTTAGCATTTGTATATAGAATCTATTTGTATTAATTACTGCATACAGTATCAGTAGAGTACAAACTATTAAAAGCGTGCAACATAAATAGTGCAAAGTATTGCATGCTTTTAGTGCTTGTACATGTCTATAGCTGTCTGTCTATGACCAGATTATTATAGTGTTAGCATTTGTATATAGAAACTCGGGTGGGAATGAGAATTAATAGAGACATGGAATGGAACAATGTGACCGGGACAGGAATGAGAATCAATGGAGATGTGGGATGGAAACAATGGGGACAAGGGTGGAAATGAGAATCAGTAGAGATATGGGAGGGGGAGGGGATTTTAGTGGGTATAGATAGGTGTCTCGAATTAGTTTCTTGTAAGTTAGAACACATGACACAGTAATAAAGTTATTATTGCATTGAAAGCTACATGTATGGCAGTGCACAACTCGTAGCACTACACTTTCTACCAGAAACTACTAGTTTATAAATTAGATAGGAAATATAGGGGTTAGTACTAGGTACCTGAATTTCAAATATAGGAAAAATATGGAACATTTTTATTAAAAAGTGGCAAACATAATTTTGTAGTCAACATTTTTTTTTTAATTGGAAAAAAACCCACATGTTTTCTTCAATGGAGTGATTTCAAGAGTGGGGGCGTATCAATTCAGCTCAGACTAGATGTATTATGTACTTATTGAATGAGTGGGTGGGAGGGCTGGACGGGAAAATATTTGGCTCGAGGTCATGCCGTACGGACCAAAGGTACGGACCGAGCGCACTGAGCTGCCATGACCTATAGCCAAATAATTTCGCTGCAAAAAAGTATAAAAAATGTCATGACAACAATCGGGGCCGGGCCGGATACGATCTGCCCAAGCACGTGACTTTTTCCAATGGTTTCATTAAGAGCGCGCCGTACAGGTCATATGACAAAAATCATTGATTTCATACTTGATACGGTTTTTGTTCATGTAATTCAACGGATATGATACAGTCATTTGCAAAAATTCTGGCCGCTACGAAATATCAATATATCAATATATCGGATGCATTATGGGTAATTAAATCATCGAAAATTCCCCTTAAAGCGGGTTAACGCCAGCAAAGTTGGTAGAAATATTTAGTATAATGTTTATTTTAGTCTTACGTTTGTTGTTTGTACATTTTGCTTCATTTAATAAGTTAGGAAACTCAAAATAGTATTATTTAATTACCCATAATGCACCCGATATATTGATATATTGATATTTCGTGGCGGCCAGAATTTTTGCAAATGACTGTACATCCAGATATATACTATATATATATCCAGATATATACTATACCTTGAATTTTTAGTAAGGAATTCTGTCCTTTTACAAATTCAACGTATACCACGAGACAGCAGAAGCCTGGTCCAACACTAAACCCCGTTTTCACGACCACAATTTCCTGATCACAAATGACCTATACTTGCATGATACTTCAAGACCCCTTTCTCCTTGTGGGATGAGTTGAAGCATTTTATTTGACGCCAATTATAATCTGCGCATGCTCATGTACATAAAAAAGCTGCAATTTTCTACTTGTACTGTTTTGTACTTGTACTGTTTTCCCATATATGTTTATGAATAATTTCTTTCCTTTCCTATGATTATACTTGATTAAAAATAGAAAATAGTTCTTAATTCGATTGTTATTTTCCGAAAACCTCGTCAATTATGAAATAAGAGAATGATGTCATGAAGACACCGAAACGTCGGGTTTTCGTTTCTCTTTGCTAGTATACATGTATGTATTACCAAACCATTATTGATAATTAATAATAATTATTAGTAGTATTGTTATTCTGATATTATTATTATTTGAAATTCTGGTAGATGGTCTACAAAAACTTGTTGGTGATTTGTCATATTTTGCGTATTTCTAGAGTTATCGCGATTTGAACACAAATAATTTTTTTTTTCAACAACTAAATACACAAAAACGCTATAAAAGAAAAACTAAGCTGTATAACCCAACTCTATTTAAATTCGATAAATTCGATGGAAGTGTTAACTCATCCTTTTAATCTTTGATTTGGTTAAACATTTGAATTTACAGTATATATAATAGAGGCGTTCTAAGGAGGCAAAAAGGCGGCCAGTTTGTGATTATTACTGACGGACAGGTCAACATTGGGCCTAAATGTATCTATTTTGTAAGAGTTCCCGGTTAATTACACCTTAGTTGAAACAAGAAAGGTACGTGTATATACAGTGGAACCCGGCCTTACGGACACCCGGTTAATACGGACACCCGGTTATTACGGGCATGTTGTTCTGTCCCGGCAGAATCGAAACTCATACAAATGCATATAAAATATTCCCGGTTAATACGGACACCTGGTTAATACGGACACTGCGTCTCGTCCCGATGGTGTCCGTATTAACCGGGTTCCACTGTACAGTGTTTTTAAAATTCAAGTATATTTTGTTACTTTCCAGATATAAAGTACCTTGAAGGGAAACTGCCATTAGCAAAGTATGTACCAGCACAGTTGGTGTTGGAAAAGTATGGAGATGGTGGCGTAGCTATTATTGATCAGTGGATATGTGCACATGCCAGTTTTTTTATTGGGACCTGTGAATCAACATTTTCATTTCGGATTCACGAGGAAAGAGACATTCTTGGTTTCCATGGTAATAAGACTTTTAACTGTTTATGTGGAGATAAAGATATAGGTAAATGTGAGCAGCCTACGAGATGGAGGATAGTTTATTGATACATATACCAATTACTTTTATAATTCTTATTTTATAAATTGACAGATAAATAAAAATTAAGTAGACTTCAGACAATATACAATACTCTAGTTTCAAATTATTAAAAGACTTGTAGATTTATATAGCTGTTGCACGACATGAAATGACGCGCTGTCAGAGCATTTGTCATGTAGTGTTTTCTCATACTCATTAATTATTCATGAGGTAACCAGCCAATCAAATGCGCAGAATAATACCACGTGATGTACCTTGAAAGTACGGGAAGTACTGACGAGAGTAACTGGAAATTTTTCCAGTAACTGGAAATCTTTTTCAATTCAAATGAGTATGAGAAATATAAATACTCCAGTTTCAGTCGAGAGATACTGCTGTACTCCTAGACAAAAAGATATGCATTTACTCAGGTAGCCTCGAATCAGTGTAAATTTATTCACTGGCACAAATACCAAGGAAAACATAAAAAAACTCACATACAAATGTAGTATGACAATGTATAATAAAACAATTATTGAATTCGGTTTTGATGATATCCGAATTATCAATGTCTCGGCAAATTATCTCTACATTGATAATTCCGGATATCATCAAAACCTCATCCAATAATTGTTTATTGTAAGACACTAAAATGGATAGTAAACTAGACTAGGGAGAAAAGGGTATGAAATATGAAATAAAAATGGAAAGTTGTATTTATTGACAACCGTGCCTTTAAATAAGTCAATCAGACATTTGTAATAGATACTGAATATGAGCGGCCGTGTTGTATGAGATGTACAATCACGAGCCGAAGGCGAGTAGATCTCATACAACACGGACGCGAATTGTATCGGACTTATCATATCCACACTTTAGTCCAGTCCCGGAATCACTTTCTATCCGCTCCGACAAGCTGAAGTCGCGGAGGAAAGAGAGTCCAGCATAACTTGCATGCGCATGGCAGCTTAGCAGCTAATCAGATCGGAGCTGAATAGACCAAATCGACTAACACAATGTTTACATTCTTTGACCCATTTCAGATCTTTTGGGAATACGGTTCTTTGTCTGTTGTAGACATTTCAATAGCATTGATATGGAAATCGATGGAAATGTTGTTTGCAAAAGTTTTGAATTGGGTTAAAGAATGTAAACATTGCGTCAGCCGATTTTTTGTCTATTTTCAGAGCCCGCAAATGTAATATGGCCAGTGATAATATGTTTATATCACGTGGAGCTGTCAAAATAAAATGGAATGAAATGGCTGACAGCGCGTGCTGATTAATAAAGAATAAATCAGGGACTTTCCAAAGCCCGTACTCAAATTAACAAAAAATCCGGCTTCCCACGAGTCATTTGATAAATGGCTTGGAGCTGTTCAAGCATTAGAACAATATTATTACTCGTGCCCAGGCCTAAGGCCGTGGCACGAGGTATAAACCGAAGTGAATTTTTCTCACATGTATCTTGTATTTTTGCCGAGTTTTCTAGGAGCATTTTGCACTACTTTTTCTGTGTTAATAAAGTATTTTCCCTGTTTACTAGTCACATACAACTCTAACAGCGCTTATACAGTCATTTGCAAAAATTCTGGCCGCCACGATATATCAATATATCAATATATCGGGTGCATTATGGGTAAATAAATAATACTATTTTGAGTTTCCTAACTTATTAAATGAAACAAAACTTACAAACAACAAACGTATGACTAAAATAAACATACTAAATATTTCTACCAACTTTGCTGGCGTTAACCCGCTTTAAGGATAATTTTCGATAATTTAATTACGCATAATGCACCCGATATATTGATATATTGATATTTCGTGACGGCCAGAATTTTTGCAAATGACTATGTTCATTTGAATACGATAATCAACTGAAAAACGTATATTTCTGAATCGCCCACAAGCTTACCAATCTCTGTACTCGTGGAAGCGGATTGGGCTTCCTGTGTCAACTGAACGGTTGTCAGTTTCGCAACGTTTGGATTTTGCTTTTAAATCATGTCTTTGCTTCGATTCTTTGCATTTTTTTAGGAAATAATAAAGATTATGAGTTGTTTATCACTTTGTGCTATTAATTGTCTCAAAAAAAGTATCAAAAAGTTGTGTTTTGGGGCTTCTAGATTGGCCGTATTTCTCACCGCATCACTACGTACCGACTACGTGTATAACGAAGGGCATTTTTATCGTAAAATCGAATTTGATTAACAAAACACACACGAGGTTGATATAAGAAGATCTTTATGCATACCTTGGATATAATTATATCTTATTTGGGGTTTTTCCCGTATTACGGGAAAATCCCCAAATAAGTTATTTATTATACTACTTTGAACACAGGCAGCCCAACCATTCCTTTTGAGGCTACTAAATAATGAAATAAAATGATATTTGCGTCTTTTTTTGATGGGTTTCCTGTGGTAGAGCGCGTGCGCGCGCATTTATATGTTGGGTTCCCTGTGTTGAGTAACATATAATGTTGGGATCCCTGTGTACCTCCTGCGGGACGCAAATTTGTCACGTGACCGAGTTTCATACCTTGTTTAAATATACACATTGCTGCGGGCGCATCAAAAAAAGACGCAAATATCATTTTATTTCATTATTTAGTAGCCTCAAAAGGAATGGTTGGGCTGCCTGTGCTTTGAACGAACAAATAATTGTCCGTTTTTGAGTAATATTTCAAAACCTTTCAAGGTCCGCGCGCTCTTTTACAATAACAGACACAGAATGACGAATCGCTCGCGCACGGAGCCAGCGCGCTCGGTTTTTCTTTTAAACTTTATCCTTGCTTTTGGATGATTTTTTGACTTTGTTATTGTAAAAAAGAAATCGCAAGCGGTTTTCCATTGTCTGTACTCTTATTGACAATGGATTTGACGTCACAAAATGTTCAAAACTTTGCAGAGAAACCGGTTTTAGAACTATGGTAATACGGCTTTTAGAACTAGAGCAGAGCCGTAAGTTTTTCACAGTCATTCGAAATCTGCTCTATGGTAATACGGGTCTAATACGGCTCCATATTTTTCGAGTTCTCTTGACCTTATAAGGTAAAATTACGTAATAGTAGTATAATTTTCTTGGCAAAAATCGTTTTCTAAGAGATGAAAATTGCTCCTAGGAAACTCGGCAAAAATACAAGACACATGGGAGAAAAATTCACTTCGCGCGCCCCTTAAAGTGCCTATGAAACGAAAAAACAGATCCCGTTTTTATTTGCTACTACGAAAGTTTACTATTTGCTTGTTTACATGGCGTTAATAAAAAGTAAATTGAGCTTCAGGAACATTTTTAATTTCGCGCACGAAGTTGGGCATTTTGGGTTTCAAAGTGCGACAATTCCCGCTCGGTCAAACTATAGAAATGTGATGTCATAAGTTGTGCAAACAAAGGCATACACAACTTATGACGTCACCGAGCCATTGTCAAGGGCCCAGTCTCTTGTCGCACATTTTGGTTGAAAATGATAATTTTCGAACCGCGAAAAGAAAATATTCGCACGCTCAAAGTCGATGTTTAAATACAGCAAATGTTCAGAGAAAGACCAAACAACAATAATGTACAATAAAACAAGGATCGACATTTTCGTTTCATAGGCACTTTAAACTCTGACTTGGCTTTATATTGCGATTGACGTTATCCCAAAAAATTGCGATTATACCTAAGTCGCTAAAAACAGATATACTGGACCCATAGGCCCAGCATAAAAAATCATGTTCTACTATAATTTTCAAGATACCAGTAAGTTTGGCCAATTAAGAAAATCCAACTTAAAGTTGACGTACATGAGTACGATTTTGTATCAAATATACAAGCTCTGTCACGGTTATGATTTCTATTGTGTCAGTTCCTCATGAATTATTAATGATATGATAAGTCCAGTAAATTTGAGGTTTTGACCACTGAACTCCCAGTCTGGCCAGATTCTTCTGCTATGATGTCAAACACATTATACCCGGCAAGACAAGGCCCTGGGGCAGAGTTGACTCGGGATACCAGAGTAATTTCATATCAGTTAGGCCCTGTTTACAAGGAGAGAGGGTAACCCTATCAGTAGGGTTACCCTAGTGCTAGGGTCAAAGATAGCCCGGGTTTACCACAGGCAGCCCAACCATTGCTTTTGAGGCTACTAAATAATCAAATAAAATGATATTTGCGTCTTTTTTTGATGGGTTCCCTGTGGTAGAGCGCGCGCGCATTTATATATTGGGTTCCCTGTGTATAGAAATGTATAGTGTTGGGCTTCCTGTGTGCATCTTGCGGGACGCGCCCGCAGCAATGTGTATATTGAAATGTAAATATACACATTTGCTGCGGGCGCATCCCGCAGGACGCACACAGGAAGCCCAACATAGGACATTACTCAGCACAGGGAACCCAACATATGTATTGCGCGCGCGCGCTTTACCACAGGGAACCCATCAAAAAAAGACGCAAATATCATTTTATTGAATTATTTAGTAGCCTCAAAAGCAATGGTTGGGCTGCCTGTGGGTTTACAAGCGAAATTTCTTCGACTAGGGTTATCCTTCCCCTCGAGTCAATTCAATTGCTTAGCAACCGCGCAAGGCTTCGTCATAACAAACAAAATGGCGGAAATGAAAAAAGTCGAGGCTTTTAAAGTCGTACGACGACTTATATTCTTGTATAATACACAAAATGTCTTATGAAAAATGTCGCTCCACGTCTTTTTATCTTTTCAGGCTTCTTTTCCTTTTGTTTTTAGCTGTCACTGGCCCTACTTTTCGCTTTTCTAAACGCTTCTCGCCACTGTCTCGATCAGCCGCCACACGGTACTCATCGATTGAAAAGGCCTGAAAACTAGTAAAAAGTTGTCCCGGGTAGGCGAGTTATCTCGGCAAAACCGTTTACAAGGGAAAAACATAACCCTAGCGGTAGGGTAAACCTATCCGAGTACTAGGGTTACCCTAGCAGTAGGGTAATCCTACCAGCCTTGTAAACACGTACGCGAAAAATATAAGAAACGTACGAGAGCTAGGATAACCCTAGTACTAGGGTAACCCTACTGCTAGGGTTACCCTCCCTCCTTGTAAACAGGGCCTTAGTCTCCCTCGCATCCGTCCTTAGTTCCATCACGCAACGCCCATGAACAATGGCATCAAGTCGAGGTTGGCCTTGTGCTTTCATTTAACTAGACGCTTTCACAAGCATTCACTCGTGCCCTGGTGCGATTGAGCACTGGGATGCATTGTAGCATGAAAGACGCATACATATGGGCCTCCACCTTCCATTCGGTGAGGGACTGAGCTGTGAAGAACGAAGAGATCAGGAACGAACTGAACTGACCGAGACACACGTTCCCAGTCCCCCAGACAATACAAAATGGAAGTTTTAAAAACTGTTATAAGATTTTTTCAGATTTTTCAGAAATGATTTTGAGTCCGCGGAACGACCTGGACCGAAAACGCTTGACATCTTTTAGAGTACTGGTATCTACCGCTAACGGCGTGTGCGTTTGTATGTGAGATAAGCGTATTAGACATACTTCGTTCAAATGTTTTTTTCTCCGGCACGATCGCAAGACGACATAACCTTCCTCCAACAAGGTTTGTGAAGAAAGAGGTCAACTGTTGATAAAACCTCATAGAACAGCTTTTAGTGGTCTCGTTCACAGTCACACTCGATTGCAGATTGTGCTTAGTCATCATAGCTGTATTCGCGACTTTAGATCTGAGATAACGATTATAGTGATCAAATAAGTGTTTGGTTACTTGTTGGGTGACTCGGTAGAACATACAGAATTTGGAATCGCCCGGCACTCGAATCAGAATTTGTATAAACGACCAAAATCGAGAAAACATACTTAGATTTTGGGGAACTAGTCAGCTAGATATCCGTTTACGCTGGACTTGCCCCTTGACCTCCGGTGCTTCCTGATTGGTTTGTGATTTGTAATCTCTCTTGTGGTCAGACTCTTTGTCTCCTACCAATTCGCGACGGTGACCAACAACAACAACAAAAAAATACTAACTGTATTCTTAGACTCGTGCCCGGCCTTAGGCATGGACACGAGTAATTATTGTATTTGCACAAGGTCAACCTCGACTTGGTATCATTGTTCATGGGTACTCAACAGAACCGTGAAGTCAAGTGGTGTATTCGTATGCCTGTCACGCAATTCGGACATGTATGTCCGTTCTGTCACGCGATATGTTTTTTTCGGATGGCTTATATAATATTTTCAGGATGACGATAGCCACACGCTGCCAGAAATACCGAACTAATACGGGTGACGTACAATGGAACGAAATCAAAGATAAGACTCGGTTGCTAAAGCTGAAATCACTCAAATGTGGTTTGCTACTGCATTCCTTTGTACTTTGGCTTTTCCAAGCAACACTTGTGCATCAGGCGCAGTTCTCGAAACTAAGGGAGTTTTGAAGATTACAGTCCATACCAAAACTGATGAAGTGTAACAAACCTTTTCTTTCATGTACAATAACAGAAATCGGTAATATATGTAACTGGTCTTTGTAATAAAAGCCTGTAGAGTTGCTTACAACAGAGTTCCCAATCATTTCAAGGGGAGGGGTGGTCTAGTGGGTCAGTAAAACTTCTCTTTAGTAGGGGAACCTAAATCGCTAAAAATGCGGTAGTAATTTAAGTGATTTCAGCTTTACCAACACCAGTCTTATGACGTCTTTGATTTCGTTCCATTTACCATTTTCGTTCCATTTGGCTGTGCTTGCCAATTCCGTGTTTTGCAGTACTACCGCCCGGCCGGTTTCGGTAGGTCCACATTTCGAGTGCGTGCTGGGAGCCTCACCGCGTCCACTGCGGCTCCTGGAAGGTACTCCCGTATACACCTATGTCAAAAAACGTTGGCATCTGAAATCCGAGACCTAAAAACACACGTAGTCACACTATTCACCAACGCAGGTCTTCGCCTAAAGGTCGTGGCATATTCCAGTAATTAAGATAGATCTCACAACTTATACCACAATAATATAATAATAACGTTCTTGTGCATTACAATCCCTCTCGGTCTCAGATTTCAGATTCAGATTTCAGATGCCAACGTTTTTTGAAATAGGTGTATACTACTCATGCACTATCAATCTACCCTGATATACGAGTACATAATAATTTGTACTTGGTCTGTGTAATGGAATATATTCAATTAGTCCTAGTTTTTAATCCACAAATTGAATGCAGAAATTTGCACATTTACAAACAATAGTTTTTGTTAAAAAATATTAGGTTGTCAAGCAAATTGTGTCAGTATTATATATATATAGCTAATTGCATAATCGTTGTCGGGTTGAAAATCATGAAAGCTATGACCAAAAGGAATTTTGGGAAATTAAAACCCTCAAATAACACCGTCAAATGATTGACTTTTTTATCCAGACTTGTAGGATCTTAGTTAAATAGCTCATGTATCTTCAAAACTACGAGAACATTGAATATATCTGCATGGAACTGATTTCCCATCCATCCTTGCGGTCTCAGCTTCTATGATTTATGATTTCCAACCCGAAAACGATTATGCAATTAGCTATATACAGTATTTATAAGATACAGACAGAATTTGGAAGTAATTACTATAGTATATCAGTTTACCATCTTCAAGATAAAACAACATAACAGAACATGTGAGTTGTAACTACCACTGAAGAAGCGTCAGGGTAAACTCTTATTACATTTGAGGGCCATCTCAACGACTTGGCTGCATTTTACACACCGATTTTTTGTAGTTTATTATAGAACATGTTCTTAGTAAGAGTATTCCATACAACACAGTTGTCTTGCTCTATCCGCTCAAGACTCCTTTGATGTTGCCTCGTCTTTAACAATTTCATCAGCATTTTGACATCGAAGCACTTCAGCTGACTGAGCAGCATTTGAAGACACTGTAGAGGAACTAGTATTTAGTAAAGTATTTGATGTGACCTGAACCTCGCTGTGATCTGCTGCAAACTCATCTGCTAATACAGGCCTTGTAGTAGTAGAAAGATCAGTTGATTCAAAATTGCTTGTTGCTGTTGGAACAGTACTTGAAGCAATAGATATACTAGTAATGGTTGTCAGGGGCTTCATCTCATGCCTTGAATTACTATTCTGAGGTTGAGAACCAGAAGAGATGATAGAAGTAGCACTTGCTGTTAGTGTAATAGTAGTAGAGGTAGATGCGGAGGCAACCTTGTCCCTTTCACAGCTCATTCCACTTGAAGTTGAACCACCAAGGGTTGATGATGTGCTTGTTGTAGTTACCATTGCCGATGCACCAGACACTGGTGTTGTTGTAGTTACCATTGCTGGTGCACCAGACACTGGTGTTGTTGTAGTTACTATTGCTGATACACCAGACACTGGTGTTGTTGTAGTTACTATTGCTGATACACCAGACACTGGTGTTGTTGTAGTTACTATTGCTGATGCACCAGACACTGGTGTTGTTGTAGTTACCATTGCTGATGCACCAGACACTGGTGTTGTTGTAGTTACCATTGCTGATGCACCAGACACTGGTGTTGTTGTAGTTACTATTGCTGATACACCAGACACTGGTGTTGTTGTAGTTACCATTGCTGATGCACCAGACACTGGTGTTGTTATCGCTGCAGTGCTGTTGCCATTTTCTGATGTGTCTACCAGATGTTTGAGGTCAGTACTTGATGTAGCCAGTGCAGATGTTACAGACACTGATGGTGAAGCACTGCAAACTGCAACTAAACTTGCAGCAAGGAGTGTTGGGGAGATACTTTGAATACCAGCAGGAGAGTCTGCAGATGCTGGGCTTAGAACTTCCATTGGGGTAGAATCTGATGATCTTATTGATGGTAGCCCCTCTAGAGCTGGTGAAACAACATTCATTTTCTCCATTTTGAAATTGGGGATAGTTAACTGTTTGGACGTGCTTGGTGAAATAGTTAAAACATTGATCACAGATGTCATATCAGGAATATTACTAGTATCACTTGTGGTTGATACTGGTGCAAAGGGTGGAATCAAAGCACTTGACTTCTGCTGTAAGGCTTTGTGGATGGGCAGCTGTTTGTCTGGTTCTTGCAGCAAAGGCAGTGTCATCTCTGGTACATCAGCGAGAGTTTTTGCAATCCCTTTGCCATCTCTTTGGAGTTTTTCAGACAGTTTACTTTCCCTACAAAAAGAAAAAAAGGTTTGCGCGGTTAAACATGTACTGACTACTTAAGTTGTTGATATTTTAATGGTGCTGATGCACCCTCGCATGTAGAAAAACCTGCAGTCGGTTCGATCCTTTTTTAACACATTCGACCCACCTTACACATTCGATCCGTATACAAGTTACAAGGCTAAGGGTAAACCCTTATTACATTTGAGGGTGTTATTACACTTGAGGATAAACCCTTATTACATTTGAGGGTGTTATTACACTTGAGGATAAACCCTTATTACATTTGAGGGTGTTATTACACTTGAGGGTAAACCCTTATTACATTTGAGGGTGGTATTACACTTGAGGGTAAACCCTTATTACATTTGAGGGTGTTATTACACTTGAGGATAAACCCTTATTACATTTGAGGGTGTTATTACACTTGAGGATAAACCCTTATTACATTTGAGGGTGTTATTACACTTGAGGATAAACCCTTATTACATTTGAGGGTGTTATTACACTTGAGGGTAAACCCTTATTACATTTGAGGGTGTTATTACACTTGAGGGTAAACCCTTATTACATTTGAGGGTGTTATTACACTTGAGGGTAAACCCTTATTACACTTGAGGGTGTTATTACATTTGAGGGTGCAACAATGTCCCTTATACATCAAATAAATGATACTTTACTTTGGTCATAGTTTTTGTGGAAAGAACCCGACAATTTTCAACGTCCAACAAGAGTGAAGATATAATTTGCCTTGAGGCATTTTTATGTAAATATATTTAAAGCACTTACTGGTATCGTTTGACAGCCTCCTCTAAGTCTTTCTCTACATCTGACCTGGATGGTTCAGCAGTCAGACTCATGTGTAATTGACATGTTGAATAGGAATAGATTTTAGGCACCATATTACTACACATTGTGCCTTCTCCTGTCTTAAATGAACAACTCTGAAATAGGAGCTGATTGGGGTCATGGCTTATGTCTTGTACAAATGTTAAGGGCAAATATGTAATATTACAATCATAATTGTGATATATTCTTGCCATATAGGAAGACCGGGAATGAGAAAAGAAAAAGTGTTTCTTTGTAGGTTGGTGTTATATTATTATTAAATGTCATCTTCAACCTTTCATAAATGTAAAATCTATTACCAAGCTTTCGGGCTCAGCGCCCATCATCAGGGTACAATGTTTGGAAAAAGAAAATAAAAATAAATAAATAAACAAATAGTGTTATTTAAAAACGTCATCTAGTTATTTATGTAGTAATGTCATGTAATTGGCGGGCAAATCCCTGCTGCTCTCTCTGTTGGCCATCGGCTTTTCACATTTGGCTATGTGCCATGCATGATTCGAGCCACTTCCTCTGACTCCACCTTTTCTCTTCTTCTACGATGCCTACTTCATTCCAAGAAATTGCATGTCCTGCAGCGCGAGCATGATGACAACGCAGATCTTTCACTCTTCCCTCTTCTCACATTTGACTGGTGTTCTTTTGTTCTTGCAGCCAATGCTCTGCCGGTCTTGCCAATGTATACTAACTCACACTCACTACAGGATATAGAGTAGACTACTCCTGTTCTTTTTTCAGTTGGTACTTTGTCCTTTGGTCTTGATAAGGACTGCTTGAGCATGGCATTTGGTTTGAGACATGTCCTGATGTTGTGCTGGTTCAAAATTATTTGGATCTTTTCTGTGACATCTTTCACTCTTTCATATATGGCAGCGTTGCCACTCCTACGAAGTTATTGTTGTCATCATGCTCACGCTACAGGACATGCGATTTCTTGGAATGAAGTAGGCATCGTAGAAGAAGAGAAAAGGTGGAGTCAGAGGAAGTGGCTCGAATCATGGCACATAGCCAAATGTGAAAAGCAGATGGCCAACAGAGACAGCGACAGGGATTTGCCCGCCAATTACATGACATTACTACATATTAAATAACTAGATGACGTTTTTAAATAACACTATTTGTTTATTTCTTTCTTTTTCTTTTCTTTTCTTTTTCCTCACGCTCTGTATTATTTTTGTCTGTATGCGCACGCTCTTTATTTGTATTCATGTATAACTACTACCATTGAACGTCGTTCCAAACATTGTACCCTGATGATGGGCGCTGAGCCCGAAAGCTTGGTAATAGATTTTACATTTATGAAAGGTTGAAGATGCCATTTAATAATAATATAACACCAACCTACAAAGAAACACTTTTAAAATACTAGAATCGTTCACATAAAAATAACCACTGCCATCTGAAAAAGTAATTATTCATCAATATTTTTGGAAAAGTTCAATAGTATTGCATAAATTAATCCTGAGAAGATATTGTAAATGACATTTATAGAGTTTAGTATGGGATTTTGCCATCATGCGTACACTGTGAGCCTCGTTCTGATGTACATGTACATCAATTTTTCAAATTGCTTAATTTTAAGGTTTAACACGTTTCACTAAAAGACAATATTATTTAATATAAGATAAGGTAAGATAAGGGTAAAAGTTTTAGGGCGAAATGACATGTCCTTGCAGAGTTATGGATGTTTCTAATTCTGAAAATACATCAGAACGAGGCTGTGTACGCATGACTGCAAAATCCTATACAAAACTCATGTCATTGATGATATCTTCTCAGGTTTTTATCCAATACTATTGAAATGTTCCAAAAATATTGATGAATAATTTATTGCTTTTTCAGATGGCAGTGGTTATATTATGTGAAAGATCCTAGTATTCTGATCTCGAAAATCAGCACGCGTGAATAAGGTGTATTGTGCCAGTTACTCTAAAGCATTCTATTAAAAGGATACGATGAATACAAAACTTTGTAAGTGGCAAAATCTTGTTAGGACACCTTAGACCATCACAAACATGGGTACATCTTTGATGTGATAAGTTCTGATGTCTGCTAACACCATGTCTCTTGTCTTTAGCCTGCTTATGAAGGATAGCTTCTACACCATGTCTCTTGGAGTGTGCTGTAATACCTTGTAGTATTTCAGAAGCATATCTCTCACCTACAATGTCAAATAATTGAAAAATGCTTAGCTAATATTTTATTACAAAACCTACTTCATAAACAGAACCTACACTCCTGTAATTTGTTAGGATATTAAGTAGTAAATACATGTACCTAGGTTAAATAGTAAATAAGGTAGAAGTGCCGGAGAGCTAGAGTAACATTCGTTTTCGAAGATTTAGATTTAGAATAACATAGTATGATGGACAGTGAACATATGTTTTACAAATAATAATAACAAAAGTAATTTAACCCTTTGACACCCAGAGATTTTTGAGTTTTTTAGCGATTTTCTGGACCTAATCACGCCATAGGAAATTTCGATTCCATATAAGGGGTTTCCATGGAAATCTTGACAGTTCTGAAAGCCCACGGGCTCAGGTTCTGACGTAATCTTTCTCTTTTGGTGAATCTCCTCGATGAACGGCATCTCGTAGCTACTAGGAGCGGTCAATTTTGCATTTTTAGAGTGTTTATAGCCATTATTCACCACAGAAGCCCCCAGGACAGCATCATTAAGCTTGACTGGTGCGGTAGAGACCGTTCTCCTGGAAGAACTCAGGAGTTTAGATACGAATTCACGATCACATTTCGACGTTGCCGTTTGGAAATTCAAAATGGCGGACTCAATTGTGAAATCGTCTCTCTGGTCTTTCTGTGGTGGATTCCAGGACCTACAAAGGCATTTTTGGCGACTTTGGACTTGTAAAGAATGCAACCGGTGCAATATTTTGCCTGTAGGACCGAGTGGCTCGACACTCTATATATTCTTAAAAGAGGGATTTTCGGGGGAGATCTATGCCGAAATTCCCGGATGTTTCCCGGCATCCTTTTCGGGCGTGCAGAAGGAAAACACGTGTTAGCGAAAGTGGGCCTAAGGAAATGGCTATTGTTCGGCGAGTTAAGGAAAAGAGAGGGCAAAATTCACGACTATATCAAGAAGAGAGATGGAAGTTTGCTGAGAAAGTGGCGTTTTGTTTCGCAAGGATGTATTTTGGAAGAAAATCCAAGTCAAATGTCGTTCATTTTCGAGGTGTAAAATTGCGTCAAAAACACGCATTTTTGATTTTTATGGCAAACAAATTGAACTAATGCCCAGAAATCGGACCTGTAAGTCAGTTTACTTGAGGTTAAAATATGAAGAGTTATCTAGTTGTCACTAATAACTGGCCATGAGATCGATGTTACGAAAATTCAGAAAGTTAGAATTTTTCAAAGCAGTATCGATTTTTACGGGCGGTTTCGGGCGCCGTGGGAGTCAAAGGGTTAACTATTATCATTGTTTTTTCATGAATGCAATAGAAACGTAACCAATGAATATATTTCCATTAGATAACTTTCAAGGCTTTAATTCACTATTAATCAAACTAACTTTGGTTTTAGGGACTGTTCATTATTTATGGGGAGGGGGAATGGTAAATGGGAAAACTTATTGATCAAAACTTTTTGACCCCCTCAAGTATCAAGGAAAACATTTTGGCTCCCCCATCGAAAGAAATAAAAACTTTATTGACTATGATTAAGCTCAGCATGGGTTTAGTGAAACACTGATTCCTGTATTTACATCCATACAATCATTGATTTTATTATTTACCATCCTGTTCTGCTTGAATAAGCTGTAGGTACTTCCTCCTTTTCTCCTTCAATACATGAAATAGCCTTTTGTACTGTGCCATGTAAAGGGTCTTTAGTCTTGTCATCTTGTCACAGCACATTTTAGACACTTCATCTAAGGTCCATATTCCAGCATGTCTGATAGGGGGGAAAATGTCAATAATCAATATCTATATTTCAGCCTTTGAGATCACTGCAGTAAATATTAGCAGGATATTTCAACAGCAAAGGTGTTGAGAGATTGAACAGTACATTAGTATAGGCAGGGGATTTAACAGCCAGTTTTATGACTTAGTAGTTATTTTGATCATTTCATATTTATTTTATAGTGTCCCCCAATAGCTGATATTGAAGTTTCAAGTTGAAGCTATAAGGACACTAGAAAAACTTGACCCGATAGCCTTGAAACTTTTATAGAGTGCCGAGCCACTAGGTCCTACAGGCAAAATATTGCACCGGTTGCATTCTTTACAAGTCCAAAGTCGCCAAAAATGCCTTTGTAGGTCCTGCAATCTACCACAGAACAACCAGAGAGACGATTTCACAGTTGAGTCCGCCATTTTGAATTTCGTAATGGCAGAGCCGACATGTCTTCGTGAAAATCGTTTCTCGCTGCTGGGTTCTTTCAGCAGAACGGTCTCTACCACACCAGTCAAGCTTAATGATGCTGTCCTGGGGGCTTCTGTGGTGAATAATGGCTATAAACACTCTAAAAATGCAAAATTGGCCTCTTCGAGTAGTGAACACTACTAGCTCCTACGAGCTGCCAAGAAGAAAGACAGCACACATGAAGACGCGAGCCCACAGGCATTCAGAACTGTCAAGATTTCCATGGAAACCCCTTATATGGAATTGAAATTTCCTATGGCGTGATTAGGTCCAGAAAATCGCTAAAAAACTCAAAAATTTCTGGGTGTAAGGGTTAAGGTAATTCCTCAGTATATCTTCCCAAATTGAAAAATCGCTGAAATTTTGCAGGTGAATTATTTTTGAGTTTTTATTATCAGAAAAGTAACAAAACATTTGGGGTCACCGCGCTTGTTTCAGTAATATTGGTCAGAATAGACCATGCGGTATGAGCAAAATCGACTCAAAACAAATCGAATATCCTGTCACGTGTGTAAAAACGGCTCAAAAAAATTGTGTACCGTATTCACCGGCGTATAAGCCACACTTTTTTCCCGAAAATCGCGATCCAAAGTTGGGGGTGCGGCTTATCTGCGAGAACATCGGGAATTGGTACCATAAATTTACATAAAATTAACATAAAAGTATAAAAGAGTACGCACATCATTTGTGTGTTTATTACTATTAGTTACTCCTAAAAGCATTGGCCGTTGGTTAGACATTAAACAAGCAAATTAACGGGTGCTAACGCCTAAGTTTTCAGACAGTTTAACAATCGTGCTAACAGTTTTACTACAAGACCTAACGGTTTGCTAAAGTGTTTTTCATTGATGAGTGGGTTGGTTCACGTTCTAACACGTGTCAATCAAGTGTCTCAAACATAACATTCTCACATGCACGCTAACGAACCTTAGATTTTGGAACTGATAATGCTGAAAGTTGGTGGAAAAGACGTTTTGAATCAGTCATAGGATTGTATTGGATCGTGAATTGTGGTAAAGAATTCCATTGAAAAAGTGTCTTTATGATTAGTCTATTACAAAGCTAAGATTATTGGTAAGCCTTTGAAGTATTCTCTGGGAGTTTATGTCCGATAACGCAAAGCATGTAATGTACATGTAGCTTTTTCAAGATTCCACTTAATGTGTGATTTCTATTAATTTTATTCAAAACAAACCTTTTTTCCAAAATTTGCAATGCCAAACTCGGGGTGCGGCTTATCTGCAAGTGCGGCTTATACGCCGGTAATTGCTTTTCTGCAACCAATTTACCGTTTTTTCAATCGCACCATTTCAACAAAGGTGATGTACCAAAAATTCCATAACAATTTTACCAATTGAGTCATTTACAAGCTGGGTTTTGACAAAGGAATGACCGAATTTCCTTCCATTTTCATATGCAAATTGAGAAAATGACACGGAAAACACGAAAAAAAATTGACTTCCCCAATTGAATTTTTATTTATTTTTTCACAAAAGATGTCAAATCGTTTGTGTAAATAAAATATACAATAAAAAATAATGGTCA
This sequence comes from Actinostola sp. cb2023, assembly GCA_033675265.1. Lineage (NCBI taxonomy): Eukaryota > Metazoa > Cnidaria > Anthozoa > Actiniaria > Actinostolidae > Actinostola > Actinostola sp. cb2023. Next base: position 94,113 of record JAUJYZ010001316.1, read on the forward strand.
CCGTGCTTCTTTCGGAGAAAAATCGGTTTGAAGACTTTCACCGAATGATCCTTAACAAATTTGTTTAACTAAAACCCACGTAAGTTAGCGCGCGCTCTTCAACTAAAATGTTATTCAAAAACACAACATAATCCTCCTCTTTCTTCCCATTTTTTTCACCATTCTTGTTCTTTTTTTAATCCAAAATCCATAGTTTCGGTGTATTGCAGTGTTTTTCAACACCAAATTCTTATTTCACGTAATAGATCACACAATATGTCACGCTATATAATATATGCGCAGATTAATGAGTTTTGAAGTTGTTTAAAGGTCTCCAATTCGGACTTGACAGGATTTCAAAGTCCTTGCAATTAGTTCAAGTTGGAAAGCGGGACCGAGACGAAACTCGTTGATTCTTCAATTTGGCTGAAACTTCTCAGAACTACATATACATGTACTGCTCAAAGTCATTAGTAGGAAATGTTTGATGATATTCTATTTTACCGAATCTTTAGATGACGTGCAAATGACGTCACACTCCATCCCTTGCTATAAACATTTACCATAAAGGGATTTTTCTTGCAATGAGCATACATGTAGTTATCAACAATTTACTATGACCCAGAAGGGTTAAGCCATTTCATTAGATATTTTGACAGCATAATAAAACACTTTAGGGAGTTGTTACTTTTGGAGGGGGGAGTGGGGGGCATTACTTTCGGGAATTATAAAGAAAGGCAAAAACTAACGTTACTTTCGGGGGCCCGTTATTTTCGGGGGGACCGTTACTATCAGAATTTTACAGTAAAACAACACCAGTGAAGAACTGTGGACCCAGTGCTATGAAATGACTCTACAATAACCTTGGTGAACTCCTTCCTTCCTTGAAATATTTGCATATCTGCTTGACTGTACGTCACTACATATTAAACTGTTCTGGTGTCCCTAGAACCGAAGGCAACCACATTATTATTATCACTTTCTGATTCCAACTCGGATGAATACGTTGACAACAATAATAAATCTTCGTTTGCAAGTGACCACAAAATTTAAAACTAAAATTTAGTTATGAATCCTATAACTTGATTCTTTGCAGTGTTTTAGAGAATTGTGATATGAGTTGTAGAAAGTTTCAGATCAGCTCAATGTTTTGTGCGCAAGTTGTAGAAGTTTGAATTGTCACGCAACTCTTACCAAACGCTAGTCACGTCTCTGAAAAGTCGTGGAAAACAAATTTGTACCAAATTTAAAGTTCTTAGTTTTATATACGTTTATAAGTTCTATTTATAATGAAATTAAGTGATGTGTATCAATTCTAAGCTTGAAATTAATATTTGAAATCTTGGTCGCCATGTTGGAGGACATCCACCTTTCCTCCAACGTGGCGCCGCTATACAAACACACTGGAATATTGGAAACTTTGTTCGCCCATAGCTCGGTAAAGAAATGCTCTTGTGCTCCAAAATTTGGTCCAGAGGTGTTATTTTGATGGCTCTACAAGCTCATAAGCATTTTATTTTATTTGACAAAGTAAATTATTAATATTTCAAAATTTAAGAACAGCCAAATACCATGTGGTTGTAGCCTGCGTAGCGGCGTACGGGAAAAGGGAAGGAGGGAGGGGAAGAGGGGAAGGGGAGGAGAGGAGAGGGGATTGGGGAGAGGGGATTGGGGAGAGAGCGGAAGGGAACGCCTGCAATGATAACCTCACATTCCTCAATACACCCCCTAATTAATATTCAAGATTGCGAAATAAATAAACCAATCAAAATCGTCTTTTTTACACTGTGAAGTGTGAAATGTACATGTACATGTAATTTGACAAACGAACGAGGGAAAGGCATGGATCGCTTAAAAGTCTTTTTACGATCTATGGTATTTATAAAAGGCTACACAAACTGAATAAACATAGCACTTAAATGAAAGGAAGTTTTTATTAGAGACAGTTATCTACAGAATCATACAACTCAACTGTCAACATATTTATACGATTGCGGACGTTTCTGAACGAACTCCTGATCGAATCGCCGTCTTCAAAAAACCTTTGAACTTCGGTCCGTAGAAACCCACATTCAACTGAATCCTTCCTTTTAACCCTTAGATTCCCAGAAAGTTAAATTACCGTGGAAGTTTTTATTAGAGACTATATTCCAGTAAGTTTATATAAATCGAGAAGAGAAGAGAAGGCCAGATATCTAGAGAATCAACTGTCAACATTACGAGTTAATTTAATAAGCTTTCTACATTACGATTAGCTCGAGCTTTACCCTAACTTGTTCGACATCGTATTATAGAGCTTAACAAAGCCTCTGGAACCAGGGTACTCGAGCTTCTTGTTCAAAGCACAGTTGTGGTATTTTAGCCTGACTTGCTGAAACCCCTTGTCTGTTACTTCTTCAGTAGACTGATTCCATAAGTCGGTCTGTTCGCTCGATTCTCTGTCGATTCTCAGCGACCTCCAGGGTAAAAGAGCGAAAACATGCAGCCGCTTAAATGGAACAAGACGCTCAATGAGCGTTCACTCGGGCATTGTGAAAAGGAAAATGTCAGTTGTTCGAGGAAGTACTTGAAAATGAATGCCAGTTGGTTGAAGAACAAGGACAATGTCAGTTGCGCGAGGAGAGACCTGACAATGACTGACAGTTGCGTGACGAGGGAGACTATGTATATACATGTATGTGTCGAGTTCATTTGATTTGCCTTTGAGTTCATTTGATTACCTTTTGACTTTGAGTTCCATTGATTTGATTTTGATGAGTTTGTGTAAAGGCCCCCTCTCTAGCTTCAGATCCCGAAACGTCGAGTTTGGAATCGAGTTCGGGTTCGAGTTACGGTTCGAACGTCGAATAAAACAAGGACATCTTCTTCAATACAATATAATTTCTCTGACGTCATGACAATCAGTGACAGTTGAGTGACGAGGGAGACTATTAGTCCGGTGAGTACGAACATGATACGTCTTGAGGTTGCATAGGTCAGATGGTTCCGATAACGGCCTCGCGTTTGTTTTAAAAAATATATATTTTAAGCGAGCTTCTAGTCCTTTTACCACTTCTAGTCATTGAACGATGAACTAGAATCCTGACCTTTTAATAGCTTGAAGATCTACAGCTGCTTTCAAAACTAAGATTCATAATCTACTTGAGTCCTGTGTCTCCTTTATCTTTTCAAATCTGCGGAGTAATCTTGAAACTCCGGATACGATTAAATACGTCGCATACTTTCGTCATTCTTGAGCCTAAAAAAACTACTACCGAAAAACGCATTTTCTAACTCGGGCGGCCTGCGGCCTGGGCCCGAGTAATCAGTCTACTTCTTCAGCACTAGCGAAGATGATTCCCAAGAACTTGACCTCAATCGGCTTCGTGTTGTACTAGAAAAACCGCTTCTCCTTTCACTTCAGCGAGTACTCTAAAAATTAGGCTTTGCGACCTTTTCCTTATAACAAGGAGTTTATAACACTGAGTTTTGTTCTGTTTTATAACGATACGGCCATCTCAGAATCTATCTGATCAAAATCATTATCGAACGCCAGTGTTTAGACCGTTTCTTCAAACGATGGTGATCAATTTTCATTTAAAACAATAGAGGCATTTGATTGACAGCTGATTAACCAATGAGTATTTTACGTTCAAAATTTGAACGTAAAATACGAGGAATGTGGGGTTATCATTGCAGGCGTTCCCTTCCGCTCTCTCCCCAATCCCCTCTCCCCAATCCCCTCTCCTCCCCTTCCCCCCTTCCCCTCCCTCCTTCCCTTTTCCCGTACGCCGCTACGCAGGCTACGTGGTTGCAAACATGGAATTCCATGTTTGTTTTGGCTGCCAAAGATCTTCGTCCCATAATTCTCCACAGGCATCTAACACAGGGTACCCAAGCTTAATAACTGATGCAATTAAAAGTGCCTCAGATCTGTCCCTTTACATGGCATTGCCTTAATAATAATAATTGCATTTTGTAGCTTCGCAACACAGGTCCTCTTTGTCATTATTAATACCCAAATTTGCTTCTATAAAGGGGGCCTTTGACAAAAATCATTCCAAATTTAATTTAGCTGAAACTTCACTGAAATAATAGATCTCAAAGAGCCATACAATTACTGATTAATGTGTTTTCTCAAAATTCATATGGGAAGTATTACATTTTTATGAATCTTTAGAAGTGTCAGTGATCTTGAGGTCATCTACTCAACCCAAACAATCAACACAGCTTCGCTCCATATATAAAAATATATTTCTTTGTGTTAATAATAATTGAATTTGTGTTTAGTTTCTTGAATTATTTTATTTCTATGAAGCTAAAAGTTTGGGTGAAGGAGTTTTCTTTCATTATTTGTGCTTAGGATTGATTGTCTGACCAGTTGTCTTCAATGCAGAGCTGTTATCTGAACAAAACATTGAGATGTTTTGATCACAAAACTACAAAGAAATGTATGGAGCTGAATGTTGGGTTGAGTAGAAGACGTCACTGACACCTCGAAAGATTCATAAAAATATGGTACTTCCCTCTGGAATATCAAAAAAGTTTGATTAATTTTCGTCAGTCCCCCTATAAAAATTATGAATTTTTTAACAATCCTGGACAAAACCTGTTTTTTTCATTTTTTTTAAAGACAACAAGACATTATTTTGTATATTATTCTTTCCCCCTCCCCCTCAATGTTGGTCAGAAAGGTGTGTCTGGGTGCACGGCAGACATGAGCAACATTGTCAAGGGGGAGAGGGGGTGTTGGGGATGTGAGGGGGGTTCGCATGGTCTTGAAATAAATACACGCACAAACACATTCCCAACAGTTTTGTCCAGGATTGTTTAAGGTATTTCAAATTATGCTGAAATACCACTGCTCTACCACTGAAATTGCTGATAGTTTTATAAATCAGCATACATTGTATTGTTATGGACTGACAGTCATCAATATCAAATGCATGATTTCACAAACCGCATTCATTTGTAGAAGACTTCAAAGCTAAAGCTTTATAAAATCAAAATTCTGTAGGACACAACTCAAGCTTAAAATTATCGAATTCACAAATTTCAAGCAGTAATTTCAATTTGTTTGCTTCGATACCTTTCAGTGGCCAGGAGTCACAGTAATAGTACCTACTCCAGTACATGGCAATTAAGCACAAGTTCTTCGAGCTGACTTATCTCCTTCAGTTTTAGCACATCATGATTCTTCAAAAGCTGCTACATTGTAGACAGTACTTTGCGATCATCTTGTCAGTGTTTTCACTAAGCGAACATTGGCGAACAAAAAGATGTTGGAAAATATTGTGTGACAAATGCATTTTTGCAAGATAGAGGAAGAAGAAGACACGGTCAGCAGATTTCAATCTTAAAAGACACATGGACAATTATTATTATTATTATGCTAATAACCACAAACTTAGTGGAACCGAACCCTCTCACCAATCGGCCATTAAAACTTCCCTCACTCACATTCCACTCAAACTCAATGCTGACTTATTACTAACACAGCACCTGACACCATGCAAACTACATGTACATGCAAAACAGTGTCAATTTTCTTCTCAGCGTTAATAAGCAGTACTGTATAAATTGATCTGGAATTGATACTGACCTAAGAGCATCCTCTTCTTCACTATCCACAGATTCTGCATCACTGTCTACATCACCATGCCATGCACTGTCAACCTTCAATGACCCAGCAAGACCTAAGTCTATACAAAGGTCCTCATCTGTATTGCAATAACAGTCATGTTGAGATTACAACCTACATGTACAAAGAACTGTATAACAAAATAAAACTACATGCAGTGAGTGCACTACACTAAGATGAGTGTACGAGAGTGTACATGCAGTGTGAGTGCACTACACTAAGATGAGTGTACGAGAGTGTACATGCAGTGAGTGCACTCACACTCCTCCTAGTGTAATGCACTCACACTTCACTCACACTCCTCCTAGTGTAATGCACTCACACTCCTCCTAGTGTAATGCACTCACACTCCTCCTAGTGTAATGCACTCACACTCCTCCTAGTGTAATGCACTCACACTTCACTCACACTCCTCCTAGTGTAATGCACTCACACTCCTCCTAGTGTAATGCACTCACACTTCACTCACACTCCTCCTAGTGTAATGCACTCACACTCCTCCTAGTGTAATGCACTCACACTCCTCCTAGTGTAGTGCACTCACACTCCTCCTAGGGTAATGCACTCATACTCCTCCTAGTGTAATGCACTCACACTCCTCCTAGTGTAATGCACTCACACTCCTCCTAGTGTAGTGCACTCATACTCCTCCTAGTGTAATGCACTCACACTCCTCCTAGTGTAGTGCACTCACACTACACTCACACTCCTCCTAGTGTAGTGCACTCACACTCCTCTTAGTGTAATGCACGCACACTCCTCCTAGTGTAATGCACTCACACTCCTCCTAGTGTAATGCACGCACACTCCTCCTAGTGTAGTGCACTCACACTCCTCCTAGTGTAGTGCACTCACACTCCTCCTAGTGTAGTGCACTCACACTCCTCCTAGTGTAATGCACTCACACTACACTCACACTCCTCCTAGTGTAATGCACTCATACTCCTCCTAGTGTAATGCACTCACACTCCTCCTAGTGTAATGCACGCACACTCCTCCTAGTGTAATGCACTCACACTCCTCCTAGTGTAATGCATTCACACTCCTCCTAGTGTAATGCACTCACACTCCTCCTAGTGTAATGCACTCATACTCCTCCTAGTGTAATGCACTCACACTCCTCCTAGTGTAATGCACGCACACTCCTCCTAGTGTAATGCACTCACACTCCTCCTAGTGTAATGCATTCACACTCCTCCTAGTGTAATGCACTCACACTCCTCCTAGTGTAGTGCACTCACACTACACTCACACTCCTCCTAGTGTAATGCACTCATACTCCTCCTAGTGTAATGCACTCACACTCCTCTTAGTGTAGTGCACTCACACTACACTCACACTCCTCCTAGTGTAGTGCACTCACACTACACTCACACTCCTCCTAGTGTAGTGCACTCACACTCCTCTTAGTGTAATGCACTCACACTCGGACCTCCTAGTGTAATGCACGCACACTCCTCCTAGTGTAATGCACTCACACTCCTCCTAGTGTAATGCACTCACACTCCTCCTAGTGTAGTGCACTCATACTCCTCCTAGTGTAATGCACTCACACTCCTCTTACTGTAATGCACGCACACTCCTCCTAGTGTAATGCACTCACACTCCTCCTAGTGTAATGCACTCACACTCCTCTTAGTGTAATGCACTCACACTCCTCTTAGTGTAATGCACTCACACTCCTCCTAGTGTAATGCACTCACACTCCTCCTAGTGTAATGCACTCACACTCCTCCTAGTGTAGTGCACGCACACTCCTCCTAGTGTAATGCACTCACACTCCTCCTAGTGTAATGCACTCACACTCCTCCTAGTGTAATGCACTCACACTCCTCCTAGTGTAATGCACTCACACTCCTCCTAGTGTAATGCACTCACACTCCTCCTAGTGTAATGTAATGCATTCACACTCCTCCTAGTGTAATGCACTCACACTCCTCCTAGTGTGGTGCACTCACACTCCTCCTAGTGTAATGCACTCACACTCCTCCTAGTGTAATGCATTCACACTCCTCCTAGTGTAATGCATTCACACTCCTCCTAGTGTAATGCATTCACACTCCTCCTAGTGTAATGCACTCACACTCCTCATAGTGTAGTGCACTCACACTACACTCACACTCCTCCTAGTGTAATGCATTCACACTCCTCCTAGTGTAGTGCATTCACACTTCACTCACACTCCTCCTAGTGTAATGCACTCACACTCCTCCTAGTGTAGTGCACTCACACTACACTCACACTCCTCCTAGTGTAATGCACTCATACTCCTCCTAGTGTAATGCACTCACACTCCTCCTAGTGTAATGCACTCACTCCTCCTAGTGCAATGCACTCACACTCCTCCTAGTGTAATGCACTCACACTCCTCCTAGTGTAATACACTCATACTCCTCCTAGTGTAATGCACTCACACTCCTCCTAGTGTAATGCACTCACACTCCTCCTAGTGTAATGCACTCACACTTCACTCACACTCCTCCTAGTGTAATGCACTCACACTCCTCCTAGTGTAGTGCACTCACACTACACTCACACTCCTCCTAGTGTAATGCATTCACACTCCTCCTAGTGTAGTGCACTCACACTACACTCACACTCCTCCTAGTGTAATGCACTCATACTCCTCCTAGTGTAATGCACTCACACTCCTCCTAGTGTAATGCACTCACACTCCTCCTAGTGTAATGCACTCACACTTCACTCACACTCCTCCTAGTGTAATGCACTCACACTCCTCCTAGTGTAGTGCACTCACACTACACTCACACTCCTCCTAGTGTAATGCATTCACACTCCTCCTAGTGTAATGCACTCACACTCCTCCTAGTGTAGTGCACTCACACTACACTCACACTCCTCCTAGTGTAATGCACTCATACTCCTCCTAGTGTAATGCACTCACACTCCTCCTAGTGTAGTGCACTCACACTACACTCACACTCCTCCTAGTGTAATGCACTCATACTCCTCCTAGTGTAATGCACTCATACTCCTCCTAGTGTAATGCATTCACACTCCTCCTAGTGTAATACACTCACACTCCTCCTAGTGTAGTGCACTCACACTACACTCACACTCCTCCTAGTGTAATGCACTCACACTCCTCCTAGTGTAGTGCACTCACACTACACTCCTCCTAGTGTAATGCATTCACACTCCTCCTAGTGTAGTGCACTCACACTCCTCCTAGTGTAGTGCATTCACACTTCACTCACACTCCTCCTAGTGTAATGGACTCACACTCCTCCTAGTGTAGTGCACTCACACTACACTCACACTCCTCCTAGTGTAATGCATTCACACTCCTCCTAGTGTAATGCACTCATACTCCTCCTAGTGTAGTGCACTCACACTCCTCTTAGTGTAATGCACTCACACTCCTCCTACTAGTGTAATGCACTCACACTCCTCCTAGTGTAATGCACTCACACTCCTCCTAGTGTAGTGCACTCACTCCTCCTAGTGTAGTGCACTCACACTCCTCCTAGTGTAATGCACTCACACCGCACTCCTCCTAGTGTAATGCACTCATACTCCTCCTAGTGTAATGCACTCACTCCTCCTAGTGTAATGCACTCACACTCCTCCTAGTGTAATGCACTCACACTCCTCTTAGTGTAATGCACTCACACTCCTCCTAGTGTAATGCACTCCTCCTCTCACACTCCTCCTAGTGTAATGCACTCACACTCCTCCTAGTGTAATGCACTCACACTCCTCCTAGTGTAATGCAGTCACACTCCTCCTAGTGTAATGCACTCACACTCCTCCTAGTGTAATGCACTCATACTTCTCCTAGTGTAATGCACTCACACTCCTCCTAGTGTAATACACTCACACTCCTCTTAGTGTAATGCACTCACACTCCTCCTAGTGTAGTGCACTCACACTCCTCCTCCTAGTGTAATGCACTCACTCCTCCTAGTGTAATGCAGTCACACTCCTCCTAGTGTAATGCACTCACACTCCTCCTAGTGTAGTGCACTCACACTCCTCCTAGTGTAATGCACTCACACTCCTCCTAGTGTAATGCAGTCACACTCCTCCTAGTGTAATGCACTCACTCCTCCTAGTGTAATGCACTCACACTCCTCCTAGTGTAATGCACTCACACTCCTCCTAGTGTAGTGTGCACTCATACTGCACTCCTCACACTCCTCCTAGTGTAATGCACTCACACTCCTCCTAGTGTAATGCACTCACACTCCTCCTAGTGTAATGCACTCACACTCCTCCTAGTGTAGTGCACTCACACTCCTCCTAGTGTAATGCACTCACACTCCTCCTAGTGTAATGCACTCATACTCCTCCTAGTGTAATGCACTCACACTCCTCCTAGTGTAATGCACTCACACTCCTCCTAGTGTAATGCACTCACACTCCTCCTAGTGTAATGCACTCACACTCCTCCTAGTGTAGTGCACTCACACTCCTCTTAGTGTAATGCACTCACACTCCTCCTAGTGTAATGCACTCACACCGCACTCCTCCTAGTGTAATGCACTCACACACTCCTCCTAGTGTAATGCACTCACACTCCTCCTAGTGTAATGCACTCACACTCCTCTAGTGTAATGCACTCACACTCCTCCTAGTGTAATGCACTCACACTCCTCCTAGTGCAATGCACTCACACTCCTCCTAGTGTAATGCACTCACACTCCTCCTAGTGTAATGCACTCACACTCCTCCTAGTGTAATGCACTCATACTTCTCCTAGTGTAATGCACTCACACTCCTCCTAGTGTAATACACTCACACTTCTCTTAGTGTAATGCACTCACACTCCTCCTAGTGTAGTGCACTCACACTCCTCCTAGTGTAATGCACTCACACTCCTCCTAGTGTAATGCACTCACACTCCTCCTAGTGTAAGTGTAATGCACTCACACTCCTCCTAGTGTAATGCACTCACACTCCTCCTAGTGTAATGCACTCACACTCCTCCTAGTGTAATGCACTCACACTCCTCCTAGTGTAATGCACTCACACTCCTCCTAGTGTAATGCACTCACACTCCTCCTAGTGTGGTGCACTCACACTCCTCCTAGTGTAATGCACTCACACCTCCTAGTGTAATGCACTCACACTCCTCCTAGTGTAATGCAGTCACACTCCTCCTAGTGTAAGTGCACTCACTCCTCCTAGTGTAGTGCACTCACACTCCTCCTAGTGTAATGCACTCACACCGCACTCCTCCTAGTGTAATGCACTCATACTCCTCCTAGTGTAATGCACTCACTCCTCCTAGTGTAATGCACTCACACTCCTCCTAGTGTAATGCACTCACACTCCTCTTAGTGTAATGCACTCACACTCCTCCTAGTGTAATGCACTCACACTCCTCCTAGTGCAATGCACTCACACTCCTCCTAGTGTAATGCACTCACACTCCTCCTAGTGTAATGCAGTCACACTCCTCCTAGTGTAGTGCACTCACACTCCTCCTAGTGTAATGCACTCATACTTCTCCTAGTGTAATGCACTCACACTCCTCCTAGTGTAATACACTCACACTCCTCTTAGTGTAATGCACTCACACTCCTCCTAGTGTAGTGCACTCACACTCCTCCTAGTGTAATGCACTCACTCCTCCTAGTGTAATGCAGTCACACTCCTCCTAGTGTAATGCACTCACACTCCTCCTAGTGTAGTGCACTCACACTCCTCCTAGTGTAATGCACTCACACTCCTCCTAGTGTAATGCAGTCACACTCCTCCTAGTGTAATGCACTCACTCCTCCTAGTGTAATGCACTCACACTCCTCCTAGTGTAATGCACTCACACTCCTCCTAGTGTAGTGCACTCATACTGCACTCACACTCCTCCTAGTGTAATGCACTCACACTCCTCCTAGTGTAATGCACTCACACTCCTCCTAGTGTAATGCACTCACACTCCTCCTAGTGTAGTGCACTCACACTCCTCCTAGTGTAATGCACTCACACTCCTCCTAGTGTAATGCACTCACACTCCTCCTAGTGTAATGCACTCACACTCCTCCTAGTGTAATGCACTCACACTCCTCCTAGTGTAATGCACTCACACTCCTCCTAGTGTAATGCACTCACACTCCTCCTAGTGTAATGCACTCACACTCCTCCTAGTGTAATGCACTCACACTCCTCCTAGTGTAATGCACTCACACCGCACTCCTCCTAGTGTAATGCACTCACACTCCTCCTAGTGTAATGCACTCACACTCCTCCTAGTGTAATGCACTCACACTCCTCTTAGTGTAATGCACTCACACTCCTCCTAGTGTAATGCACTCCACACTCCTCCTAGTGCAATGCACTCACACTCCTCCTAGTGTAATGCACTCACACTCCTCCTAGTGTAATGCACTCACACTCCTCCTAGTGTAATGCACTCATACTTCTCCTAGTGTAATGCACTCACACTCCTCCTAGTGTAATACACTCACACTTCTCTTAGTGTAATGCACTCACACTCCTCCTAGTGTAGTGCACTCACACTCCTCCTAGTGTAATGCACTCACACTCCTCCTAGTGTAATGCACTCACACTCCTCTTAGTGTAATGCACTCACACTCCTCCTAGTGTAATGCACTCACACTCCTCCTAGTGCAATGCACTCACACTCCTCCTAGTGTAATGCACTCACACTCCTCCTAGTGTAATGCACTCACACTCCTCCTAGTGTAATGCACTCACACTCCTCCTAGTGTGGTGCACTCACACTCCTCCTAGTGTAATGCACTCACACACCTCCTAGTGTAATGCAGTCACACTCCTCCTAGTGTAATGCAGTCACACTCCTCCTAGTGTAGTGCATTCACACTCCTCCTAGTGTAATGCACTCATACTTCTCCTAGTGTAATGCACTCACACTCCTCCTAGTGTAATACACTCACACTCCTCTTAGTGTAATGCACTCACACTCCTCCTAGTGTAGTGCACTCACACTCCTCCTAGTGTAATGCACTCACTCCTCCTAGTGTAATGCAGTCACACTCCTCCTAGTGTAATGCACTCACACTCCTCCTAGTGTAGTGCACTCACACTCCTCCTAGTGTAATGCACTCACTCCTCCTAGTGTAATGCAGTCACACTCCTCCTAGTGTAATGGCTAGGCCGTCTGTCAAAAGATTTTATAAATAAAAAAAAATAAGTTGATACCCAAGCGTGTTACAAGCGTGCCTCAGCGCACCTCAACGCACTTAGCGGGTGTTTTTGAATTACTGACCCGCTCAGCGTGCATTCCAATTGATAACGAGTTTCAAATTGCACGCTCTAACCCGCTGAAGGTAAACACGCTGAGCGGGCCTCGAAACCCGCTCTGCGTATATTAAATAAAATGTACAATGTACATAGATAATTTTCATTAATAAACGCTAAAGAAAGTATCTCAGTTGTGATTTCAACAAGCCCTCAACGATGAGTCCAATTTCAATTTTGGATTTACCGGACAATGTAACATTGTATATTCTTTATATTCCCGGTATATTATGAGTATTCTGTCTTGTCTCGTGTTTGTAAGTCGTGGAAAGAAATTGCCGATAGTGCTACTGTGGATATTCATTATTGATTTTTAGATTCTAAGATTCTCAACTAGCCCTTTTGCACGGGTTTTGGCAAAAATTTACGGCTTAGACTTGGAAGAATCTATACTGTAGATGAATCTATTGTAATATTCGTCATTCTCAAAGAGTGCCGCTACAAGAGCTTGATGTTATATATACATATGTAACTGTGATAATCTTAGTATTTAGTCGAAACCAAAACGTTCCAAAAACGTTCCAACTTTTACTGAGAGTAGAGAAATGACGAGTGTGGCCGCGGTATTACAGAAACATGCAAATTAAGGAAATTGACACAACTTCGGCGTTCGCCGTTTTCTAGCACTGAATCTAATTATCTATTTTTTTACTGACTTTTGCATATTTTATTTGTGAGTCTTGGAATATAGACGTAGCAGCTAAGGACGGATGTAGAGGAAAGCTTTGGATGAGCATTTTATCGCAATCAGTACCTGACGTAAACATGCGCCATATGACGTGTAAACTTGTTTATCTTTACGAGCGGACTTTATACAAATAAACTCCCTGAGGAAGTCTGTTGATTACAGATGAAACACATAGGATAAAAAATAAGTTTATTTGATAGGGAAAGTAACAATTACTGTTCTATTATTATATACCTTTTCACAGCGTGCTTCGAACACGCTGAACCCGGTCAGAGCGTGCACGCATGGCCGTGCGTTGCGGGTACCAGGACCCGCTCTTATCTACTTGGAGAAGCACGCTCTGAGCGTGTGTTTATTTTGTGGTTTAAGCACGCTCTAGCGCACCTTTGAGCGTGCAAGTTTGATGCGCTCCAGCGTGTGTTTAACTGAAATCGATAGAAGATAACTTAATGGCGGACATCATGTTTACGGTACATAAAAATCGCAATTTACATGCATTTAACCAAGCCAATCAATCGAAAAGCATGGATTCTGGATAAGAGATGATATGTCTAAGTTTTCTGTCGGTAAGTTTTACTGATTATTTGGCTCACTCGGATGATATCCGTGATTTAGTTTTCACCATTCCGATAGGAGGACAAATGTTTTGATACCGAAAAAGTTTGTGATTAATTTTATGTCCGCTTGCATGCAATAACTTATTACTTGGATGAAAAGAACAATTTATGTCGATACCTATGGCGTGATTTATTTTTGATTTCACATAAAAGCGAAATTGTTATTTACAATATTCTGATGCTGATTGTTGTAATGTAACGCACGATTTATACATTTCTCTTCAAATTGATCAATTTTATCGTTCTTATTTCTATGTACTTTCAAAACTAAGCATTCCTAATAAATATTTAGATGCTAATTAATGATTCTATGAAAAAAAATTCGAGATAACCTCCTAACATTTACAAGAAAAATTGTTTTGAACCGTTCATCTGGCTCACTATCGCTTGGGTGTCAACACCGTGCACATAGCCTAATGCACTCACTCCTTCTAGTGTAATGCACTCACACTCCTCCTAGTGTAATGCACTCACTCCTCCTAGTGTAATGCACTCACTCCTCCTAGTGTAATGCACTCACACTCCTCCTAGTGTAATGCACTCACACTCCTCCTAGTGCAATGCACTCACACTCCTCCTAGTGTAATGCACTCACACTCCTCTTAGTGTAATGCACTCACACTCCTCCTAGTGTAATGCACTCACACTCCTCCTAGTGCAATGCACTCACACTCCTCCTAGTGTAATGCACTCACACTCCTCCTAGTGTGGTGCACTCACACTCCCTAGTGTAATGCACTCACACCTCCTAGTGTAATGCACTCACACTCCTCCTAGTGTAATGCAGTCACACTCCTCCTAGTGTAGTGCACTCACACTCCTCCTAGTGTAATGCACTCATACTTCTCCTAGTGTA
Organism: Actinostola sp. cb2023; assembly: GCA_033675265.1. Lineage (NCBI taxonomy): Eukaryota > Metazoa > Cnidaria > Anthozoa > Actiniaria > Actinostolidae > Actinostola > Actinostola sp. cb2023. The sequence goes on from JAUJYZ010001316.1 coordinate 109,118, forward strand.
ATGCACTCACACTCCTCCTAGTGTAATACACTCACACTCCTCTTAGTGTAATGCACTCACACTCCTCCTAGTGTAGTGCACTCACACTCCTCCTAGTGTAATGCACTCACACTCCTCCTAGTGTAATGCACTCACACTCCTCTTAGTGTAATGCACTCACACTCCTCCTAGTGTAATGCACTCACACTCCTCCTAGTGCAATGCACTCACACTCCTCCTAGTGTAATGCACTCACACTCCTCCTAGTGTAATGCACTCACACTCCTCCTAGTGTAATGCACTCACACTCCTCCTAGTGTGGTGCACTCACACTCCTCCTAGTGTAATGCACTCACACCTCCTAGTGTAATGCAGTCACACTCCTCCTAGTGTAATGCAGTCACACTCCTCCTAGTGTAGTGCACTCACACTCCTCCTAGTGTAATGCACTCATACTTCTCCTAGTGTAATGCACTCACACTCCTCCTAGTGTAATACACTCACACTCCTCTTAGTGTAATGCACTCACACTCCTCCTAGTGTAGTGCACTCACACTCCTCCTAGTGTAATGCACTCACTCCTCCTAGTGTAATGCACTCACACTCCTCCTAGTGTAATGCACTCACACTCCTCCTAGTGTAGTGCACTCACACTCCTCCTAGTGTAATGCACTCACTCCTCCTAGTGTAATGCAGTCACACTCCTCCTAGTGTAATGCACTCACTCCTCCTAGTGTAATGCACTCACACTCCTCCTAGTGTAATGCACTCACACTCCTCCTAGTGTAGTGCACTCATACTGCACTCACACTCCTCCTAGTGTAATGCACTCACACTCCTCCTAGTGCAATGCACTCACACTCCTCCTAGTGTAATGCACTCACACTCCTCCTAGTGTAATGCACTCGCTCCTCCTAGTGTAATGCACTCACTCCTCCTAGTGTAATGCACTCACACTCCTCCTAGTGTAATGTACTCACTCCTCCTAGTGTAATGCACTCACTCCTCCTAGTGTAATGCACTCACACTCCTCCTAGTGTAATGCACTCACTACACTCCTCCTAGTGTAATGCACTCACACTCCTCCTAGTGTAATGCACTCACACTCCTCCTAGTGTAATGCACTCACACTCCTCCTAGTGTAGTGCACTCACACTCCTCCTAGTGTAATGCACTCACACTCCTCCTAGTGTAATGCACTCACACTCCTCCTAGTGTAATGCACTCACACTCCTCCTAGTGTAGTGCACTCACACTCCTCCTAGTGTAATGCACTCACACTCCTCCTAGTGTAGTGTCACACTGCAGTCACACTCCTCCTAGTGTAATGCACTCACACTCCTCCTAGTGTAGTGCACTCACACTCCTCCTAGTGTAATGCAGTCACACTCCTCCTAGTGTAATGCACTCACACTCCTCCTAGTGTAGTGCACTCATACTGCACTCACACTCCTCCTAGTGTAATGCACTCACACTCCTCCTAGTGTAATGCACTCACACTCCTCCTAGTGTAGTGCACTCACACTCCTCCTAGTGCAATGCACTCACACTCCTCCTAGTGTAATGCACTCACTCCTCCTAGTGTAATGCACTCACACTCCTCCTAGTGTAATGCACTCACACTCCTCCTAGTGTAGTGCAATGCACTCACACTCCTCCTAGTGTAATGCACTCACACTCCTCCTAGTGTATGTGTCACACTCCTCCTAGTGTACTGCACTCACACTCCTCCTAGTGTAATGCACTCACACTCCTCCTAGTGTAATGCACTCACACTCCTCCTAGTGTATTGCACTCACACTCCTCCTAGTGTAGTGCACTCACACTGCGTGTATTATTATACATTATTATTATTACATGTATTGTTATTATTATGTACATGTAGAGTACACTCATCTCATACTGAATTTTAAGGTATCAGGGGACCTTCGTGACCGCTCTTCACAGAAACCTCAATAGTGCGCCAATGGTCATTTTTAAAAAGCCGAATAAACATAGAATCCTGTTCAGTAAAAACTTTTTAATTTCTTCAGCCATTTTTTATTATTGCAATTTTTACGAAAATTTGGAAAATTTACTGTGCCTCACGTCTGACCTTCCAAGTCCCTCAGGATTAAACCATTCTTTAAACGCAAAGCAGCAGTTTAAAAACCATATGTTGCCCTTCAAAACGGTGTCTCAGTTTTTTTAATTTGTTTCCTAGTTTAAGAGATATATGGTTTCTGGTTGTTTGTAGTAAAAAACAAGTGTATCAACTTCGAGGTCAAATATATTCTGAAGTAAATAAAACAGGAAAAACACTGAGACACCGTTTTTAAGAGCAACATGTGTTCTTTAAGCTGCTGCTTTCCATTTAAAGAATGGTTTAATCCTGAAGGACTTGGAACTTCAGACGCGAGGTACAGTCAATTTTCGTAAAAATCGCAATAACAAAAAACGGCTGAAGAAATTAAAAAGGTTTTCACTGAACAGGATTCTATGTTTATTCAACTTTTAAAAAATGTATACTTTTTAATACTTTTTAACGACCATTGGCGCGCTATTGAGGTTTCTGTGAAGAGCGGTCACGAAGGTACCCTGATACTTAACAGGAGGTTGCGGTGGTAAGATGTGTGAAACAAACTCACCTGATGTGTGTCCTTCTTCACCCTTGTTTGATCCATCCATACTTTTTTGAGAAGCACAACTAGAAGTCCTTCTTCTCTTTTCTGTTGTGCTTCCTTCACCATCATCTTCAACAGTGCTACTATGTTCCCTTTGTCTTTTCTTTCTTCTTTTTTCCACAGCTCGCCGCAGCTCCGCTTTTCTTGTATGTATTATACAATAGCTGAAAACATAGGGTTAATATTTTGTGTTAGTATATGCCAACTTATGAACCTACATACATCGTGCAATCTGACTGGTTCTCTATTACGGGCTATTTAACAATAATTGTCTATTAGTTGACTATCCTCATAGAAGTAGTCTAATTGTTTTAGCAGAAACAATCCAGTAGCTACAATGTAGGTCAGTAGAAAATCATAGAGGGGATTCATTTCTGTTACCGAAAATAAATCTGTATGGTGTGCACCCATCTAGGGGGGTACGGGAAATTTTGAAAATTTTGAAATCTAGGTCCTCTTAAACGGTATTTCCTGCAATTTCAACGTACTTTCAAGCTAAGGTAAAACGTACTTAAAGTATTTTTTCTTACTTATTTTTACACATAATTTAGAAACTAAACTGAGTTGCCCTTTTATTGGTTGCAAATATATATATAATATATACATGTAGAGGATATTACACGGTGGGCGAAGATATGAAGTTTAAATTCAAGTGGTGAAAATATGTTTCGTGTGTCAAGTGAGCGGGAAAACATCGGAAGTGACATCATCGATATCTTCACGTGTGAGGATATAGAAAATAAATTATGTCACAGAAGTCCCGGATGTAGTTCGTATGAAAAATACGAGTGCCGTATATCCCATTAAAACACTAATGTCTTTTTAATAAATATAAATTCTGAGCTTTGAGTGCTCGTGAATCTGCAATGATCGTTCTAATAAAACGTTGAAAATAAAAAGAGTTACTGGTATACAGAATGACTTGCAAGCCTGTGTAAGAACGAGATGTCATCGGCGGGGATGGTACTCGCAACTACAGAGCCAGAGGCCATATTGCTTCAGGCTGTTTGTCTTCAAGTCAAATCTTAGGTCCCGTTTTCTTTTGAAAACGCAAACAGTATTGAAAAAATGCAAGACCAAACTTGATTGTTTAATTAATGCTGCTAATCAAAGAACGCAATCCAGTCCTCAATGTCCAATCAGACTCAATTAGGGCTAAACTGTTTACTTAAGAACAATGACCATTGTTAACATCGACTTACTTATTCTTGTTCATGTAAATTATTTTATTACTACCTGAAGATGGTGCAAGTATGTCACCGAAACGTTGTATGCTCAAATCCTTAGTTTTCATTATAAAATCATTATCACAATCTTTGTTAGTTAAACTTTTTTATGCGTTTTTTTTAACAAGTGTCCACTGACTATTTATTTAATACGATTGAAAACGGAGATGTTTATCTATGAAAACGGAGGGTTTCGAAAACGCTTTCCAAAGCGGAGACTTTTGAAAACGCAGGTCTATCGTTTTAGTGTGGACGGCAAAAACGGAGCTTTTCACAAATGCTTACGTCACAACTCAGCCAATAGTATCGCTGCCGCTACTGGAGCATGTGTTTTGAACAGTAGAACCGTCCGAGCAGAGCCTGGTGATGAAACCGCATCTTCATCCCCTAGTGTGGACTGTCAAAAACGATGTGAAAATGCTATTGTGGACGCAGAGCTCTTTACCCGTTTGATGATGCAAGAAAGGTACACATAAATATCAAAATAAAAATAAAGGAAAAGGAGAATCTAAAGATAAAACTTACAATTTACCTTTTCTCTTTATCTGGCATCTTGGGTGCTGGGTTCATACACCGTCTGTCATTTGATTTGGCATAAAAATCACAAGGTTTGAAAGGACTGGCTTTGTCCTCCAAAATATGCTTGTGACAAAAATCAAAACCTTTGAGTTTCTCTAAATTGCACACTCTCTGTGAATAGCAACATAAATTGCTTGGTCTTGTCTTTTGACTTGTGACCTCACTTGGAACTTCTGTTTTTGCTGAGAAGCAAAAGTACATGTAGCAAAGTTTAATTGTGTACAAATTGCATGTAAAGAGTTAATTACACATTGTGACACGGTGTACATTACATACATGTAGATGGGAGGAATGGTTTATATGAATTTTGTGAAAGAAACACAATTAGTTTTCAGCTTGGACACAATATTTCCCCATTTTAGACCAACTTGCAGCATTATCAGTTCTAAAATCTAATGTTGATTGGCGTGCATGTGAGAATGTTATGTTTGAGACAGTTTGATTGCCAAAAAATGATTTTTAAAACTGTTGTTCAGTTTACTAAAACATGACATGCAAAATTAAAATACATTGACAATTTCATATACCATAATTCACCAGCATATAAGCCACACTTGCAGATAAGCCCCTCCCTGAGTTTGGCAACACAAATTTTGGAAAACAAGTTTTTTTAAATAAAATTAATAGAAATCTTAAGAAAGCTATAATTTATGTGCATTACATGCTTTGCGTTATTGCCGGATTTCATACCATGGAGAACTGGGTACGAGTCCCTAAATATTGTGATAATCAACAAAAGACCCACATAGCCAGACAGAGCACATCGAGTTAATATAAGCAAAAACCCAAAGCTTGGTGTTAATCGGGTCAATATTGAATGACTTACGACCATTCAAAAATGATAGAATTTACAAAGAAATGTATGGAGCACCGAACAGTTGTCCGGCAAATATTATATTGGAGATGGCTAGTATCATATTATATATTGGAGATGGCTAGTATCATATTATATATTGGAGATAGCTAGTCTCATATTATATATTGGAGATGGCTAGTATCATATTAGAAGATACATCACGATATTTACAATATTTACAACTGGATATATGTAATCTAACTTAAATAATATTATAAGACAGTGATTTTATTCCATTCGAGCTGGACCATTAAGTCGGCTACACGATTTGAGGAGCTGCGATGCTGATTTTTCTCTGGTGTCATATTGCTCCCAGTTTGCAAACACTTTTGCTTGAAGTAATCTATAGATACTTTTTTCTTTGGATGCGTTTCAGCTTTTTGGTGCTGACTAATCTTATATTAATGCACGCCAACTTGGCTTCTCTATGTAACAATTCAATTAGTGAATAGAATGGCAGGTGGACTCTGTGGTTCGCACGTCTATTTAAAGCGTTATGCCATCCCTCGATATCATTGTTGCTGCGAATTGGCTGTCGGAAGATGCTCCAATCTTTAGGGGGGAAGTTACATTTTGTATGTACCCTTACTTGCTCTTTGATTATCATGGTGTTCACCAGAAATTAATAAAATTCAAACTAGATGAAATTGTGCCCATTCTTAATTGCATTGTATGATCGCAACATAACCATATAATGATAATATTTTAAATTACCTCGGTCGGATCAAAATGGCAAACTAGGTCAACTTGAAAATTATTTTGAGGGTTCTTACAATGGGTCCTTACAATGTGAGAACTTTTTGCACCATGAAGCATTGTTTAATTGGTGACACGGTAAGGTGACGCTTAGGTGAAACGACCACATGTACATCAGCGATCGCTGGTACGTTCACGTCTTCGTTATTTTGTCATAAGCCATTGTCAAATAAAACCAGAATGAATAATTGAACCATTATACTTTAAAGACGAAGCGAAGACTAGTAGCGACGAAGTTGTCGTCACCTTATACTGAAGTAAACACAAACAAAGTTTCACCTTCCTGACATATTATTATATATATGAAGACAATAAAACATGCCATACAGCTACGTTGTTCTTTATGATCAAAGGCCACAACCACATTGATCGCCAGTTTACCACGTCAAACTCAGTGATAAAGCCATCGTCAAGGCAGTAAAACCAGATCGATACTGATGAATAATTGAACCATTATACGGCTAATGTTTTTTGCATATTGCATTACATGTATCTACTAAAGATACGTATGGCTCCAAAGATATTAGATATATAGGGAGGGCAAGGAAAAGAAGTTGTTTGGTTGTTTGTTGTTTTTAAACCGTCGTTACTAAGTAACGTTAGTAACGACACGGTACCGTAAACACAACACAAACAATCTTCCGGCCATACGGCGTGGTTTAATATTGAACGCAAACCCGTTGTACGCTTTTGGTTTGTCAATGTTTAACGATCGAGTAACGAAACCGTGACAACAAGTTAACCGAGCCGACGAAGAAGTTCAGTGTCATCACTAATAACAACAACACTTACAATAAGCCAAGTCAGAGTTTAAGGATTACTGTGATTCCTGGAACCGAATCGGGATAAAATCCAACCGGAAGTTGAATTTCGCCATACATTTACTGTAAATCTGCTAGAATCTTAGGTGAAAATATCAGTCGTTTGCGTGCCTTAGTTAGACTCTAAGAAAGATTTACTCGACTAATGGTGAGTGTTTTTAATATGTCTTAAAAGACATAAAGCGCCTTTGTGAGCCAATATTTGAGTGTCAGGACAAAAAGAACACGATTTTAAATGGTCTTGTTTTGACTGAGTAATGACTAGAGATTCGCCCGCCATATACATAGACATATAAAAACAGGACATCGGCGAATCAACCGAAGATGTTGGCGAACTGACAGTCGGCGAAACAACTCGTCGGCGAAACGACCGGTTACCAGTTCGAATCAATGAGGGTTTATCATGTAATTTCAAAACTCATAGGACAAAAAAATGTTTATCATAGCTGGAAAGAGCTCGTTGAAATTAGTAAAAATGTGAAGTTTGGAAAAGATCACTTCACAAATTGCGAAGATATGAATTTTCAAAAATCGAAATTTTACATGAAAACCTTTGGAAATTTACGCTGTTAGGCAACTCTTGCCTCATCCTCGGGAACCCAGGGGTATATTCTGTCGCTCGTTACTCGCTCAGAAATACCCCTGGGAACGAAGTCTGTTGGAACTTGTTCCGGAAGTCAAAATTCAAAATGGCGGCTGTCCTATTCAAACCAGAATATACTTGATACAAGAATAATTTGGACTTCCGGAACAAGTTCCAACAGACTTCGTTCCCAGGGGTATTTCTCTGGGAGCGAGTAACGAGCGACACAATATACCCCTGGGTTCCCGAGGATGCTCTTGCCTCCAACAAAGGTTAATACAAAATTTCGATTTTTGGTCCTATAGATGTTAACAATTTATACATGTATTTACGGTGAATTAAACAAATAGTTAGGTGAATTACAAAGGATTCATGTACGGAGAGACTACATTTAATACGACAAACACGTGCAAGTCTGCAGCTAAGCTTAAATATTTGTGGTATTTTACAAATGTAGCTGCCATTTGAATAACTAGCCGTCAAAATACGTTCTTCTAAGCAACAAAGTACTCGTTTGCTGTTTTATTCGACGAAAATATTAGATTTTGAGGTGTTTCAATCGACATAATCAACAAACTTCACTATTCTATTCTCACCTGTCGCCATCTTGTCTTTGCTCAAAGCCACTACCACAGGGATCCCGTGATCACATTTAACAAACACAGGTATCCCAAACCCTAACTAATATTAATCGTACCCTTGGGTTCCAGAGGCTACTGAATGAAAGAAACCCCTGACGTCAGACTCGTTTGTGGCAGAATTATTGTTGATAAACGTTATTATTATGCTTACTTCTAGCCTGCGGATACAGCCGCTTTTTATCTTCTGCGGCGGGTACCCTGTGTTAGGACGGTGAGTGGAATGGTAACGAACTTTCGAGATTAACCTTCGAGTTGGCACTCAGACATCACTGATTCAGTTCAAAAAGAACCTTAAAACAGCACAACCACAAGCCATGGGCAGGACATTTTTTGTAGGCGGTAACTGGAAAATGAATGGAAGCAAAGCGAAGGTTGACGAGATTCTGAAGAATCTACACAACAACACTCTGTCAGCAGACACAGGTACTGTGCAGTGTGTGCGAGTCATTTCGCTGTTCAATTCGTTTTGTTTCAAAATTTCCGTTTTAGTCGTGGTTTGGCACAACTATAGAATACCCCACACAATAGTGTAGACAGCCGACGAGCCTATGCACATTTATGTACCAGTCAAATCGAAGCTTCAACAATCCCCCCCCCCCCCCCCCCCCCCCCCCCCCCCCCCCCCCTCCCTCCCTCGGGCAAACCCCGGGCATTTGAAGTTTTGGGCTGTTCAAATTCCCCTGTCCCGGACTAGGGTGAGAGTGAAATGTCCTAGAATTTGATAAAGATACACTTAAGCTCAATTTCCTATGTTGACCACCTCTTATACATGTACCAATTATTTCCATTGAAAAATAGCAATAATATAATAATATTTAATAATAACAATACTACTTATTTCTAATAGAAGTGAAGTGCTGCAAGTTAGTTGAATTATTTGCAGGTTAAAATGTAACTGTGAACATTCATTCTACATTTCAGACAAATAATTTAATGACATACAATATTTTTGTACAAATGTATACATACTACATCTCAATTTAATCGATATATTTTTTAACTTACAAGTGTAAACATCAATTCAATAGGCGATTGATTTGAGTTTTAATTTGATTTGTTTGCCTCAAAAATGGGTGATTGACAATGGACGACAACCAACAAGCTCAATATCATCCATGGGTAGATAGGCCCGGTGAGCGATATCGTCTTTGTACGATATCGTCTTTGTATTATCTGGGATGGTTTGTCTTTCAAGCACAGTCAAATACATACTGTCTCCTTGTGTCAGTATCTGATCGATTGTACATGTATATTCCATCTTGAAACACGACTGTGCACATAGCAGGGCTGAAAAACTCAGAAAAGAACATTGTCCTCACCTAGAAATGTCACTAATTCGTTCGTGACTTTGATGAATGCTTCCAGCAATGAAAAAGTTGGTGTCACGTACACAGCCAAAGTAAAACTGGGAGACTGTATTTTTAACTTGCTTTTACCTGAACTATTTAAAGGGGGACACTGATGATAATCGTTCGAAATTTAATTTAGCTGAAACTTCATTGAACAAGATGCTCAATGAGCATACACTCGGGCAAATATGACAATGACAATGACAGTTGGGTAATGAGGGAGATATGAATATGCAACCTCAAGTACATGTACGTCCCAAGTACATAAATGTACGTACTGCAGGCGTACCTCGACGATTCGGAGATCTTTATTTATGCTCACCAACACATAGTCTCCCTCGTCACGCCACTGTCATTGTCATGCCATAATGTCATTGAGCGTCTTGTTCTGAAATAGTTCCCTAAAATCTAAGGACGTTTTGATTTCAATTGTATTTTTGCCGTTCACTGACCCGTTCTGAGCGTGGAAATTCTGCTTTAAATTGTGCAAGTAATAGGCTAAAACTACCGTACTTCTTAGTTCTGTATGATCCCGAATTTCGTACATTGACCTACATGTACATGTAGCTTGCTCAGTCTGTGGCGTTCATGACGGCCTTTGCTTTGATGAAGTTTTGAAGTACGATTTTTACCATTCCTTTTCCTTCTGAATTTTTCAAACGTGGAATAAAATAAACTTCCATTATTATATTTCTCAGAAATGTGTTTCATTTTATTGACCGATACCTTTTAAACGGGTTTTCACGGCGCGTAACGGCAGTCATGCAGCAAGCAAAGCGACGTCATTATCTACCAAAACAAAATCTACTGGAAAATCAAACCGTCGCTCTCTAGCTTTAGAGACATAATAATATGTCACATGTAAAACAATGATTATATGATCGTGTTTAAAAGGAAGTGATCAATGGCTTGCCTTCGATACAACATCATTTCTCTTCTGCATATTAAGCACAGCTGCTTCTCTCTCGATACAGCGCGAGCTTCTACACAGCACTTCTTAGTCGGTAGTCGTGGAACAATGAGTTAGCACTTCTATTAACGATGACCCAGCACTTCTAGAGCGAACAATACTTCGCATTTAGTTTGACATACGCTCGGAAACTACTGTATTATTATTATTTTATTATTATAGAATTACTTCATTAGGCGTTCGGATATCATCGCCCCCGTTTTCAGCCAATAGAAACCCTGAAACAGACATTCCTGACCGATGCGATCACATACTTCGCATTCTGTGGCCAACAGAAAAAAAGAAAAGAAAAAAGAAAGCGCATTTTATAACTCGGCCACTTCCTCCGGAAGTGCCAGAGTAATAATTCTTCAAGAGTCTAATAATCACTAGTTTAATTTTTTTAGCGGTATTCCAGAGGGAAGTACTATATTTTTATGAATATTTAGAGGAGTCAGTGGTAACGTCATCTACATTTGTACTCAACCCAACATTCAGCTCCATACATTTCTTTGTAGTTTTGGACAAATTAGAATAAAAAAACAAAATGTCCACATTACTGATCAGTGATACTAAGACCTATCAACTCCTCCCGTGTCACCTTGCCAAGTCTTGTGAACATAAGATGAAAACATTATTGGCTGGAGTGAAAGATAAATTAAAGAAAATTTAACACCACTGATGGCATCACACCACGATTACCGTTATACGGAATTCCAAAAATCCACAAACCTGGCACTCCACTTAGACCTATATATTATAAGCTTCATATACATGTAGCTTCATATAGGCTTCTCACTTATGACAATACATGTACCTATCCGGAATCTTCTAGCTCCTTTGGTTGGAAATACCAAAAGAATGTATCCATCTCCACAAATCAAAGGATTGGACTACTTTGGCGAGTTCTCTAATAGTTAAAAAGAATGAAGAATTAATATATTTTGATGCCGTTTCCTTGTTCACTTCCATTCCTACGAGTGTTGCTGTAGATGTTGCTAGAGCTAGACTCACCTCTGATCCACATCTACATGTAATCAATCGGACACCTTTGACACCCTCAGACATAGCCGCTTTGATGAATTTCTGTTTGAAGTCAACAGAACTCCAATTTAATGGTAACTACTATCGACAAATCCATGGCACAGCAATGGGCTCTCCGTTTTCTCTCGTTGTGGCAAATCTTGTCATGGAGGAGTTAATACAAAGAAAAACTATCACATCATTCTGTGATCCTCCAAGAATGTTTAAGCGCTACATATCAGTCATTCTCAAAAAAGTTGTCCAGATGAAAAGACTACAATACTACAATAAAGCCATGTGATTCATTATGTATTCAATTTCCTCTCATGGAATTTCAATTTGAGATGCAAAAGTACAGAGCATTGAGAGAACTGAATGTAATGGCGCTGGTTTCAACTCGCAGTTCCGCGTGCAGAAATTGAAAACATAATGAATCACGTGTCTTTATTGTTGTATTGTAGTCTTTTCATCTGGACAACCATTTCGGGAATGATTGTATACAATGTATACAGTGTCAACAAAAATCATTGTAACACGATCGACTTGCTGTCGGTGCTACATGTACTTGTATGCAAAGGCCAATGACCTGAGTAAATGAGGCCTTTGCTGAGTGAGTGATGACCTGTGTTACAGGCAATCAGTCTTTATCACTGGTTAAAGAACTGATTAATAAAACATTATTATTATTAGGTATGTATCAGTGGTCAATAAAGACCTAATGTTTTATTAATCAGTGTCTTTAACGGGGTATAAAGATCCATGCATGTGACCGATTCAACAAACCTGGCTGGACCAATTGCTCATGAATTATTAATGAGTTTTAGAAAGTCAGACGGTGTGTGTATTTGTAATTTATTATATAGTCAAGTCAATTTGTGCACTCTGATTGGCTGAAAACCATGCTTTATCAGAGAAAGGAGCATGGCTTGATGACACAGCTGTTTTGTTTGACTGTATACTGCACACGCTTGATGACATAACTGGTGTCAGTAGTGAGCACACTTCCCTCGCTAAATTAAATTTTATTCAAAAACACAACAGAATCCTCAAATTTCTTGCCATTTTTTCACCATTCTTGTTCTTTTTTATCAAAACTCCATAGTTTCTATATACATGTAGCAAATAGAACAGCTTTAACCATACTCCGTTTAGTAAGAAAGCAAAATATATGATTCATTATCAGTGTTATTAGTGGAGGTAATCATACGGTTTCGAGTTCAATTTGGAAATAATTTGCACAAGTGTGTGCAATTTGAACTCTTTGAAAAACACACGAGTGCAAATTATTCCAAATTGAACGAGAAATCGTATGATTACCAATTAATAATATTCATGAAAAAAAAGTAATCAACTGCACTGCTCTAAGCCAATCAGAATCGAGTATTTTTTTCATGTATATTATTATTGTTGTTAAGTTCTCACATTTATTGGACTTACACAGATGTATACAATATGTTACATGTATATCAAGGTACCAATAGAATAATATTGTATTGCATTGTAATTAATGCTGGTAACCAATGATCTTGCTGTGTATTTTCGTACAGAGGTTGTTGTATCTCCACCATCAACCTACCTGGATTATGTCCGAAATTCTGCCAAGCCAGAAATTGGCGTTGCTGCCCAAAACTGCTATAAAGTTGCAAGTGGAGCTTTTACAGGAGAAATCAGGTGAGTTACGTCAACCAAGTAAGTTGATTTCAATCAAAGTTTAATTAATCTAGTTTAATTCTAGATCAAAGAGATAATAGTGTCAGGCAAAGCTACATGTACCTTAATTGCCATTAAGTATATGTAAGTTGGCTAATAATGACTGTAGACTGAATGTACCATACACTGAATACATATGATATTACTAGCAATTTCATACTGCCACGTGTTACTGATGTACAGTGTACCAGCGACATGCTATCCAAATTATGCATTGGTGTCACCTCAGTGTCACAGTACTTACATGTACAATGTAGTACGTGCAATGTACATGTATTTGATGAACGGCAAACTGGAAAAGGGCTTGAAATGAGACTAATCCAATCGACACATAATTCCGGTATGCAAAGTACTACTTGGAAATATCCACAAAATGGCAACCTTGTATACATGTTGTATGTGAACCAATAATTGAAACCCCAGCACGCAATTAAGTGCATTTGGAAATATTGCGTAACTTTTACATTTTGTGACGTCCAATACGACAAACTAAGACACACTCTGCAGATTATGAGTGAGAAATGATCACTGTTGAGTTGATGCAGCTACAACTTTTAAACCTTCCATTCCAAATGAATGTAATTTCTCTTTTTAGCTGAATATGTAATCTATGTTTGAGATACACCAAATTGAAAAATTGTTGTCTGGTTCAAGATCATAGTGGGCCAGCGATCTTTACAAATTTCTTGGTGAGGCCACTTTGGTGATGGTTCCGACTGCTGAGACAACATTTGCTCTCTAAGGTTATTGGTGAACTTCTGAATTTTTTCAGGTGGCAGAGAAAAGGCTGTTACTGTCTCATCACAGCACAACCCCAAGACAATGATTTTCTGCACCAGTTGGCACAAAAACAGACTTCAATATATTCACAAAGTATCCCAACGAAGTTAATCGCTAGGGATAGAGGTTTCATAGCGAGGCTGGGTTGCACTTCATAACAGAGCCTGTGAACGAGGCCTACATTTTGTAAGTTGCCCCAGATGGCGATTATCGATATACTGTGAGCAGGGGAATCCTTGATTTCTGATTTCCTGCATTGCTACCATGCCGAGGGACTGGTATATGTATGGCAATATTTTCCAGCCAAATGGGAGCATGGGGTTAACAAACCACCAACCTCCCCACTGGAAACCCATCAGTATGCGACTTTCTTCGTCCATTAGAACATCAGGTCATAGCCTGACTTGTCATCGAGCTTTGACTGGAAGCGGTTCTTGCCCAAATAATGCGTCAAGTTGACGACCGAGTCCAGATGAAAAGGCATATCCCTCATCTAGCAGTTCAGGTAGCGCTGGTCCTGACAAAGGCGGGGTTTGCAGGGATCTACAGTCAGTGGCATAACTATGGATGGTGGTGGACATTGTCCCACCTTCGCCATCATGCCTATAGTGCGCAGACAGTGATGAGCTCCATTATAGTTTGCGAGATGAAATCAGCAAATGGTTTACACGAGTTATTGTTGGTGAACAACCTACTATAGGCACTGCAGGGTAGCTGGAATCATAATACACTGCAGTTGATTCAAATTTGAATCACGGTAAATAAAACAAAAATATATTTAGCTAGATCTTCCAACGATTTCCCTGGATATCTCCTCTGCAACCATTCTACAAAGAAAACATGAATAAAGCATTTATTTTTTGTTCATAACAAGGCAAATTTTATTCATCATTTTTTGGCTTGAACAGCCTGCTCTCAACGACAAATCCACAACCGCATAGAAATAGCTGATGGCAAAAACTGCTCAGATGTTTTGAATCAGAATTTCGTTAGTATTTTACCGTGCTGAAACTCCACAACGAGTTTGACGAACTGTCGTTTTATGCTGAGCACCTGCTATTATCATGATTATTTACACAATGTAGTCTATTTCTTCATTTAGTTCGTCAAACCATGGTAATTACTTAATATATGACAATTGTTTTATTTGGCACCACAGTTCTTCGAATGATGTTTGATGTTATTTGTCGCCTTGTTTCATTTCAAGCCCTTTATACGTTCACCGTTCGTTAAATAAAACCACTGTGAGATGAAAGACCACAAAGTATTAATTTATGGTCGTCCGAATGTTTCAAAATTCGCTGAATAAAAATCGCTGTCGCTAAAAATGAATGAGTTGTCGCTAAATAGTAATCGCTGTCGCTGAATAAATATCGCTGTCGCTAAAAATGAATTCGTTGTCGCTAAATAGTAATCGCTGTCGCTGAATAAATATCGCTGTCGCTAAAAATGAATTCGTTGTCGCTAAATAGTAATCGCTGTCGCTGAATAAATATCGCTGTCGCTAAAAATGAATTATAGTTGTCGCTAAATAGTAATCGCTGTCGCTGAATAAATATCGCTGTCGCTAAAAATGAATTCGTTGTCGCTAAATAGTAATCGCTGTCGCTAAAATGAAAATAAATCTTCGTTTTGTCATTCAAAAGCTGCAATCTGTAAAAAAAATAACGGTCTCTTATTTCAAAATAAAATTCGCTGTCGCCAAAAAGTGAATTCGCTGTCGCTAAAAATCATGCAGGCGCGCTAAAAATCCCCGTGTAGGGGTTGGTGGTGTGTGATACGGATTTACAAGGCATGATGGTTAAATCGTAAACGTGCACGTGGTCGTCATCCGTTGTCACTTACAGAGTTTTTAGAGATTCTTTACAGCTTATTCAAGGTACTTAAAACATCTAATTATATAGGATTCGAGAACTATATATGTGCATTCCTTTTTGTTTCTACGTAGAGCAACAATCTTTTTTAGCCGATTAAGACATTTAATCAGCAGCTGGGTTTCACGTCGTGTTGCCAAAATGGCGGACAGTTCGAGTTGAGTATTTATTAGATCAATAGAAGCTTTATTAGATGATGTAGAGAGGCTGTCTGGAACCCAAAATCCTAATGTTATCGACAGCATCATAAGTCGTCTTCAATGTGCGACCGACACAACAAATCAGTTGATGCACCGATGGCAAAATCATTCTAGCAGAATAAATCACTGTTGCACCCGGTTTCTGCTATTGCAAATAACCTGCAGATCTCCTGTGATCAAGATACAGATCTCAACGTGACTGATGTAGGAAGGCCACAAATATACATTAGTGGCGAACAAATCGAGTCCCTACGCAGCATTGGCTTTACATCAGAAAGCTATCTCTGTCACTGGCATGCTCTGATCTGTGTATCCAGATCTACGTTATGGCGTAGATGTCACCAGTTAGATATATGTCATCAACGTTACTCGGAAATAAACGACGAAGAACTCGATGGGGTTATGCGTGATCTAGTTACCGCACATCCAAACTCTAGTTTGACCATCCTGAGGGTTCACCTCAAGAGACTAGGTATCGTAGTTCAACGGGGCTCGATTATCTATGATTCGAGTTGATCCTATAAACGTGTGCATGAGACGCATGAGAGTGATAAAACGTCGTTGTTACAGCGTCCCAGGCCCAAATGCCCTTTGGCATATTGACGGTCATCATAGCCTGATTAAATGTCTTATTCGGCTAAAAAAGATTGTTGCTCTACGTAGAAACAAAAAGGAATGTACATATATAGTTCTCGAAGCATTTGATTTTACATGTCTCCTATAATTAGATGTTTTAAGTACCTTGAATAAGCTGTAAAGAATCTCTAAAAACTCTGTCAGTGACAACGGATGACGACCACGTGCACGTTTACGATTTAACCATCATGCCTTGTAAATCCGTATCACACACCACCAACCCCTACACGGGGATTTTTAGCGTGCCTACATGATTTTTAGCGACAGCGAATTCACTTTTTGGCGACAGCGAATTTTATTTTGAAATAAGAGACGGATTGCAGCTTTTGAATGACAAAACGAATATTTTCATTTTTAGCGACAGCGATTACTATTTAGCGACAACGAATTCATTTTTAGCGATAGCGATATTTATTCAGGGACAGCGATTACTATTTAGCGACAACGAATTCATTTTTAGCGACAGCGATTTTTATTCAGCGACAGCGATTACTATTTAGCGACAACGAATTCATTTTTAGCGACAGCGATATTTATTCAGCGACAGCGATTACTATTTAGCGACAACGAATTCATTTTTAGCGACAGCGATATTTATTCAGCGACAGCGATTA
Source organism: Actinostola sp. cb2023 (assembly GCA_033675265.1). Lineage (NCBI taxonomy): Eukaryota > Metazoa > Cnidaria > Anthozoa > Actiniaria > Actinostolidae > Actinostola > Actinostola sp. cb2023. The sequence continues at coordinate 126,357 of JAUJYZ010001316.1, forward strand.
CTATTTAGCGACAACGAATTCATTTTTAGCGACAGCGATTTTTATTTAGCGAATTTTGAAACATTCGGACGACCATATTAATTACCTACATGTACATGTAGCATAGAATAATGATGAGCTAAAACTGAAGGAGAAAAGCCACCTCAAAGAACTTGTGAATCGGCATGGATTCGAGACCGAGGTCGAGTAAACAAATGAACCACACCCTTCAAAATTACTGCTTTAAATTCTTGAATTCGATAGTTCTTTTCATGTTTTGATACTAATTTACTTGCACAATTTAGCTTGATTTGTGTCCCCACAGGATATTGATTTGATAAAACTTGAGGAATTCCTATTGAGACGTGTGCTGTCAGTGTTGCCCAACTTGATGTGCCAAGAATACATGAAATTCTGTTCGTAGTGAAAAAGAAGTGCATCACACATGTTCATTATAACTATTGAACCTTAGTTCTTGGATATATTTATCGTCAATATATTATACATGTAGAAGAGAAAATCTACATGCATGTACGTTTTAACCAGGGTTTTAACCGAGTTACGCAACAAGTTAATCACGATGCGATGTCTATATTCTGTTCAACGTTAGCACTATACTTTGAAATAGTTCCCTAGTAATGTAGGTACATGTAGTTATTTGGCTAAAATCTAAGGATTTATAATTTTTGGTACTCATTGATCAATCATTGATTTCATTAGCACTCTAGCCTTGTCATTTATACCAGTGAAGTATCCAATCAGATGTCAGAATGTAGTACATTGTATGACGTTTGAATAATAGTCACAGCCGATAGGCTGATGTGGGCCTGGCCTACAGCAATACATTATCTTATTGTAACTAGAGGTCTGCCTTTGTCTTCTGTTCTCTAATTTAGTTTTCACTTTGAGTTATTGCAATTAGCATTAACAGCCTAATAATAATACATTGTAGTAGTCATTTCATTCTATCTGATGTTTCCTCTAGCCCAGATATCATCAAAGACTTGAAATGTGAATGGGTTATTTTGGGACACTCTGAGAGAAGAAATATATTTGGAGAAACAGACCAGGTAAGGTATAATATAATTTATAATACAAAGGTACATGTATAGTTTTCATTTCAACTTGAGCCTCTGCTGCCCCAGAAATAACTATCAAGTAATGCATCAGTCAAGTCCAGCTGTTACCATCCCCCCCCCCCCCCCCCCCCCCTGGGCATACCCCAGGGATTTGTAAAGACCTGTGTCCCGGGGGCAGGGATTTTGTACAACAACGTGTTGCCCCGGGGGTGGGGGGCAGGGATAACTTGACCGAGCGTATAATCAATGGCGTAATTCATAATAATGGCATTCGCCAGTATAGAGACTACATTGTACTCTTGTCGCCGATTGGTAACAGCTGGAATCGATCCAGGCTCAGGTTTCATGCCTACATGTAATAGCAATCAGAATTTAAATGTGAGGTAATTACTGAGAAAACTTATGGATTAATAGTGTGCTATTGCTCACTCAGCTGATTGGGGAGAAGGTTGCACATGCGTTGGCATCAGGACTGAAAGTGATTGCTTGTCTTGGTGAATTGTTATCTGAACGTGAAGCAGGCAAAACAACAGAAGTTGTCTTTAGACAAATGAAAGCCATTGCAGGTACGTACATTAGTGTTTGATTATTAGTCGGGCTTCCTGTGGAAGGCCCAGCTGTAAAAATGCAGTCGAGAACGGTTGTAATTACTCGTGCTAGGCCGTATAAAATACAGGCCGTATTTTTTTTATTTTTGTTGTTGTTCGGTGTCGCGTTCTGCAATCGAGTGGGACTGGGAACGAGACCACGAGACTAGGTTGCAGCGATCGTCGACGTTTTGTAGTGTCGATCGACGAAGAAAGTCAAGTCAAGATGGTGAAGATTCGTCTTCTGTTTTTTTCCTCTATATGAAAGCCTTGAATGCCTTGAAGGCCAAAGTTATAAACGATCAACATGTTATGAAAGCCTTGAAAACGACGAAAGCCAAAGTTATACTCGATCAACATGTTATGAAAGCCTTGAATGCGATGAAAGCGAATGCCAAAGTTATAAGCTTAAACAATGCCAAACTTATAAATTACGATCAATATGTTATGAATGAAAGCCTTTATTATACAAACCGTTGATGAACTACAATCCTGGATGGCTGGAAGCAACCCACGATGTTTCCCGACGAAGGTGAAGTGGACTTTACTTTGCATTATTTGTGTCATGATCGACTCACATGAGTGTTGCTATTGTTGTCATACAAGTTTATGCTTGCTATTGCTGTGCTACCTACCTACTTATAAGCTTAAACAGTTATGATTGTGATATATTTGAGAAAGCAAGCGAATTATCTGTCAATACTGATGAGAAGGATTCACAGTTTATATCAATAAAAACATGTAGATCACGATATGCAAAGTTTATTTATTATAACCGTATTAGATAGAAGCGAGAATAAATAAACTTAGTTTAACTAAACAAGGTTTGGTGTGAATGGGGTATATGAATAGTAGATACAACTACCAAATACCATTAAACTACCATGCAGTTCGTGATAGAGAACCAAGCAGAATTCCAGTGAGGCGACTTACACGTGCTTTATATAAGAGCAGAAAAATAAGGATGCTCGAAAGAAAATACATTGCAAAAAATGTACCCAAATCATCAAGATTCCATCTTTCACACGATATAAACCACATACATTCAACACAAACAGTCAGCTTGGGCTATACCTGTGATTACCACTCAAATAGAAAAAGCATACTGATCTTTTGATCGATCATGTGGTCGTTCATGATACGGTGTACCCCAAGTACTCAATTGCACCAGGGCACGAGTGAGCGCTTGCACCAAGCGTCTAGTTCTTCTTTGACCTCAAACCGCCAACTGGGTTCTACAGCGCATGTGCCTGTGTCGGTCGCTAAGATAATCACCAAAGGCTCTAACAACATGGTTCATCGCTTCTTCACAATGCCTTCTTTAATATGCCGTCTTGTTTTCACGAAAATATCCACAATAATTCATAGAGATCTGGATTTATCAATCCAGTACTAGTACTGCAAAGGGTTTACAGATCTTTAGAACTTAGAACGAAGTTAGTTGATACACGTAGTGAAGAGAAAAAAGCAATTATGTCAGTTGTGAGGTTTTCCAGTTACACCAAGCCGAGGTAAACTCATATTTACACTTCATCCAAACAATGTTTACATTTAGATCAACACCTATGTATTGTCTGGAACAATGTCTGGAACAATGTCTGGAACATTTTAGTAATAATAAGTAATAAAGAGCGAATTGAATCTTGAAAAGAGCGATTCAAGGACAGCAGGACTCTGTGTTGAATAATAGATAAACAAATGAAGTGATGTTCAGGCTTATCTACATGTGCTTGTGTAAAGAATGCCGGGTTTACAACAAAGTTCAAGTTTTCTGAAGTCTAATCAACACACAGTTATTTGCATGTACTCGGTTTACGATAACATGTACATTGTACTATTTGTCGTAAATACATGTATATTGGGATGCCTGTGTCACGGACCATTTAGAACTCATTAATAATTCATGAGCAATTGGTCCAATCAGGGTTGTCCAATCAGCCACATGCATCGATCTTTATACCCCATAAAACACTGATGAATAAAACATCAGTGTCTATGTACTATGTACAATATGAGCGGCCGATGAGGACGATTCTGTATCCGATTTACAGATGTCTGCTACGCTTATGATTTCTATTTAGTTAGGCGGTTATGTGAGAAAATTGTGCACTTTGGGTTAAAAGCACCAAATTTGGTGGAAAGATGGACTTTTATGTGTTTATTAAATATGGATATGGTGCCACCGCGAAAACCAATAGGTTTACGAGTTAAGGCCGATTTTCAAAATGGCGGCCATTTTGAACCGGAAGTGAAAAGCGCTTACACCAGAATTGGCCTAAACACTCTCGCATTAGTTCCAAAATAAATAATTATCGATTTAGAGATTGATGAAATGTTGTGAGCACAGAAATATTGATAGTTCCTTGGAAAATGTGATAACTTTCTGAATTTGGGAAATTTCGTAAATGGCCTCCATTTCAACCGGAAGTGAAAAGCTTTTTTTCCTGAAAACATTGAAAAAGTAGTATTTGCTTTATATCATATCGATACTGGTTGGTTTATTATGTAATAAAAATATAGGAAGCACTGCTATCGATATTTTACCCCCATTAATGCAAAGTTATTGAGTGTCAAAAACCAGCCAGTCAATTACTCCCGGGAATTACTGAGAGGAACCGTAGGACAACGACAATGACCAATACCTGACTTTACGAACAACAACGTTCGTCTTTGTTTTTACGCGGTTTGTGTCATACCAAAATCAGTATTGCATATTGCTTCATTATACTAGCTGATAAGGGAAGTATCATATTTGAGACACATAACCCGACATAAATGTTACCGCTGGATTGCAGTACATATGTCATTCACCATCACGTAACTGCTGGATTGCAGTTCATTCCCTTGACCTTGATTAGAGTACCCAGTAGCTCAGTGGTAGAGCATCCGACTAGAATACGTAAGGTCATGGGTTCATTCATGACCCACTATGACCTTAGCACGCCATTAGAGTACCCAGTAGCTCAGTGGTAGAGCATCCGACTAGAATACGGAAGGTCATGGGTTCATTCATGACCCACTATGACCTTAGCACGCCATTAGAGTACCCAGTAGCTCAGTGGTAGAGCATCCGACTAGAATACGGAAGGTCATGGGTTCATTCATGACCCACTATGACCTTAGCTCACCATTAGAGTACCCAGTAGCTCAGTGGTAGAGCATCCGACTAGAATACGGAAGGTCATGGGTTCATTCATGACCCACTATGACCTTAGCTCACCATTAGAGTACCCAGTAGCTCAGTGGTAGAGCATCCGACTAGAATACGTAAGGTCATGGGTTCATTCATGACCCACTATGACCTTAGCACGCCATTAGAGTACCCAGTAGCTCAGTGGTAGAGAATCCGATTAGAATACGTAAGGTCATGGGTTCATTCATGACCCACTATGACCTTAGCTCACCATTAGAGTACCCAGTAGCTCAGTGGTAGAGAATCCGACTAGAATACGTAAGGTCATGGGTTCATTCATGACCCACTATGACCTTAGCTCTCCATTAGAGTACCCAGTAGCTCAGTGGTAGAGCATCCGACTAGAATACGTAAGGTCATGGGTTCAAATCCCATCTGGAACTCAGAACGTTTTTCTGAGTTGTTTACACTTCTCGTCATTATCATTCATTATATGTATGTCTACACAATATTTGCCTCATTATACTGATACATCTACGCGTCATTTCGTCAATTGTAGAGACCCGCTAGCTGAAGTGCTGCTCGTAGACTCAGCCAGAGAAAGTTTGTTTCAGCAGCAAATATGGTTTTCTTATCAACCAATCACGAAAAGAAGTCATTACACAATTGATTTGACATGGTGCAAATTTCTAATGAATACAATCTGAACTCAGTTAACCAATATATACTAGCCAAGCTAAACGCGAAACCAAAGTAATCGTCGATCACTTGTGACAGTCATATGATAACAGCTCTATTTCATCTATTTCAGCTATTATATATTGGTGGAAGCAAAGTAAATGCACAGTAACATATGACGCTCAAATCTAAGCCGCTTGTAGCTGTGTTCACGTGCTGCAGCATTCATCATTGCAGGAGCAGATATAGCGCTGTGCATTTGAGGTTTGCCTAACAAAGGAAAAACTCATGTAAAACGGCAGCCTATCTTACATCCACATCGGGCCAGCTCACGGCATGACTTCGTTACATTGATCTGGTAATGGTTGCCATACGTTTGCCTTTAGGGTCCATCCCCATTCATCTAGACTTGGTAGAATTGGGCTGACTGTTAGTGTCTGGCCCCAGCAGTGACCGGCCAGCCAGATAAGCTGCCCTCTTGATGTGCTCCAGTAAAGGCGCTGTCGTTGAGGGAGGGAGGGAGGGTCGCATAGCATCAAACGATCTTCCTTTCTCAGCAAATTAAGAGCTGTTTCCTTGCTTCATTTGTCTACTTCTGTCTTCGTGCTGTTCCTGTCGTACAACAGGATAACGAAGCATTATCGCTGGGACTGTGCGCCATGGCAAGAAACTCATTGTTAACCTCCCAATATGACTTCCATTCTGCCAATTCCATTTTTTTTTCCTCTTCCTCCATAACATGACAGTGTCACATCCAGTGAAATCAGAGAAAACTGGTAGTGCCTCAGACATTTCATGAACTGCAAGGAAACGAAGATGTAAGCCAGTACCAAACCATAGTTCCAACCGCCCCTGCTGTTGCAGTTGTTGATTGCTACTGCCAGTACCAGAACATCAATAGTTCGAAGAAGGATCTTGTGATGGCCCTGTTGGACTGTATCATGCAGCAACATGTGACAGCATCCTGGTGTCGACCTAATCGTGTGTATACACAGAACCATGTTACAGGGCTTGATGTTAGAGATGTCATCACGGACTGGGTTGCACAGTACTTAGTCACCGCACGTGGGTGATAATAACTTGCTGGTCTATCTCTAGCTCTAATGATGTAGCCTGATCTTTCAGACGGCTTATGTCATACGCTGGGAAGGGAGCGACAGCGTATGACACATGAGCCATCTGGAAAATCAGGCTACTAATAATGCAGCACATTCAGCTAATAACCTGAACAGTTCACGTTTGTTGGCATCTACATGTAGATATTGGAACCAGTTCCGAGGCAGTTGAGTATTTCCATCTACGCGTCTTCGCCAGATACTCCTTGTCGTTGCTTTCAAACTGTTTTCTAGGTATTCAACCCATACCATGTCTATGCGGTCTGATGGCGGAGTTTGGCTTTGATGTATAATGTAGAAACGATTACATAGCATAGTCAGAGCCGAATGTTTTCTCAGTTTCTGCTGGATTAATCATGTCACCGTTGCAGCACTATTGATAATGATTACATCAATATATCAGTACCATCGGGCATCTCGGTTTCTGGCTGAGACATCCCTGGTTCTCATGCTTGAAGAATTCATCCAAGTTTCCGTCGCTAATCTGACAGTATATGTACAGTATTGAAAATAGTGAACAATCGCTCTTCACAGATTGATAGCTGCTGCTTGGTCTTAGATATCGTTGTCACTCTGCTCTTTTCCAGTGGTTTCTATCTGTCCCAATGTTATCACTGCATCTGAACCAACAATTTGTACCCAGAACCAAATTAACGGTCTTGGCTTGTATGCTTTTACTCTGTTCGTAGTGTTTTGAGTAAACAGTAACGACAGCAGGCATGATTCTAAACAAGTAGTTTTACATTCTGCCACCATTTTAACACTTTCATAAGTTTCCTTGTAAAACATCAATAAACGAGAACTTCAAAATGATGATCAGTCTTCAAACCGAATTTTGTGTCTCCTTTTGTAATTTGCCGGGAAATGCATCTTGCTTTATATTCGTGCGAAACATCAATAAAGCAACACACGACCATTTTCGTAGATCACTTTTCTTTTATAATTATCTGTAGGTGATGATAGCGAAATGTGGTATTGGTTTTTGAACAATCAGAGTGTGAGCTTCTCTAGTACTTTCGGTCATAGTGTACTGCACTTCCGGTTTTACATAGATGATATGCATTTAATCGTATTATATTAAAATTAAGTTATGTAGTGTTATAACGATATTTTTTATATAACATAGTTATCCAGAAATCACAACTGCTTTACAGAACATATTTGTTTAATGAGACATGCGCAGTTCAGATGACAATTTAACCACTTCCGGTAAGATCAGTAGCGACTTCCGGTCAAGATGGCGGCCATTTTCAAAACCTCCCATTAACTCTCTTCTGAACACAATTTCGAGGTGGCACCATATCAGATATTAATCAGCATAACAAAACCTTTATTTCTACCAAATTTGATGCTTTTAACCCAAAGTGCACAATTCACCTAAAATTCTGCACATAACCGCCTCACTAATTGGATTTCCCTCATTAATTATTCATGAATTCGATAATTATGAATTCAAAACCTCTCCAATGTGGGACGAGTTGAGGTGTATCCTGCGCATGACAGTGATGTCACAATTAAGTTCCTTTACAAGAAAGTTTTGTAATTTTCTTGTATTATTTGCTTAGAATTCATGTAATACTGTTATCGAATCATGAATAATTAATGAGGCAAATACAATAGAAATCATAAGCGTAGCAGACATCTGTAAATCGGCAAGAGATTCGTCCTCATTTGCATTCAACTTTAACTTGGATTTTCTTGGCCAAACTGTTTCCTATCATCAAAATTATAGTAAAACATCCACTTATACATCGTTTGGATTCGATAAGTAATATAATATTCGCGTCCGATCTGTATGGGATTTACAAACTCTCGCCTACGGCTCGCGTTTGTAAATCCCATACAGATCGGCCGCGAATATTGTATATAGTACTTATAAATCAAGGTAAATTGGGATGGAGTTTTAGAAGCTGTTCAATAAACTCGCAGATCGTGTTTTATCGGGTCTTTAACCACTCGGCGAAGCATGCATGCGATGTATAATTAACAGACACTTCGTTATTAAATACAGTAAATATGTAAGTTGTAATAACAAACACTCACGTTTCCCGCCTGTTCTCTCAACATCTAATGGTATTCAAGACAGTGGTGCCGAATCCCTGAACTGAAAGCATGTGAGAGGAAGAGAACAGGCAGGAGTTGAGGGATGCTAGAGCTGTTTGCATGGACCAATGCAAATGAGATATAAACAGAGCTAAGATAATGATGGAATGCAAATATCTGATCAAGCTGGAAGCTCTGTTGAAGCGGCTTACAAGAATAAGAATAATAACAAATCCATAATAACAACAGAAGAACTAACTAAACTAGACATGAGTGTAGCCATGACATGACCTTCAGTGAATAAGAGTCCATCGAAACAGATGTTGAAGCAGTTCTTCAATCACAGACGCCAACGGCTCTTGATTGAACAACATACTTTCGGGATACCTGTGGTCATGGTCGACATGTAGATAGTGCCAAGATAGTGGAAATTACTCAAGAAACAGGCATCCAGTGGAAACTCTGCCCAACAGAAATAAACCTAGTCGACCTAGTCGAAAATAAAAATATGCGTCGACACACAGGTGAACACAACAACCAAACTTCACTTCTCATAAGCACAGCATTCATATAGCCATACTTGATTATCAATACAGCTATAGATTAAGAGGAGATTTTTTACGAACGTGCGTATTGAGCGCCAAAAACCAATAGCATGGAGAATACGTTTTGTACAAGGCTAAAACTGCTTTAGCAAAGAGTTCAAGTTATTTGGGATGGTTTTTGACCGGTAAAAGTGGAATTAGAGTGTTAATCCAAAGTGAAAATTTGATTTGAAAACTGTCCACATGGGCTAGATCTGTATATTTTCTATTATTGCTGATGTTTTCCCCTGAATTAGCTCAAATTTGAAACAAAAAGCAGGAAAATGGCTTTGTACAACACTAAAACAGCTTTAAACAGATAATTTACTTTGTTTTTAATAGCTTGTGCTTAGTTAAAATAAAATTAGAGTGTTAATCCAAAGCGAAAATCGAAAGTCAAACTGTTCAAAAGAGCTCATTTTTGGCGCTTTTCGCGGATATTACGCGATGTTCAAATAAATATCCTCTTAAACATTAATTTGTACAATTTGTATATATAAGACCTAAATGATATTCTGTGTATTTTAGCTCAGGTATCAGATTGGAGTAAAGTTGTGATTGCGTATGAACCTGTTTGGGCTATAGGTACAGGAAAGACAGCAACACCACATCAGGTTAGAATGTGTACCACTTAATAAATAGAAGATGGCTTTCTCTGTGTTCTATACAAAAATGATGCACTCCTGAGCTCTTGAAATGCTAGCAAGCGGGATGCACGAGCGATAGCGAGTGCATTCGCTGCATTTCAAGAGCTCAGAAGTGCATCATTTTTGTATAGAACATTGAAAGCCATCTTCTATTTATTTTATAATATAAAAAGTCGAAAATTATTTCACTGGAAAAGACCAACATTCTGAAGTTGTTGTACACTTTCAAGTTAATTAATATTCAAAAAGAGTTTATTAAAATTAGATAATGACGTTCCAGCATGCATGCATGCATGTTTTCAACACCAAAGGCGAGTAAACGTTTGATTTTAAAGGGGGAATATTACGCACCGTAAATCTTCTATTAAGTGCCCCCCTTTTGGAGTTTACGAAATACGGTAAGAGAATCTGAGCGTTTGGTTTAGGAAATTTAATAAGCGCCCCTCTCTATTAAGTGCCCCTCTTCTAATAAACGGTACGTAAATCGTTCAAAATTTGATTTAGCTGAAACTTTACTGAAATAATGTCAAAGACCCAATTGCCCATACAATCACTGGTTATTTTTTTTCTCAAACATTCCAATGGGAAGTAATACATTTCTATGAATCTTTAGAGGTGTCAGTGACGTCACATACTCAACCCAAGCAATCAATACGGCTTCGCTCCACATATTTCTTCATGTTTAATGTCTTGTTTCTTCAATGCAGAGCTGTTATCAGAACAAACTGTTCAGATATTTTGATCATAAAATACAAAGAAATGTATGGAGCTGAGTTTGCGTTGAGTAAGTGACGTCACTGACACCTCTAAAGATTCATACAATATAGCACTTCCCTCTCCAATATTGAGAACATCTTTTACAGTGCGACTACTCCAACCAAGGCCACCCAAACAAATTTTGAATCAAATTTTCTAATCGACACTGAATAACAGAATGATGTCGAATTCTACAATTTAACCTGTGTCTTGTTCACTCTTGATCATATACATACACATATAATTAAGTAAAATAATTATGCTTTTACAGTGAAAATTATGATTGGATAATTTGTATGAAAATTTGTTTGGGTGGCCTTGGTTGGTGTAGTCGCACTGTAACTAGTGATTATAAGAACCTTCAAGATTATTTCAGTGAAGTTTCAGCTAAATCAAATTTTGAACGATTTACGTCCTAGTAATAATAATAGTAATAATAATAGTCCCCCCTTTAAGATTGTTTTAGCTATTCAGTTTGAACCTAAGCTCACAGCCGTGCACCATATAAAGTTTGCAATTTGATTCGTAGCTACATGTAGGCGTGCACCATACAAAATGGTGCGCACCTAGCATCCAATGAAATCGCATGTTCTTAGGATGTTACCAATGTTTATATTACTGAATGACATGGTCATTTATACAATGTTTTTATCCTTAATAATATTCATGAAAAAAATTCTCGATTCTGACTGGCTAAGAGCAGTGCAGTTGAAAGGGCAGTGCAAATTACCTACAGTGCAAATATGTTTTTCCCGTGAATGTTATTAATTTTATTGGTGATGATACGATTTCTCTATGGCTCGTGCAATTTTGATACTCTTTGAAAAACACACTTGTGCAAATTATTTCCAAAAATTGCACTCCACTCAGTTCAATTACCATTATTTATCACTATCAGTATCCTGCATTGTGATTGGCTAAGCTACTCTACATGTACAATGTAGGTCTATTGGTGATAGACCATGGTGGTAGATCACCATGGTAACCATTATTTGTGTATTTGCCATGAAAGCGATGCAAGATAACCAACGAAACCGATATAATTTTTCTCACTGAAAAAGCTAAAATAGACCGAGAAACGAATCTCAAGGACAAGAAATGGAAAAAGGACCTTAAGGTGATTCCATAGGAAAAGAAGCTGAAATAAATTTGATCTGAAACTTCGTATAGTTATTTGACATACCTACTATAGGGTGTTTCAAAACTGCAATAAAAATAGGGGGTCACCATGCTCGTTTTCGCGCTAGATGCTCTTCAAATATATCAATTTTATTACTCGGGCCCAGGCCGCAGGCCGCCCGAGTTAGAAAATGCGGATTTCGGTAGTAGTAGTAGTAGTAGACACAGGCCAAAAGCAATATGGAGAGAACCAAATCAATATGGAGATAAAAGCTTACTAGTCTTACTCTAAGAATTACCAGCTCTTAGCCAATCAGCATCTTTCATTTTGAGACATGTTTGACCTCAGTAACATTACCGTAAATCAACCAATGGCTCATGACCTTTGTGGTAAGAATTACCACTAGCAGTAATGTTACCACTAGAGGACGCCACATGTTTACAAGATATTGTTTCAAATGAGTAGAACAATGCACGAAACGTAAACGATATCACTAAAATAGCACAGGAATTCAAACTAAGTCGATTTTGGCGTAAAAATCAAATATCGTGGATTTGCTCTTCTCTCCGCTGCGGTTTTACGTTAATTGCCGTTACCAAGAACGTTTCCGTTTATCTGTCATTACACTGACAAACTAAACATGCAGGTCTGATAATCATGTAAATGTTGATAAAAAGAAATATTTGCAAGTCATATCGATCGAATATGTTTATTCCAACAAATGTGTTTGCATATACACATTTGCATACTTAACGATTTAATTTCAAAAATTATTATCAGAAACGAAGAAACGTAAATCGATCCCCGCGCCATTCGCGCCATTTTAGTTATTTTGGTAATTTTAATACATGGAAAATTAATCGTAAAATTTTAACGATAAGCGATTTATTCTTTGAACATTCGAGTTCCGTCAATGCTCTAGTCACTTTTACTAATGTACGTACCTACCGCCGATTAATCGAAATGTTCGTTCCAAAATATTGTGCACGTGGACCTCCTTGTGAACGTCTAACAAGTACACCAAATTAAGATGCTTTATTCCATGTAAGAGTTTTAGAGATACAAATACCTTGCTGCTTTTCAAATCGCCTTTTTCTCCATCTGCAACACGTGCTCGATGAAAAGTACGTATGTGTTTGTTATTAAATACATCTAGTTGACTTTCACTGGAAAACTTGGCTCTTCATTCCAAAGGCACAACAAAAACATCGACTTAAAGAGCGATATCATTATACGACCAGCAAGAATTATTTCAAGGAATGATTAAAACACTTAAATTGGCGCTTTGTGTGTTGCCACATAAACCATATGCATAAACCATCTCAAGTCAGTCCGTATTGCAGTGTCGAATTTCACATTTACCCGTGCAGTGTGTCACGCTCGATGTCATGAAGTTAATTTATTTTGTGTCTCATACCTGAAATAATGTTTCCATGTGCCCAGAATCTTTCTTAATCAATGATCGGTTAAGTTCCTATATTTCTGTACTACTTAGTACCATTATTAGTCGATTTTGTCACCAACGCAAATTAAGACGGTGTCACGCGGCTAGTGTTTGTCGAAAGTATAAAGTAAGCCTTACTGTGAGACATCTTCTTATTGGATGCTTTGTAGTAAGGTTACTACTAAATCCGTATCTGTTTGTTCCCTTCGATCTGACAAGAGTAACTATGTATATTCCAATCTAAATAATTATTTTATTAGTCTTCGTGCGATACTATTTCCTATATCGTTACATTTATGCACAGTGGAAGGCAAATTGTCTTTATTCTGCCGACACGCCTGGTAACATTACTTTAAAAGCGTGCTTGTACCGAGATGCGCTTTGAAAACGATTGCCAGTAGCGCTCTGAAGGAAAGACGTTAAGCATTGTAGGTTAGAACAGGTATATGAGTCGCAATATGGGTAATGTTACTGTCGACCGTCGAATCAGAAAAGGTCTTGACAGTAAGAATTACTAAAGACCATAAAACGGTTACTTGCATAGTCTACTAACTATGCTTCAAGTGTATAAAAACTATCACTACCATGACAAAAACCTCGAGCTTTTTATTGCGACTCATATACCTGTTCTAACCTACAATGCTTAACGTCTTTCCTTCAGAGCGCTACTGGCAATCGTTTTCAAAGCGCATCTCGGTACAAGCACGCTTTTAAAGTAATGTTACCAGGCGTGTCGGCAGAATAAAGACAATTTTGCCTTCCACTGTGCATAAATGTAACGATATAGGAAATAGTATCGCACGAAGACTAATAAAATAATTATTTAGATTGGAATATACATAGTTACTCTTGTCAGATCGAAGGGAACAAACAGATACGGATTTAGTAGTAACCTTACTACAAAGCATAATAAGAAGATGTCTTCACAGTAAGGCTTACTTTATACTTTCAAACACTAGCCGCGTGACACCGTCTTAAGTGGTGACAAAATCGACTAATAATGGTACTAAGTAGTACAGAAATATAGGAACTTAACCGATCATTGATTAAGAAAGATTCTGGGCACATGGAAACATTATTTCAGGTATGAGACACAAAAAAATTAACTTCATGACATCGAGCGTGACACACTGCACGGGTAAATGTGAAATTCGACACTGCAATACGGACTGACTTGAGATGGTTTATGCATATGGTTTATGTGGCAACACACAAAGCGCCAATTTAAGTGTTTTAATCATTCCTTGAAATAATTCTTGCTGGTCGTATAATGATATCGCTCTTTAAGTCGATGTTTTTGTTGTGCCTTTGGAATGAAGAGCCAAGTTTTCCAGTGAAAGTCAACTAGATGTATTTAATAACAAACACATACGTACTTTTCATCGAGCACGTGTTGCAGATGGAGAAAAAGGCGATTTGAAAAGCAGCAAGGTATTTGTATCTCTAAAACTCTACATGGAATAAAGCATCTTAATTTGGTGTACGACGTTCACAAGGAGGTCCACGTGCACAATATTTTGGAACGAACATTTCGATTAATCGGCGGTAGGTACGTACATTAGTAAAAGTGACTAGAGCATTGACGGAACTCGAATGTTCAAAGAATAAATCGCTTATCGTTAAAATTTTACGATTAATTTTCCATGTTACCAAAATAACTAAAATGGCGCGAATGGCGCGGGGATCGATTTACGTTTCTTCGTTTCTGATAATAATTTTTGAAATAAATCGTTAAGTATGCAAATGTGTATATGCAAACACATTTGTTGGAATAAACATATTCGATCGATATGACTTGCAAATATTTCTTTTTATCAACATTTACATGATTATCAGACCTGCATGTTTAGTTTGTCAGTGTAATGACAGATAAACGGAAACGTTCTTGGTAACGGCAATTAACGTAAAACCGCAGCGGAGAGAAGAGCAAATCCACGATATTTGATTTTTACGCCAAAATCGACTTTTTGAATTCCTGTGCTATTTTAGTGATATCGTTTACGTTTCGTGCATTGTTCTACTCATTTGAAACAATATCTTGTAAACATGTGGCGTCCTCTAGTGGTAACATTACTGCTAGTGGTAATTCTTACCACAAAGGTCATGAGCCATTGGTTGATTTACGGTAATGTTACTGAGGTCAAACATGTCTCAAAATGAAAGATGCTGATTGGCTAAGAGCTGGTAATTCTTAGAGTAAGACCACAGGTAGCCCAAGCGCAGCATTTGTATAAGAGAATGTATGGGAATTATTCAATGGTGGATTTTCAGCGTAAATATTGAATAAATGTTACTGTAACTTACTATGTGTCTTGAAGTAGTTCCTGCCAATGTCTGGAGCGAGTTTCAGAATTTTTCGGAATTTTTTCCCTCCCCTTACACAGAAGATGACGTCATCTTCTGTGTAAGGGGAGGGAAAAAATTCCGAAAAATTCTGAAACTCGCTCCAGACATTGGCAGGAACTACTTCAAGACACATAGTAAGTTACAGTAACTGATTCAATATTTACGCTGAAAATCCACCATTGAATAATTCCCATACATTCTCTTATACAAATGCTGCGCTTGGGCTACCTGTGGTAAGACTAGTAAGCTTTTATTACTCGGGCCCAGGCCGCAGGCCGCCCGAGTTAGAAAATGCGGATTTCGGTAGTAGTAGTAGTAGTAGTAGTTTTGTTCGGCTCCAAAATGACGAGTATGCGACGTATTTAATCGTATCCGGAGTTTCAAGATTACTCCGCAGATTTGAAAAGATAAAGGAGACACAGGACTCAAGTAGATTATGAATCTTAGTTTTGAAAGCAGCTGTAGATCTTCAAGCTATTAAAAGGTCAGGATTCTAGTTCATCGTTCAATGACTAGAAGTGGTAAAAGGACTAGAAGCTCGCTTAAAATATATAAAAAAAAAAACAAACGCGAGGCCGTTATCGGAACCATCTGACCTATGCAACCTCAAGACGTATCATGTTCGTACTCACCGGACTAATAGTCTCCCTCGTCACTCAACTGTCACTGATTGTCATGACGTCAGAGAAATTATATTGTATTGAAGAAGATGTCCTTGTTTTATTCGACGTTCGAACCGTAACTCGAACCCGAACTCGATTCCAAACTCGACGTTTCGGGATCTGAAGCTAGAGAGGGGGCCTTTACACAAACTCATCAAAATCAAATCAATTGAACTCAAAGTCAAAAGGTAATCAAATGAACTCAAAGGCAAATCAAATGAACTCGACACATACATGTATATACATAATCTCCCTCGTCACGCAACTGTCAGTCATTGTCAGGTCTCTCCTCGCGCAGCTGACATTGTCCTTGTTCTTCAACCAACTGGCATTCATTTTCAAGTACTTCCTCGAACAACTGACATTTTCCTTTTCACAATGCCCGAGTGAACGCTCATTGAGCGTCTTGTCTCCATATTGATTTGGTTCTCTCCATATTGCTTTTGGCCTGTAGTAGTAGTAGTAGTTTTGTTCGGCTTCAAAATGACTAGTATGCGACGTATTTAATCGTATCCGGAGTTTCAAGATTACTCCGCAGATTTGAAAAGATAAAGGAGACACAGGACTCAAGTAGATTATGAATCTTAGTTTTGAAAGCAGCTGTAGATCTTCAAGCTATTAAAAGGTCAGGATTCTAGTTCATCGTTCAATGACTAGAAGTGGTAAAAGGACTAGAAGCTCGCTTAAAATATTTTTAAAAAAAAACAAACGCGAGGCCGTTATCGGAACCATCTGACCTATGCAACCTCAAGACGTATCATGTTCGTACTCACCGGACTAATAGTCTCCCTCGTCACTCAACTGTCACTGATTGTCATGACGTCAGAGAAATTATATTGTATTGAAGAAGATGTCCTTGTTTTATTCGACGTTCGAACCGTAACTCGAACCCGAACTCGATTCCAAACTCGACGTTTCGGGATCTGAAGCTAGAGAGGGGGCCTTTACACAAACTCATCAAAATCAAATCAATTGAACTCAAAGTCAAAAGGTAATCAAATGAACTCAAAGGCAAATCAAATGAACTCGACACATACATGTATATACATAGTCTCCCTCGTCACGCAACTGTCAGTCATTGTCAGGTCTCTCCTCGCGCAGCTGACATTGTCCTTGTTCTTCAACCAACTGGCATTCATTTTCAAGTACTTCCTCGAACAACTGACATTTTCCTTTTCACAATGCCCGAGTGAACGCTCATTGAGCGTCTTGTTGTGATAGCAACCGGAAGTTGTAATCAAAAACCTTTTTCTCGGTTCAAAGTTCTTCCTTTCAACATATTGTACATATAATTCGAAGTTTACTAGTTAAGCTATACTACTAAATCAATCAAAGTAATTGAATGACTATGATTGTTGAAATATTAATGAAACATACAAGTATGTTCGCCTCTACGAACGTCCAGAAATCGCACGCTTTAACTCTTCTCATCAAAATATTTCAAAATTTAGCCAATAAACTTTCCTTCATTTTTTTATATAAAATCTCAAATAAAAAATGGGGGTCACCATGCTCGTTTTCGATTTATTTTGAAAAAACTTCAGTTACACTTGAAATATTTAACGATTTCCAATAGTCTCCAATGTGCGCGAGCTCAATGGCGTAAGTTAGCGCGCGCGCTTCAACTACAATTTTATTCAAAAACACAATAGAATCCTCAACTTTCTTGCCATTTTCTTCACCATTCTTGTTCTTTTTTAATCCAAAATCCATAGTTTCGGTGTATCGCAGTGTTTTTCAACACCAAATTATTATTTCACGTAATAGGTCACACAATACATGCACGTCATGCTATATAATATATGCGCAGTAGAATTGCGCAGTGCAATGTTAATGAGAATTGAATATTTCTTCCTCAGAAAAAGTCCTGTGTACAAAATACAAACTAATGATTGACATGAATTAATGTCTTTTTTTTAAATCAGGCACAGGATATCCACCGACAGCTGCGTAGTTGGTTCATCGATAACATATCTGACGATGTTGCAGCCAATACTCGCATCATTTATGGAGGTACAGTGTAGTAACTATAGAACAATCTATGTAGTGACTATAGAACAATCTATGTAGTAACTATAGAACAATCTATGTAGTAACTATAGAACAATCTATGTAGTGACTATAGAACAATCTATGTAGTAACTATAGAACAATCTATGTAGTGACGGTAGAACAATCTATGTAGTGACTATAGAACAATCTATGTAGTGACTATAGAACAATCTATGTAGTGACTATAGAACAATCTATGTAGTGACTATAGAACAATCTATGTAGTGACTATAGAACAATCTATGTAGTGACTATAGAACAATCTATGTAGTGACTATAGAACAATCTATGTAGTGACTATAGAACAATCTATGTAGTGACGGTAGAACAATCTATGTAGTGACTATAGAACAATCTATGTAGTGAGAACAATCTATGTAGTGACTATAGAACAATCTATGTAGTGACTATAGAACAATCTATGTAGTGACTATAGAACAATCTATGTAGTGACTATAGAACAATCTATGTAGTAACTATAGAACAATCTATGTAGTGACGGTAGAACAATCTATGTAGTGACTATAGAACAATCTATGTAGTGACTATAGAACAATCTATGTAGTGACTATAGAACAATCTATGTAGTGACTATAGAACAATCTATGTACACATATGTATGTTTTATATCCAACCTGTTTCAACTTGTAAGAAAAATCTGAGAAATTCAAAATAAAATATATATTAAAAAAAAAATACAACAGGCGAAAACCACTCCTCACTAGCCAACAACGCAATGGTATTTAGCGGTCATACACATCGAAATAATAATCCATGAAAGAAACATTTTTCTAATCCGTATTAGTAGAAACCAACTAGCATAGCATAGCTACGCGCCTCATTGACTATGTGAAGTTTAGAAAACGAGAGGCCGTGTTGTATCGGTGGATGTAAATGTAGATACGAGGCGAAGCCGAGTATCTATATACCCGATACAACACGGCATCGAGTTTTCTAAACGACTTCTAAAACCCAACATTCATTTAAACTGATATTTAATAATTTCCGATGGAAAAGGTTAAAGAAAATCACAAATTAGTAGGTAAGAGATGTCTGTGACACTGCGATCATGCGCACTGAACACCACAATTCATCCCACATTTGAAAGAGGTATTGTAGGTGTCAGTAGGAACCTAGTAATATTTCATTCCAAAATTGCCTATGTGAAGGTCAGTGATGCGATACTAAAACTGAGACCTTTGCATACAGGCCTGTGTTTCAGGTAGTCAGTTCTAGAACTGATTAATGAAACATGAGTGTTCTATCACTTTTAGTTATAACACTCACGTTTATGCATGAGTGTTATAACTAAAAGTGATAGAACACTCATGTTTTATTAATCAGTTCTATAACTAAAACCTGGCAGGTCTGTATGGGGGTATAAAGGTCCATGCACCTGACCAAATGGTCAGCTCCCATTGACCTAATAGCTCATGTATTAAGTAATCATCCATGCAAGAACTAGGCAAGCTTTCATTGTTCTATGGCAATAGCTCTGTCCACATAGAATATTTCTAATTTCAAGGATACAGAAAGAGAGGATGACACATAATAATATTTCAATGTAAAAATAAAGGTAATCAATGATTTCGGGTAATTTATTGGAAATGTTTCATATCTAACCAATCAGAACAGCCCAAGACAATAGCAAAGAATATTGCTTATTTTACAAGGTTTCCCACATACAATTTGTTTTAAAATTGGCATGTGATGCCAATGGATAACAGACAAACTTGACATCTAAACAAATCGGAGTATGTATATCTTATACCTAACCTTTTTGCCAATTTTCATGTTTAAGCCAATGGGATCACTAGTTTTAACAATAGAAAATTTAAGCATTCCATCGTGCATTGCCGTTCAGTTGCCTAGTTCTTACGTGGACCATTACTTAATGAGTCTTAGAATGACTCATAGAAAACTCGAACTCGTAGTCTAATTGTTAAATATAATATTCAAACACATCTCAACAAGCCGTAGATTAGCAAAACTGGTTTGGAGTTCTAGTAGTTCATTATCATGCCGGCAGTAATTCATTCGTGAGTTCAAAATCCAGCTTGTGATCAACTGAATAAGGCTAAAATATTTGAAGTATAAACATTCTAATACCTCAAGTTTCTCTTGTGTCGATTGTTGTTGAGCAGGCTGTTGGGCCGCCGGCTGTTCAGCCAGTCCTTGTTGAGCATGAGGCTGTTGTCGACTGGTACTTGTGGCGCAGGCTGTTGTACTGGTCCTTGTGGCGCAGGCTGTTGTACTGGTCCTTGTGGCGCAGGCTGTTGTACTGGTCCTTGTGGTGGAGGCTGTTGTACTGGTCCTTGTGGCACAGGCTGTTGTACTGCGCCCCTTTTGCCGCAGGCTGTTGTACTGGTCCTTGTGGCGCAGGCTGTTGTACTGGTCCTTGTGGTGGAGGCTGTTGTACTGGTCCTTGT
The DNA here is from genome assembly GCA_033675265.1 of Actinostola sp. cb2023. Taxonomy (NCBI): domain Eukaryota; kingdom Metazoa; phylum Cnidaria; class Anthozoa; order Actiniaria; family Actinostolidae; genus Actinostola; species Actinostola sp. cb2023. Next base: position 147,011 of record JAUJYZ010001316.1, read on the forward strand.
GGCACAGACTGTTGTACTGATCCTTTTGCCGCAGGCTGTTATACTGGTCCTTGTGGCGCAGGCTGTTGTACTGGTCCTTGTGGTGCACGCTGTTGTACTGGTCATTGTGGCACAGGCTGTTGTACTGCGCCCCTTTTGCCGCAGGCTGTTGTACTGGTCCTTGTGGCGCAGGCTGTTGTACTGGTCCTTGTGGTGGAGGGTGTTGTACTGGTCCTTGGGGCACAGGCTGTTGTACTGGTCCTTGTGGTGCAGGCTGTTGTACTGGTCCTTGTGGAACAGACTGTTGTACTGGTCCTTTTGCCGCATGCTGTTGTACTGGTCCTTGTGGCGCAGGCTGTTGTAGTGGTCCTTGTGTCGCAGGCTGTTTTTGACTGGTACTTGTGGCGCAGGCTGTTGTACTGGTCCTTGTGGTGCAGGCTGTTGTATTGGTCCTTGTGGCGCAGGCTGTTGTATTGGTCCTTGTGGCGCAGGCTGTTGTACTGCACCTTGTGGCGCAGGCTGTTGTACTGGTCCTTGTGGCGCAGGCTGTTGTACTGGTCCTTGTGGCGCAGGCTGTTGTACTGGTCCTTGTGGCGCAGGCTGTTGTACTGGTCCTTGTGGCGCAGGCTGTTGTACTGGTCCTTGTGGTGCAGGCTGTTGTACTGGTCCTTGTGGTGCAGGCTGTTGTACTGGTCCCTGTGGTGCAGGCTGTTGTACTGGTCCTTGTGGCGCAGTCTGTTGTACTGGTCCTTGTGGCGCAGGCTGTTGTACTGGTCCTTGTGGCGCAGGCTGTTGTACTGGTCCTTGTGGCGCAGGTTGTTGTACTGGTCCCTGTGGCGCAGGCTGTTGTACTGGTCCTTGTGGCGCAGGCTGTTGTACTGGTCCTTGTGGTGCAGGCTGTTGTACTGGTCCTTGTGGCGCAGGCTGTTGTACTGGTCCTTGTGGCGCAGGCTGTTGTGCTGGTACTTGTGGCGCAGGCTGTTGTGCTGGTACTTGTGGCGCAGGCTGTTGTGCTGGTACTTGTGGTGCAGGCTGTTGTGCTGGTACTTGTGGCGCAGGCTGTTGTGCTGGTCCTTGTGGCGCAGGCTGTTGTACTGGTCCTTGTAGTGCAGGCTGTTGTGCTGGTCCTTGTGGTGCAGGCTGTTGTGCTGGTCCTTGTGGTGCAGGCTGTTGTACTGGTCCTTGTGGCGCAGGCTGTTGTGCTGGTACTTGTGGCGCAGGCTGTTGTGCTGGTACTTGTGGCGCAGGCTGTTGTACTGGTCCTTGTGGCGCAGTCTGTTGTACTGGTCCTTGTGGCGCAGGCTGTTGTATTGGTCCTTGTGGCGCAGGCTGTTGTGCTGGTACTTGTGGAGCTGGAGGCCGCGGAAATTGGGGCGCTCTTTGAGCCATTGCTCGTATGTTAAAGAAATCCATCCTTTGTTTATCAAGTGTTTTGTCTTGAAAAGTCCTTGATTGTTTTTCTTTTGACTTTACTTATTTGTTATTGTTATCATTTGCTCTGTGCTTATCACGTATTTCATAATTTCTGTTGCAGGTTCAGTCAATGCTAAAAACTGCCGTGAACTTGCAGCCGAACCAGATATCGATGGTTTTCTTGTTGGAGGTGCTTCTCTAAAACCTGAGTTTGTTCAGATTATCAATGCCAGACTCTAAAATGTATGTTTAGACCTGACCTTTTTTGAAATGTAGCCAGTTGTAAGTGATTTATGATTAGCTTAAATACACGACCGCACCAGCTCTGCCTATTAATTTCATCGTGCTAAATAAAGTTATTCATTCATTCATTTATCTCTATTTTCTAAGGCCTAGGGCAAACGTCGAACTAACCATGAGCTTAATTCAGTCCTATTTTAATAGGTTCTTTTGAAATTGACTTATGGTTAGAATGTGGTTTTGTGTTTGAAAAGGCGTTTCTGCATTGTGGCAAAGTCGCTCCAGAGTCGTAATTTCCGACTTGGCTTGAACCTATTTGAAAATTTTAATATAGGTTCGACGTTTTCCGTAGGCCTAAGGCTCCATTTACACGTATTTTTTTTGTGTGTTTCCGTCCACACGAGCATTTTCGAATCGTTTTTAGGAACTGTGCAATAATTAGCAAGGTGGTCGAAAATGAGCTTAACATTTGATCATAGCACCCTTTCAAAGGATACTGATACTGACTACACCAACAAGAACATAGATAGTGTTATTATTGATCGAAGTCATCAATGCGCATGTGTGAAACGTTTGCCGTAGATCCCACACGGCTTACAGCTCTCGTTTGGCATAAGACAAGGTTGTGCAAGGAATCACACTTGAAAACGGGGCCTGGATTTTACAGTTGTACCATGTGATCGTTTCCTAACCGAATTCCAATTTTGATTGGTCGATGTTGCAACTTCCGTTAGCAACTTGTAATTTTGAAATTGCTACTTGGTATTTTGAAAAAACTTCCTTGAAAAAATGGTGTATATCAGTGAGAAAGAACAGAGTAACGTCTATTCCAAAACGTACGCAAAGATACGATTATTTCGTTGTGGTCTCTTGGCGAGTCAAACAAAAGGATCGCTGATTTAACCGGTGTTAGTCAACGACTTCAAACTGATAATAACTACTTGAAAGAAATTTACAGAAAGTGGTTGTCTTTTATGCACTTTTAGCTCTATTCTTTTCAATGTTTCTGATCCACAGTCCTTCGAATTCGAAAAATCTCTGCTAGACAACGACAACTAATGTGGGTTCACATTGATAATTACATCCGTCGCTACATCTTTATAAATACGGATACATCAATCGTATTTGCGGCTATCTTGAAATAAATGGAATAACTTGTCTTATCTTAGACAAAAGTTCTTCATGTTTCGAGTAGTTTATCTAAGAAAAGCTTGAATAACGGCCATGAAGATACTCAACCAGATACAGCATGTTTCGAACCTAATAGCACAGACAACGCGTTGCAACGTGCAAATTACCATTAGATTGAACAGAGATAAGCAAATTGACTTCTATATTTTCACTGCGTTTATTTATAGTGAAGGATTGAAAGCAGAGTATGTTATTTTCTTCCCTCCTTCAGCTCTCACCATAGTGGACGATATAATAATCTCTGAAACTCAGGGTACGCCTAGTGTGCAGGCCGACGTGCATTTAACAAATCGCAAGCGGTTTTCCATTGTCTGTACTCTTATTGACAATGGATTTGACGTCACAAAATGTTCAAAACTCAAGTGGAACCACGAGCGTAGCGAGTGGTTTCACTGCAAAGTTTTGAACATTTTGTGACGTCAAATCCATTGTCAATAAGAGTACAGACAATGGAAAACCGCTTGCGATTTCTTTTTTACAATAACAAAGTCAAAAAAATATCCAAAAACAAGGATAAAGTTTGAAAGAAAAACCGTTTCAAGCGCGCGCTGGCTTCGTGCGCGAGCGATTCGTCATTGCATGTGTCTGTACTCTTATTGACAATGGCTGAGAACCAATCAGATTGCGAGATTACGCTAGGTTATTGTAAAATGAGTTATAACAGCTATATTTTCAACTTACGACAAAATTCACACTTCCTGCTCTGAATAAGAGTGATCCGCTATTCTATTAGTCTCCCTCGCAGCCGTGTCGTCTATTCTATATGTATACATGTATTCTCAGTGGCACTGACTTTAAAAGGAAGTTTCAAAGTGTCAAGTTGCAATTTCAAAATACCAAGTTGCAGTTTAGAAATTTCAAATTGCAACTTGAAAGTTACAAGTTGCTAACCGGACCAATCAAAATTGGAATATGGTTTGGGAGAATTGGATTTCGCTTCGGAAACGATCACATGGTATGACTGTGAAAAGGCACTGAGTAGTATTGACTGAACTGCTAACTTAGTAGTTTCATTACTAATCATCCTCCATATTCTGATTATCACTTCTGTCCTGCATTATTCTAGTATTAATAATGCTGTTGGATATATCAAATACTGATGTAACAGCATTTTTATTGTAATAAAATTATTATTATTTTATTAAAATGTTGCCGTCTGTTGATAAAGCTAACGGCATTATTAAAAATATTTTAGGGTGTTTTAGCTTTTGCTCGTAGCAAAAGAGAGCAGAGAGAAAACAATAGGTTTTGAGGAGGGTCAGTAATTAATATAGCTATATAGTTTGAGATACTGTCTACTACACATTATAAGAATAAACGGGGAATAACAATATATGTCGGTATCTAACAAGGTTTAGGGGTATCAGGCTGGTAAGTAAACAAGAATGAATGCAAAAATGGTGGAGTCTTTTTAATAATAATACTGACTTTATTTAAACAGGGTGACTAGAGTTATGTACGGGACCACAAATGAACCCAGGCCCGCAAATGAACCCAGGCCCGCAAATGAACCCAGGCCCGCAAATGAACCCAGGTCCGCAAATGAACCCAGGTCCGCAAATGAACCCAGGCCCGCAAATGAACCCAGGCCCGCAAATGAACCCAGGTCCGCAAATGAACCCAGGTCCGCAAATGAACCCAGGTCCGCAAATGAACCCAGGTCCGTAAATGAACCCAGGTCCGCAAATGATCCCAAGACTGGACCGCAAATGAACCCAGACAGGACCGCAAGTGATCCCAGAGGGAAAATACAAAATCTGGAACGGAACAAAATTTGCTTTCACACTTTTGCTGATTTGAATAACTTTTGAACGGACTTGAAAATATAAACATCCCTGTTTTGTAGAAAAACGATGGTCATTTTTTAGAAAAGCATTTATCAGTCTCATTCAAGAAAATTAGTTATCTTAACAATTATTCCTCGAAGTGGAGGTGAGTAGAGGTGGATATTTACCGAGCCGCGAGTCTTCGTGAGCCGACGGGTAAATATCTACCACTACTCGCCGACATTGAGGGGAGTGATTGTCTTAGTATACACCTATTTCAATAAAGGTTGTCGAGGACATCAGTCTATAGGCGATGGGTTATACGTCGTTACAAGACCGGACTGCATTATGGTAACAGCTTGAATAGCTAAAAAGGTATGAAAAGCTGCCGATATTCATTTATCCAGGGTAAAAATATTTTAATAAATATAAGCTCAGTTTCAGTCAGTTTATAACCAAATTTGTTGATACGTAACGCCTCAAATTGAGATTTCTCATTATTTCAAAAGAAACTTCCTCTAGCTTCATGATTTAATAGGCACTGATAAATAATAATAATAAATAATAATACCCGCTGATTATTCAGTACAAACTTAGGCCCCTTTTACACGGTACCGGACGAATTTTTGACCATTCAAAAAGTTGTACGTTTAGGCGTTCCGTTCACACGGAACTGTGCTATCCGGACAAACATTCTATGCAAAATTTTATACAATTAAAGAGATCGACGGTTCCGTGTAAATTAACGGTGTGTACTGGTTAAATCTTTGAACGGTTAAACAAATTCGTCCGGTATCGTGTGATATCGTTAGACATTTACATCGGCGTACTGAGTTGAGTTTTTACTCTGACAGTCGTGGGAGTTAATCATGCAAGACTTTTATATCCAAAGTTTTTGCAGGCCATGTAATCCAACACTGATCCAAAGGTCCGGGTGGAGTTTACCACTTGTTGTCGTTTGTTTTCATTTTTGTCATTTTCTGTCCTTGTCTTTATCATTTCCTGCTGTAACTGCTGTGTTTAGTGCATAAAAGCACAAGAATACGTATAAGATAATACTTGATTTCATAGCAGCAGCGGATAAATTGCGTGATCTATTGTATCACTATAAACATGATATGATTTTGAATTATGGGATGTTTTTATTTTCGAGTCCGTTCAAAAGTTATTCAATTCAGCAAAAGTGTGAAAGCAAATTTTGTTCCGTTCCAGATTCGGTATTTTCCCTATGGGATCACTTGCGGTCCTGTCTGGGTTCATTTGCGGTCGTGGGTTCATTTGGGATCCAGTCTTGGGATCATTTGCGGGCCTGGGTTCATTTGCGGTCCCGTACAATTACACACAGTAATTTTCATCCAGGCCCTAAATAATTTTTACATTGTAGATATAAACAAGGAAACTGAATGAAAAGGTTGCAAGTTGAGGAATCATGTCTAAAATATAATTTGGTCCTAATGAGATATAGAGGTTATTAGTCGGCTAAGCATCTAATACGGCTGTGTATTTTTACGAGTCATTTGGTATTTTAAAGGCTCGCCAAAATACATGACGAGTAAAAATTCACAGCCGTATTAGATGCTTAGCCGACTAATAAGTTGTTTATTATATTTTTTGTCAAAGAAACTAGCTATTCTGGTGAAAGAAAACAACAAATTACAGTGAAAACTTGGAAATCTCTGTACGAGCGCGCGCTAGCCAATGTAGAATTATCGCCCGCTGATTGGTTAATTTTCATCGCACGATTCTGCATGAATGATTGGAAAGCCAGTTTGAAGTAACTACCCAAAATACGGTCCCATATTTCGCGCGTTCTTGTGCATATTTCGTGCGTTCTTTGACAAAAATATAATAAAGTACAATACTGTACTTGGATATAGTATTGACTTAGGCCGCGTTCACACTGGAGTTCTAGATCGATCAGAGATAATCTAGAACTGAGAGGTTGCTTGAGAGATCGATCTACAGTCTAACCCCTATTAAGCGGCCACCCATTAAGCGGCCACTCCCTTTTAAGCGGCCAGTTACCAAAGTCCCGAAATCATTGTCGGTATAATACTGTAATTATAACCCTTATTAAGCGACCACCTCTATTAAGCGGCCGCGGCCACCTTTTGGCGGTCCCGATGTGGGTTTTCCTATGTTTTTCCCCCTATTAAGCGACCACAATGAATTTTGAAAAAGATAATCAGAATTAATAGAAGGTGACAAACACACGTTTATTATACTATCTTGAAGTGATTCCAAGTCGAACAGCCAGCCACCAAGTCTCTGACAGAGGCAATGGAGCTAGGGGAAAATTGCGACACTTCGGCACAGGGAACTTGCATTGTCCATTGCAGAATCAATTGATCAAATTTACGCATTGAAGCTCCGTAATCCATGCAAAGCGACAGACACATATGCAGGATTCTTTTAAGTAACGCTCTTTCTTTCAGTTACAGACTTTTATGTAAATATCGACATACTGTACTTTATGGTTCTTATTAAACCACATAATTTTCTGGAGAGGAATTGGGCCTCGATTAATTATCAGTGAAACTTTAAATTTGTGTATAACAAACTGTATTATATACATGTGCAACAGTTGTCACAAGCCTCAAAGCGTGTTTATATTCAAATAAAGTGACGTTTCTACAACGCCTTATGCTAATTTCGTACGAACCCCTATTAAGCGGTCACTTACCGTTTCCCCCAGGGTGGCCGCTTAATAGGGGTTAGACTGTAGTTCAATTTCTGTGGATAATAAATTTCTTTAATTATTCGACATTTTATAATCATATTCATTGGACTTTTGTGAACCGCTCTGGTAAGTAATGATCTCAACTGCTTTTAAAATATCTACTCCGAGGAGTGAGTTAAACTTTGTCCCCAAAACTCTGTAAAACCAGTTCTAATTGGTAAATAAATGACGTACAGGAATCAAGTAGATCGATTAATCTTTATTTAGAAAACAATTTTAGAACTTCAAAACATCAAAAGCCTATATAAAGGACAGAATTCAAGAAGTGAATTTTCGCCCATATTTCGGCTTTTAGTTTCCAACGGCTGATCAACTAAGCCACAGGAAGCCCAACACAGAAACAGAGGGTGGCAAGCCTGGGATCAGTACATTATAAATTACTTTTCGATATGTCGGTGCCGAAAATGGAATAGTTTATACAAAACTAGTAAGTTGGTTATTACAAGAATGCATTGTGCAATTTTTCGTGACATCTTACACAGAACAGTGTGGGCGCTGACAATACAGGAGATAAAATTAAGACGTATTACTATTTGTCGATCAGGAATATTTATTAGGGATTGGTACTTGTTAGGCGTAAAGATTACTTGTTGCCCACAACATCGAGAAGCTGGTATATTTTAGGGTTAGTTTCAAAATGTCCGACGAACACATCCTTAAGGGTGGTAAGTCCCTCTAGCTCATCAATTATATATTCAGTTTCGTTTTCAATTAGTTTGTATTAGTTACAGGCGTATTGACCACCTTACAAGCAGTCATCAACAATAACATATTTGAAAAGGGATTTTGCGGCTCGCTTCTTTTGTAACTTCGAATTCGTATTTTCAGTTTTTCGATGCTTCAACTCATGCAACAGAATTGAACTGACTTTCACTTTAGTAATTCGACGGATAACCATGTGAGAAAGTTTTCTTGGTACAAGGACCGTGGAGACACCTGAAGACAGTTTGTTAACGGACAATGATCACAAAACCAACTATGTTTAATTATTACTTAACATGGAACAATCAAGCATCGAGTCATTATTTGTGAATACGAAGCTGGCCGTAAAAACGAACTAGAGTTTACAGTGGTATTCAACCCAACCCAAAAAAGCGAAAACTATACACATACTATAGATTTAATGACTTGATTCAAGCGACTATTCTTTGACTGCGTACAGTACAAGTGATAATGGATTGCCATTTACGAGAATGTCTTATTCTTGACGAAAAGTATGATTGCTTCATTAACAAGTCTACGTTTTCCTTTGTTTTTGACTTGTTTTGTCACCGCTGGGCCAGTAAGTCCTGATTTGTAATTTCAAAATGTTTTCAATAGAAAATGGATCATCAATTATTCAGATGCACACAAACGTGAGTGGACTAGGAGAAGCTCTCGTCTGTGTGCAGTCAATAATACATGTATTGGCAAATCGTTATCTCAACTAGTTCTTGACTGTGAAACTCAAATACTAAATGAACTGGGAATTAGTTCCAAAACAAAGTGCAATTCATTGGTACAAAAATAATTACTAAAGAACTACTACTAGCTGCTGCATCGAATATTCGCGGCTAAACAACATCTAAAGTCAAGTCATTAATAATTAAACGCGGGAAAGTTTTTTGTGTAAAATGTTCTTTTCAACAAAAAGGTCAATTTTAACGAGACATCATTCATTAACCATACTAAAATACGCGGTGACAAGTGGAAAGCTCTCAAACATTGTTAGACTGCGGTGTGCCTACAACTGATGTATTGGGCTAAAAACTCCAAGTTACTCGAGAAATTCAAATAATTGCCGACAAAATAACGCTGATTTTCAAAAAATAATTTCTAAAATTATGACGCCATATTTCATGATTTGTTGGTGAATAATTCATCTGTACAACTGTTTTAGTGATAATGATTATATTAAGTCAGGTGTGTCGCCGGTCAAGGGGATGTTGCAAGCAGTATCCCGTTAACCTTTCCCATCATAAGACATTCCTTAGTATCAGTCCTTAAAAACAAGTGAATTCCTGAAGCGTGTCTTTCTATTCATTGACATGACAGCAGTTTCTAGTTCAGCATCACGACAGACATTAAGTCACTAAATTACTTTAATGTGAAACACTTTGTTCAGTAATATTCCGTCGAGATTGCTAAACTATTAGCTCAAATGAAGTGACTGGGAATGGCCACAAGTTTACCAGATCCAAATAAATTCCACGTCAACATTCCCCATGTCTGTCAGTGGTCCAATAATAGTAATTGTTAATGACAGTAAGCCTAAGTAATGCGTCCATTGGTTGTTTGACAAAGGACTACTGATTGTATTCACAAGTGGCCAGCAGGGTGGCGGTGATCACCACGAAAACTCCTCGTTGATGCTTCACTACGTCGAGAAAGGACAGTCGGCTGTATCGTCTCAGTTCGAACTCTTCTTTTGCTCTTTCCTCCAAACCTTATATGTTAAAGCTAAAAGCAAAATATGCCGAAATCTTTTTTGCTCAAGCGATTTCCCAAATCCAGTAAATGGTTGGAGGGAGAAGGGGTTGCATCTTTGACTGTAAAAGGTAGGGAAATATTGCACTCTTTACTGAGCGATTTATAAATGAACCATCATGTGTCTTAAAAGATATGTAATTTGCTCGTTAAACAGAAGATTGCAGCTTTAAAAATAACAGTATAATAATTGTAACATTTGTCAGGCAACGATCAGTCTAAAGACTACAGCAGCACAAATATAAATGGCATTGATCATCGAGCTTCGGGTTGGGATTCAAGGCAAGACATTGGCAATGTCTTCTATGTTGGGATAGAATGGAACAAGATGAACCCCCAAAAGCAGATAAACAGTCAGCATTACAGCAACACCAGCGAGAAACCCAACAAGCAAGATTTTGTTAACCATATGATTTACCATGATATCACAAATCCAATGCAATTGAACAATGGCGAGAGAAAAGGCGATGCCAGCAAACGTACTCCAACTAAACCCAACATCAAGTCAGACTCGCATAGAAAGCAGACGTACAAGTGTGGGCAGTGTGGCAAAGTGTTCAAGACTAAGTATACCTTGACCATTCATCTCAAGATGCCTTCTCACACCGGCGCCAGACCGTTTGTGTGTGCTATCTGTGGCAAGGGTTTTCGTCTCTCCAGCACGTTATGCCGACATAAGATCATCCATACATCAAATAAACCTCACCGCTGCCAGACATGTGGAAAGGCTTTTAATCGGTCATCCACACTCAAGACTCACCAAAGAACACACAGTGACACCAAGGAGTTTTCTTGCCATATATGCAACAAGGGCTTTCATCAAAAAGGCAACTTACGCAACCACTTACTAATCCACTCAGGAGAAAAGCCGTACAAGTGTAGTCTTTGTAAGAAAGCATTCAACAAGCTGTCTAATTTAAAGTTCCACATGCATGTACATACCGATAATAGGCCCTATCGGTGCAGGTACTGCAAAGAGAGCTTCTCCCGTCGTTGTGAGTTGAAAGAACATATCTCAAATTGTGGTCAGAGTGTCATCGATAATTCGTCAGCAGTTGTCGGCAAAGGGACTTACCATTAAACACTGATTTGAACTTTGAAAATTACAACTCTGATCTTGTATTGATTAGTTTGAACATCTGAAGATGAAAAGCCCATAACGGAAAAACTTTATATCACACGCACATATTATATATAGACAGAGTTTGTGCAAAAACAGCTGGTTTAACTGAGCAAGAAAAAACTCAAAGCATTCCCTCTATTCATTAGTATGCAATACGTTTTATTTATGCACAACCAAAATCTTGAAGATAATCGCCAAAGTTGAGAAAGGACTTTTGAATCTTAATAAAACATTTAACCATCAGTAAATATTTTTTCCTGCTCAACTACAGTTGGCATTTTTACGCAGTCTAAAACCCAACACCATATTTTACACCCCATAAACAAACATCAACTTGAAGGGTATCGTCAATAATTAATGATAAATCAAGAATTACTCATACAGGGAAACATGAATGAGAGAAAAAATGAAAGCAGAAATATGCTATTCCATGATTTTTGGACGTTAGGATTTTCGTTGTTGTAAAAGTTTTCAGATTTCATTGTAACTTGAAGCCGGGCACTAACTGCTGGAATGCATTTCAATGAAATGTGAGAAAACGAAAATTACGCAAAATTGATGGTTGATCGACAAACAAAACATGAACTCCATAGCGACTTTGTGCTTGAGAGTATCGTAATTAACTCCAATTATCACTTTACTCAGATTTCAAAATTAAAAAAAGGATTCCTTCAGTGTTCTTCGTGTTTAAACACATATTTGATCAAAAAACTATTTCCGATCGTTCTGAAGCATTTCAGTCGTTGTAGTTATACCATCATCGTCGGTCCATCAGGTTTGGTAGATTATTGTGTTTCCTATAGCAGTTCATTGTGAACTTCACACAGCGATAGATTGTTAGAAACGCAGCATCTCTCCTGAAGCGAAATGTCTTTAGTTAACAAAGACTAGTCAAGACATCTGGTATTGAAGGCCATTGTCATGTTTTGAGGGCATGACAGTCCTGTTTACAAGCCAAGCTACACAGCTGTCTAATAGCTAAGGCTTGATTCAAAACAAACAGCTGATCTTGAAATTATTTCCAAAAGACAAGCGTAAAATCATCGCAGAAGTTGGTTGCAAAACCTTTTCTTTGAACTTCGCGTGTCAATTACAGGCGTTAATTATGTGACAGCGATTGTTAAGATATCAAAACTCGGTGAAACAAACAGAAAAGGTTAGACACCTGCCGTTAGTCGAAAGCGACAACTTTTTAAAGTCAGAAAACAGATTTTGTAATTGTAGTTTCTTGTGCAATTCTTGGAAATGCAGCCGTGAAACTTTGTTGGGCTTATCGTCAGTGAACGACAACGAAGTATAATAACTTCGACAAACAGCAGTGTAACCGTTTTTAATTAACGTCTCCATAGGAGAAAGGACGGTGCTGTGCGCGACCATATAGCGAGGCAGTTTGTGGATGGACTTCACACCCTTTATCCGGCGACTAATACTTCTATATGACGATGCGCGCCGACCCCCCCAGTTGACTCTTTGGACATCAACCAAACTAGTCATCACTAATAGCCTAGCTATGGACATCAAGAAACGTTGTCTTGTGAATACTGCATATTGAATTACGTAATGTTGTGATATATTTTAAAGAGTCATTTTCGAAGCTAAAAAGTAACATATTTTAAGTAATGTATTTATAACAGTCTAGCCAAAAAACTAATACAACATTAACTTTAATCTTAGGATGCACAATAACAATACACTATGAAGTACAACCTGAAAAACCAATAGAGTATAGGATGCAACTTATTTGTACGCTGTTTTCTCATAGCATTTGATGATTTAAACCAGCTTCACGTTGCATGAATTTGCATGGATAAATATAACTTACCGTCGGCTAATTAAAGTTTTAAGTTTTATACTAAAATATTTTTATTTGATTTTTATTTGGGGGCGAAAACAGCTCTTTTCAGACTACAAATTTATGCCTTTATCCATACTGAGTAAGGAATTCAGCTTCGTGCGTTCTGTGCCCAGTTCTCCTCATCCCTTTATAGTAATTTTTTTGTTTATTTTTATTTGAACGAGAATTAGTTCAAAACACGAAGGGACGATACGCGTTTTATCTTATATCCAGTGACCAAGTTCAATAAAGTAACTAAATTAATGACGTTTGATCGACTAACGTTACAACTAAAGATCATTCACGGCAGCGCGCACGCCAGAATGGATCTGGTTTTGTTGTTAGTTCATATTATCGCAATCGTAAGTCCGGCCTTCGGTTCTGAGCTTTTCATGGTGAATAACTACGAACATAGCTCTCGACAAAGACGAATAAAATTATATACGAACTGACGACAAACTACATCCTGGCGTAAAGGCCGGTTTACACGACCAGCGATTTGACACGGCACTCTTATATTTGGGCACACGGGCCAGGAATTTTCAGTACGGCATTCTTGATTTCAGTCGTGTAAAAGGAAATCATTACGGCACGCGTGCCCGTAATTTTTGGGGTGCCGAGACAGTCTAAAAAGGTAGTCTCGGCCCGCCTGAATTGAGTACCGAATACTGTGAACGAGCAAAATGTTTGTCAAGTCAGCAGTTTTTTATACGACGCATGCCCTTTGTAAAGTAAAAACAGAGGGAAACTGTGGTCAGATTAAGCGACGTCCGGCTACAGACAAATACAGCTTACAATCATCGACGTAACATGCTGATGTACTATGTACAGATAGTAGGTCGTTCACATAAATGGCATAGTTAGAGTAGATTAAATAATAATAATAATAATAATAATAATAATAATAATAATAATAATAATAATAATAATAATAATAATAATAATAATAATAATAATAATAATAATAATAATAATAATAATAATAATAATAATAATAATAATAATAATAATAATAATAATAATAATAATAATAATAATAATAATAATAATAATAATAATAATAATAATAATATTTAACAATTATTCGCCGAAGGCGAAGTGATTATCGGTGAATATTCACCATAATCACTGAGCCTGAGGTGAATAATTGTTTTAGGATAATTTTAGACTTGAATATCAGAGAAAACTGATATTTTTAATTCCTTTTTCGATATCTTGTTTACTTTCTGTTTTTTTTTAAATACGCACGTAACGACTGATGCATACCAACACAGGGCGATAGATGAATCGAAATTAGTCAAACTAGTAAAATTGCTTATGAGAATCAACATGTGGCTTCATTAGAAGACGAAAAATGAATCTCCTGAATTTGCATGCTCTCAAATTCTACGGAAAACTAGTTATTTGTCGATAAATGTCATTTTACAGCTCAGCGAATAAAGTAAACAGTGTCAAAGAGCGATCGAGTGGATTTGAACAACATGAAACTTTGAGTTAAATAGCAGTCTGTTTGTTGGTAAAAAATCATTTCATTTGCTAAACACAATTTTAACACAGACCTTAGAATCATAGTTTTTCTTTTTATTTCTCGTTTAAGTGTTACCAACTTGCGTTTTTGCTGTCAGTTTTCAAACTCAATATCATTAAGAAGCAAAAAATGGCGGCAAGTTTGTGTACAAAAAATCTATTATTGAACTGTTTTCTCAAACACATACTCAATCGTTCTGAGATCTATAAGGGTAAAATCCTTTGTTGAAATGTAGGACTAATAATGATTTACAATATTCACAGCCATGTGCGAATAATGTCCAACTGTCTAGAAAAGTTTTACCTCGTTCTCCAGTAAGAAAAGTGTTAAAGATAACAAACTCGTTTCTGGTATCTTTGGAAAGTCCATCTTTGATATTCTAGGCGAAAAAAAAGCGAAGAAACCGTACAAAAATATGACAAGAGCTGCATTAAATTTTGCTAAATTTTTTAAATTTTGCATTAAACTTTGCTATACTTCGTGCTCCAGTTTCCATTCATCAATTTATCGCCGTACAAACTTCAACTTCTTTTGAATTTTAGTTAAACAATGAAACCTGAAGAAACTGTCTTTGTAGAATTCTTTGTTGTTATTCCAAAATATAATTTCGTTTCATTTCAATAGTTTATTTACGCGATAGCAGCCAAAATGACATCCATTTTAGAAAGCAAACCTCATAATCACCGCTGGACCAGTGATTATCGTTTCATAATCACTGGACGGTCGACCAATCAGAGCGCGCGAAACTCAATATTCAAGTCTAAAATTATACTAATATATTATTATTATTATTTAGTATAATTTCAGACAGTGAATATAGAGTTTCGCGCGCTGTGAGTTAGTCGAGCGACCAGTGATTATGACTCGGTAGCCGAACTGCTTTACTTGCAATTTCGGCTGCGATTTCACAAACTCAGCGAATCATGAATGACATAGTTTATTTGGTACCATAAATATATCCATACAAATACAAATACCGTAGACATCGCAGAGTGATTAAACAATGTTTGGATGAAGTGTAAATATGGGTTTACCTCTCGCATATTTGCTTTTTTCTCTTCACTACGTGTATCAACTCACTTCGTTTCAAAGAACTCTAAACCCTTTGCAGTACTAGTACTGGATTCTAAATCCATATCTATGAATTATTGTGGTTATTTTGAAAACAAGACGACATGTAGCCTTCCTCCAACAAGCGATGTCTCGTATTATTGATACAACATGTTGTTAGAGCCCTCGGTGATTATCTTAGCGGCCGGCACAGGGCGCATGCGCTGTAGAATCCAGTTGGCGATTTGAAGCCAAAGAATACGACAACCAATCTTCATTTTTAGAGTCGGGCTTTTCCACAGGAAGCCCGACTAATGAGCGTGTTTAAAAGGAAGTGATCGATGGCTTGCCTTCGATACAACATTATTTCTCTTCTGCATATTCAACACAACTGCTTCTCTCTCGGTACAGCACGAGCTTCTACTAGTGGAACGATGACTTAGCACTTCTATTAACGATGACCCAGCAATTCTAGTCTTCGAACCTAGAGCGAACAATACTTCGGATTTAGTTTGATATACGCTCGGAAACTATTTGACCCGTTTGAGCGAATCATACTTTCGTAACGTTACGATCCAAGCCGAAATTAGTGATTTGTGGGGGAAAATAATATATTCAACTGGCCATATCTCAGCCGCTATTTAACCGATTGCTCTCAAATTTGGCATGTAAGCTTCTTTATTGATGTTCTTTTGAAATCGGGGATCGAAAGTTGATAAAGCGAAAAATATTTTTTTCTTGACGTCACACTTCGTACTCGACGTCATTTTCTTTTGTATTACCCCCCAAGGCGCAAAGCATTATGTGCTATGTGAAGTAGAGAATCAAGAAAAGATTGTCAAAACTAGATACCTTAAAAGTCAGGACAGAACAAGGGAGCACGGCAGAAACTGGGCTGCCTGTGGTGATGACGCGTTTTTTGGTTATTGCGCTCGCGGGCTCATCAGTATATTGGGATTCCTGTGGCTAATGCTGACGTTTTTGCGGTTTTCCACAATAAGATAGCGCGGGCTCATCAATACTGAATAAATTTATAATATGGCTGCCTAAATAAAGTCATTTTATTACAATGATAGAGACCTTTTTTAACACCTTGACGTCTCAATCATTGCAAGGTCACCGCCAGTCTCGCTTTGATGCAAAGGCACGGCTACCTTTCAAGATGGCGCCGGGAACTGTAAAAAGGAGTATTGATAACCGGATTATGGCTCGAAAATCCAACGGTGCTCTTCGGCTCGGATGAAACATCGGCGATGTTTCATCTTCATCCGAGCCCGCGCCGAAGAGCACCGCTGGATTCTCGAGCATGGGATTATGGAGGATGATTAGCATTGAAACTGCTAACGGACTGTTCATTATTTATGGGGTGCGGCTGGTTAATGGGAGGGGGTCCTGTGAAGTTTTTCTGTGTAGGGGGGGGGGGGGGGGGGGGGGGGGAGTCAATAAGGTTTTACTCTATTGAGGAGGGGGGGGGGGGGGGGGGGGGGGGGAGGGGATGGAGGAGGATTGGATGACTTTAAGATACAAAAATGTCAATGATGTTTGATGGTTTTTAATCATTGTAAGTCGAGTATTAAACAACAATCGATTTAGTAGTTTATTAAACAAAAGGGTTCCATCAAGAGACCATTATATATATTTAGTATGCGACAAAATATAGGATAAAGTTGCGAGTCCATACTTTGATAAGTTAGATAGTTTTCTGCGTGGTTTAAAGTTACTTGAAAAGGCAGTAAACAAACATTGAATTCAAGCCATAACAGCGAACGATTGCCGATACTTTTCATAAGATTTCCCCACGTTTTCTTGTTCTTTTTACTTCTTCAACTCAGTAATTATACTAGAACAATTATTATTCGCCTCAGGCTCAGTGATTATCGGAGAAAATTCAATTCTCCGGTAATCACTTCGCCTTCGGCGAATAATTGTTAAATATATATATACATGTACACGATGTACACTCGTTTGCAGAAAGGTTGATAGTATACATTTATACAAATATCTAATGAGATACATGCCTTTATTACACGGTATCATAGTTTCATTCTACACACTTGTTGATGATTGTTATTACACCGGCGCATTCTCTACTAGTTTAACCGCTAGTCCCTATCAACCTATTATATACATACATACAGAGCAGACAGACATAATCCATACTAAGCCACTTTCGATAAAGCTACTGTAAAGAAAATCATGATGGCGTCTTTTTTACACGTCCAATAAATAAGCACAATTTTTACATGACTCAGTACTACTACTGGTGGACATTACACTCGTATAAGATTTCTAGCTTTGTCTAAGATCTCTTTCTTGATTTTGGGATAATTTGGATGCTGGTCGAGGACCTGAAAATATAACGAAACCTTCGTGAAATATATCAAGTGACAAAGAGAGTCAATGGTGACTACTAGTCCACTGATCCAACATGGATACGCATATCACACGACTAAAACATGCATGATATTTCAACTGAATGACGCTGGTTCAGATGAATTCTCCATGGATAAGATGCCCGACAATGTTGCGGACACGCAAGCTGTTGAAACACTTTTCTCGGCTTTCATCTATTACTTCAACAATCATAAAACAATAATGTTGGGTATTTTTATGATGTTTTCTATTTTGTCACGCGCGCGCACTTTGTTTTATTTCTAGCTCGCGTTCTGTACCGTTATTATTATTATTATTATTGTTGTTGTGTTATTGTACGTAATTTTTGACTGAAGCATTGCATTGTATCATCATTTCCCCCACGATGGGTCTGGAACCCGAAAGCTCGGAATAAATCCGTAAAAAATAGTGTAGAAGCTTATTTTCTTGAATTTTAAATGTTGGGATTGTTGGGCAGTAAGTTCTTACTTTGATAATTACGAACATATAAACAGCAAGGGAGTTTCTATCGTCCATTTTGTGCTTGAGAATATGGTCGCAAGCTCTAATTTACAAAATCATCCAAACAAATTCGGTGACCCCTTTCTAACCTATACTATAGTACTCAAAACAGTCTTTGTGACAATTTTAACGAAATGTTGTCCACCGGCACAAATCGCACAATCACATTACACTAACGTTAGTATAGGTAATAGGACTACATGCTGTCCAATCACATTACACTAACGTTAGTATAGGTAATAGGACTACATGCTGTCCAATCACATTACACTAACGTTAGTATAGGTAATAGGACTACATGCTGTCCAATTTGGAAATAATTGGATGAAAAAAATTCCGAGGACTGCCAAAATTGGACGAGGCCGTAGGCCGATTGATTGGATAATTTGTGATTGGATAATTTGTATGAAAATTTGTTTGGGTGGCCTTGGTTGGTGTAGTCACACATACGTGACGCAAATACGAAGATCAAATCACAAAATACTGAACCATCCCACTAGCTATTCACTTCATATGTATAAAAAAAGCATTAGAAGCATTTTAAGGATCACTCACCAAATGGCAGACATCAATAGCGTCAACGTATCGTTTGGCTTTCAGATAATTAAAAGCTAAACGAAAACCTGTGGAACACATGAACACAGTAACAGTATGACATTACCTACTGATGGGGGGGGGGGGGGGGGGGGGGGGGGGGCAGTAAGACATTACCTACTGATGGGGGAGGACAGTAAGACATTACCTACTGATGGGGGAGGACAGTAAGACATTACCTACTGGTGGGGGAGGACAGTAAGACATTACCTACTGGGGGATGGGGGGGGGGGGGGCAGTAAGACATTACCTACTGATGGGGGAGGACAGTAAGACATTACCTACTGGTGGGGGGGGAGGACAGTAAGACATTACCTACTGGTGGGGGAGGACAGTAAGACATTACCTACTGATGGGGGAGGACAGTAAGACATTACCTACTGATGGGGGAGGGCAGTAAGACATTACCTACTGATGGGGGAGGACGGTAAGACATTACCTACTGATGGGGGAGGGCAGTAAGACATTACCTACTGAAGGGGGAGGGCAATAAGACATTACCTACTGATGGGGGAGGGCAGTAACACATTACCTACTGGTGGGGGAGGACAGTAAGACATTACCTACTGATGGGGGAGGACGGTAACACATTACCTACTGATGGGGGAGGGCAGTAAGACATTACCTACTGAAGGGGGAGGGCAGTAAGACATTACCTACTGATGGGGGAGGGCAGTAACACATTACCTACTGATGGGGGAGGACGGTAAGACATTACCTACTGAAGGGGGAGGGCAGTAAGACATTACCTACTGATGATGGGGGAGGACAGTAAGACATTACCTACTGATGGGGGAGGGCAGTAAGACATTACCTACTGAAGGGGGAGGGCAGTAAGACATTACCTACTGATGGGGGAGGACAGTAAGACATTACCTACTGATGGGGGAGGACAGTAATACATTACCTACTGATGGGTTGAGAAGGGAAGGACTGCAAAGCAATACCTTATTATTACATAAAAGTTTAGCGACACGTTAATTTAGCAAACTAAGAAAATGCACATTATTTTAGCGACACTTAAGATCGAAGACAAGTGTCGTGATGCTAGCGGATAGAGCATGCTGGTATGTCAGTGCGAGGGTGAAGGTAATACACGTAAGAATATGTGAGTTGTGAATGACAAGTTGTGGAAAGGTTGAGGCCGAACAAACAACAGCAATTGCGTCATGCAGATTATTTTCCTTGTGAATTGTGTCAAGCTTGTTATTTCAAATAAAAAAACAATGTTAAAAACACTGCTTTTAAAAATTGATTATGCATGATTTTCTGCTCTCAATCGGTTTCAGATTATATTATACTAATTGTACTGTATTTATATATTTTTCTAAGAGAGCATATAACAATAGTAAGTAAGTAATATTAATAATACAATACAATAATATTAGAAATTTAATGCTATAGGTGCTTTATAAATGTTGCATTCAAGGATTCCACACTTCTTGATAAACGTGGAATACGCAGAGTGCACATGGAAATATTCAACTTAATTCCAGCAAACAATTCTTAAAGTGCTACTTAGACGAAAATCGATCGAACTTTAATTTAACTGAAACTTCATTGAATAATTCTTCAATGGTCTAATAATAACTAGTTGAAATCTTTTTTCGATATACCAGAGGGAAGTACTATATTTTCATGAATCTTTAGAGGTGTCAGTGACGTCATCTACTCAACCCAACATTCAGCTCCATACATTTCTTTGTATTTTGTGAGTGAAAATATCTCAATATTTTGTTCAGATAACAGCTCTGCATTGAAGACAACTGGTCAAACAATCAATCCTAAGCACAAATAATGTAAGAAAACTCCTTCACCCAAACTTTTAGCTTCATAGAAATAAAATAATTCAAGAAACTAAACACAAAGAAATGTATGGAGCGAAGCTGTGTTGATTGTTAGGGTTGAGTAGATGACCTCACTGACACTTCTAAAGATTCATAAAAATGTAATACTTCCCATAGGAATTTTGAGAAAACACATTAACCAGTAATTGTATGGCTCTTTGAGATTATTTCAGTGAAGTTTCAGCTAAATTAAACTTCAATCGATTTTCGTCTAATTAGCACTTTAAGCTGAAATGTGCACAAATGTGTGATACACGTCATAATCGATGTGATGACCAGATGGCAATATTTCAATTGTGTATAGTATCTACGTGGAGTCACAATAATTTCGAAACAATTAAACTTAGCGACACTTTTAAGTGACACTTTTAAATGATGTTGCATTTTTTTAAACTGTGCCGGCAATGTTTGGAAAAATTGCTGAATTCGCAAAATTAAGGTGTCGCTAAAATTTACCTACCAATGGTGGGGTTGTTTCTGTTGCCATTTTTCCAAGCATTTTCATAATTCTTGGCAGCATCTTTGTAAGACTGTTCTTTTTCCATGATAAAACCCATGTATTCCCAGGCCTTACAGCAAGACTAAACACAATGTTTTTGGCACAATTTAGAAGTACATGTGAAAACATTCGTATAAACAGCACATTTTGTTCTATTCTTAGGTAAGACCTCTGTTCCTCGGTAAGTCAGGCTTACCTAAGAATAGAACAAAAAGTGTTGTTTATACGAATGTTCGCTCTTATAAATGTCCCTATCAACACACTCTGTGCTCATATAAAAAGGCATTATAGGCAAATTTGTTTGACAAGAATCCAGAATTTACTCAAAGTTTGATTAGTAACTTGAACTATATATTTTTATAAACAGGGTTTGTATTTATTTGTACTTCCTTTATCTCCCCTTTATGCAGGTAAAATTACCTTGTTGTATTGTAGGCACTTCTTCAGCAAATCACTTGCCATGTCATATTTACCAGACTGTCAAACAAAAACACCATTCATTGATATATCCACCTATTCATCCACCCACCCATCTGTTCACCCATCATCCATTTATTCATCGATATATCAGCCTATTCATCCACCCACCCATCTGTTTACCCATCATCCATTTATTCATTGATATATCCACCTATTCATCCATCCACCCATCTGTTTACCTATCATCCATTTATTCATTGATATATCTGCCTATTCATCCATCCACCCATCTGTTCACCCATCATCCATTTATTCATCGATATATCAGCCTATTCATCCATCCACCCATCTGTTCACCCATCATCCATTTATTCATTGATATATCCACCTATTCATCCACCCACCCATCTGTTCACCCATCATCCATTTATTCATCGATATATCAGCCTATTCATCCATCCACCCATCTGTTCACCCATCATCCATTTATTCATTGATATATCCACCTATTCATCCATCCACCCATCTGTTTACCTATCATCCATTTATTCATTGATATATCTGCCTATTCATCCATCCACCCATCTGTTCACCCATCATCCATTTATTCATCGATATATCAGCCTATTCATCCATCCACCCATCTGTTCACCCATCATCCATTTATTCATTGATATAAACCTATTCATCCACCCACCCATCTGTTCATCCATCATCCATTTTTTCATCGATATATCAAATTATTCATCCATCCACCCATCTGTTCACCCATCATCCATTTATTCATTGATATATCCACCTATTCATCCATCCACCCATCTGTTCGCCCATCATCCATTTTTCATTGATATATCCACTTATTCATCCGCTTACCATCTGTGTTCACCCATCATCCATTTATTCATTGATATATCTGCCTATTCATCCACCCATCCATCTGATTTTACCTATCATCCATTTATTCATTGATATATCCACCTATTCATCCACCCACCCATCTGTTCACCCATCATCCATTTATTCATTGATATATCCACCTATTCATCCACCCATCCATCTGTTTACCTATCATCCATTTATTCATTGATATATCTGCCTATTCATCCACCCACCCATCTGTTCACCCATCATCCATTTATTCATTGATATATCTGCCTATTCATCCACCCATCCATCTGTTCGCCCTATCATCCATTTATTCATTGATATATCTGCCTATTCATATCCATCCACCCATCTGTTCATCCATCATCCATTTATTCATCGATATATCAGCCTATTCATCCATCCACCCATCTGTTCACCCATCATCCATTTATTCATTGATATATCCACCTATTCATCCATCCACCCATCTGTTCGCCCATCATCCATTTATTCATTGATATATCCACCTATTCATCCATCCACCCATCTGTTCACCCATCATCCATTTATTCATTGATATATCTGCCTATTCATCCACCCATCCATCTGTTTACCTATCATCCATTTATTCATTGATATATCCACCTATTCATCCACCCACCCATCTGTTCACCCATCATCCATTTATTCATTGATATATCCACCTATTCATCCACCCACCCATCTGTTTCACCATCATCATCCATTTATTCATTGATATATCCACCTATTCATCCATCCACCCATCTGTTTACCCATCATCCATTTATTTATTGATATATCTGCCTATTCATCCATCCACCCAACTGTTCATCCATTTATTCATTGATATATCTGCCTATTCATCCATCCACCCATCTGTTTACCCACCATCCATTTATTCATTGATATATCTGCCTATTCATCCATCCACCCATCTGTTCATCCATCATCCATTTATTCATTGATATATCTGCCTATTCATCCATCCACCCATCTGTTTACCCATCATCCATTTATTCATTGATATATCTGCCTATTCATCCATCCACCCATCTGTTTACCTATCATCCATTTATTCATTGATATATCCACCTATTCATCCATCCACCCATCTGTTCACCCATCATCCATTTATTCATTGATATATCCACCTATTCATCCACCCACCCATCTGTTTACCTATCATCCATTTATTCATTGATATATCTGCCTATTCATCCATCCACCCATCTGTTTACCCACCATCCATTTATTCATTGATATATCTGCCTATTCATCCATCCACCCATCTGTTTACCTATCATCCATTTATTCATTGATATATCTGCCTATTCATCCATCCACCCATCTGTTTACCTATCATCCATTTATTTATTCAGACAGTCATAGATCATTTTCACCTGTATGTAAATGTCTGCAAGCAAAAGCCAGCTTCTCTCAAACTCTTCAGCATCCTATATAACATCAAATACAATTCAATAAACAATGTCCCTCATGACATAACCATGGGAAGATATTGTTTACCTCAGATGTCCAGTTCATTTTAGCAATTCTCTTGAGCTGGTTTCTAGCCCTGGGTGTTTGCTTGAGGTACATATATGCTGTAGCCATTCCCAGCAGGGCAGGAAGATAATCACGCTAGGAAAAAAATAACTTGTGGATGACCTAATCTCCTTACTGCTTTCATAGGGACTTTAACACTACGACAGTGACACTAATTGTAAGTCATATTTCAATGTTATTCCTATATTTCACTTAATTTGTACTGCAGCATTAAGTGACTTGATTTCTTTGCGGTCATCTCACAGCAAATATCTATCTCTTTATGTTCAATGTTCTCTTCATGTCTAAACAAGGACATTTTACATCGAGCTTTACCAATAATTATTCATGACATCCAATGAGAATTATTGCCGAATATAATTGTAATTTTAGGCATGGTTTAAGTGTTGTCCTCAGCGTCGAATAAAAAATGAATTTCACGTCATTTTGACAAAGATTAGGGGCAAAAACATATTTGTCACGTGACCGAGTTTCATACCTTGTGTAAATATACACATTTGCTGCGGGCGCATCCCGCAGGACACACACAGGAAGCCCAACATTATACATTTCTATACACATGTAGTGCGGGACGCGCGGGATGTGCACAGGAAGCCCAATATAGGATATTACTCAGCACAGGGAACCCAACATATCTACGTATTATATATTGCGCGCGCGCTCTACCACAGGAAACCCATCAAAAAAAGACGCAAATATCATTTTATTTCATTATTTAGTAGCCTCAAAAGGAATGGTTGGGCTGCCTGTGGTTTGTAGTGCCTACAAACAATTTTAATTTTAATTTTAATTTTAAGCTCCTTTTGTTTGCATCATTAAAACAGCTTACCATGTAGATGATCCACACACAGCTATCCGTATACAAACAAACAACTCAATACATTAGTTGCGGTTACACTAGGCTGGTTCCTAGAGGTCCCCATGTGGAATTGACTTGGGCTGGGTTTGATCTAGCCTGATATTCAGACGGCTCATGTGTCATACGCTTCGCTCCCTCCCCAAATCCCCGTCTGATTGCCCTCGTAGGAAGTCGTGTTCTGCTATTGTTTGAATTTCGACCAATCAGAGCGAACCTTTTAGTTTTCTCAAAGTGAGGTATGCAAAGAATTTGCACCTAAATGACAGACGATTAACACGCTAGGTTTTTATGAGCCCGATTTTGAGTAACTCGCAGAAGAAAAGCGAAGAAATCGGCCTGATTTCAAATTAAATATGTTGTACGTTCAGATATATATTCTTATGGAGCCGAAGGATCTTGAAAGGAACTGCGAATGCATTCGAGTGTTAGACGAGGTCAACTCAACGGGTCAACAAATCGAAGCGTGAATGTATTCGCAGTACCTTTCAAAATCCTTCGGCTCAATGAGAATATATATCTGAACGTACAACATATTTAATTTGAAATCAGGCCGATTTCTTCGCTTTTCTTCTGCGAGTTACTCAAAATCGGGCTCATAAAAACCTAGCGTGTTAATCGTCTGTCATTTAGGTGTGAATTCTTTGCATACCTCACTTTGAGAAAACTAAAAGGTTCGCTCTGATTGGTCGAAATTCAAACAATAGCAGAACACGACTTCCTACGAGGGCAATCAGACGGGGATTTGGGGAGGGAGCGAAGCGTATGACACATGAGCCGTCTGAAAATCAGGCTAGGTTTGATCTGGGTTTTGCATGATTTCGGGTTTACGGTTACACACTGATAATTTCCCAATGGGAAGTCACTGAGGCGTTCTATTTTTATTTGCGGGAAACGTTTTGTAAACATGGACGCCACGCACCGTGAAGTGTTTGGCTTGTTATCGGTCATTCTCACTCTTCATCTACAACCTCCAGCGCAATTAAACTTTGCGATTCAGTATTTTTTCTAAGAAGACAACGGAGACGTCGACTCCAGCTACGCTTTCTCCAGTCGTTCAGGCTTTTGTAATTATATTTTTAAAGTTCACGTAGAGCGCTTTGATATCAGCCAAGACTTCACAGCATGTGATTTCCTTTGTTTGGAAATCGCTGCTATGTGATTGGTGCAGACGCTCTGGGTTTTTGATAAAGCATACGACTTTGCTCGGGGAACTGTCATGGTAAGTTCTTTTGTTCTTTTTGATGTATCCATGGAAATACACCGTGGGGAATTTCACTCTGGGAAGACCGGTTACACACAAAAATCGTTTCCCTCTGGGTAAAGGCAATTTACACGTGGGTAAAAGTCCTAGTGTAACCGCACCTATTGTGTGCTGTCATTTCTCACCTCTGTTGTGGCTATTTCCATGAACTGTGACAATGCTCGTTCTACATTAGGTTTTGCCTTAGTTGCCATGAGAACACAATTCTCAAGAATACGATACTTAAGCAGGTTAGCTTTGGGTTTGAGCTCCTAAATACAAAATCAGCCAAATAGTCAATAATTGAAATGTTCCTTTTAAAAAGGGGAACTGAATACACAATTTATTTTCTCAAGAAAGTTAGATATGTTTTATATTAGCATTACTTGAGTATTAATTTTTGCAAATCTTTCTTAGATATCATCATAATTTATGTTCAATATAGAATATCATCCGCCATTTTGCCGTTTTACTGTCGGCTCAGATCTTTTTGTTAGTGACGTCGTTTATGGGGAATATTAAAATCCGTTCACAACATTCTCTCGGGTACAAGAAAATACAATGCACTTATAATTACTCTACATTGTGATTGCACTTTCCCTTGGGATAGGTGACGTCAGACATGGGGAATAATTACTGAAGTGAGCCGCGCTCAATTCAGCGGTAATCCATGTCTTTTTACAATTAAAACTCAAGTTTCTTCTCCATAAAAATAAAAATAATTGGAAATTCATTTAGAAAATGAATGTACACAACATTCTCTTCTTTTTTTTAAAAGATAAATTTAGGCTACAGTTCTCCTTTAAATGCCATGTAAACCCAATAATCGAAGGGAAAATGAATACATGTACACTATAATATGAAAGTGACATTTAATTAAGATCATAAATATAAATGTTTCATCTATTGATGTACATGAAGTGAGATTAAAAAGCTACAAAAGTCCTGACTTCCAGTAAAAGACTCAATTTGAGTAGTGACATCACCGGTTGCAAACAAGGCAGTGAAAGGTTGCAAAGATGATAACCGAATGTCGTATTTACTTCTTTATACACTGTTTATTATTCAAATTAACGGTGTAAATGGTCTGAAGCATGATTCAGAACAGTTATTGTGGGAATTCAAATCAAACGGGTCATTCCGTGATGTCACAAGAATTTACGGGAAATGACTTTTCAAGCACCAAAATTGTCATTTTTTGCTTCACTCAACTTTGAAATCGAAAACTAGACCTTCACTAGACCAAGCAACTCGTACCCTGTTGGGATTGAGCTAGTGTACATGAAAGTAGTGATATGCTTGAAGAATTGGGATCCCTGTGGAAGTGTGGATTTCAAGTTGTGGCCGGAGTTCAGTTAGCCTGCAATCGCATCCGAACTGAACCACGTCGAAGTCCATATGCGTAACAGTGCAAGAATCCTTGTTCTGGACCTCCAGCACAGTAGTATGATTATATATAATAGTTTCTGATTGGCTATTGACAATTAATAATAATAAGCTTTATTTAAGCTTGCACCCATCTTTATTTTTAGAGAGGATATATGGACACAGTATTTCTCAGAAATGTGTTTCATTTTTTTAATCTGTTTTTTTGAGCAATTTCACCCAAGGCAGACGGACCAATACTAGCTCTCTAGCTTTTGACATGTAAAATAATGCTTATTCAAGAATGTTCAGGCCGAACATTTATTTCACCGAAAATTGGTCAAATAAAAATGCTTGAAAATTACTCCCAAACTTCGTACTTTAGCAAGCATGATGGCCTATTTGCTTTAATGCGGTTTTGAAGTAAGATTTTTATGATTCCTTTTCCTTCTGATTTTTCAAAGTGGAATAAAATAAACTTCAATCATTTATATTTCTCAGAAATGTGTTTCATTTTTATTGTCCGATCCCTTTTTTAAGACCAGGGATTTGAGCAATGGGCTTGTGGTACCTGTCACATGATTTTTCTTTTTAATTTTCACCGAAGACCAGCAAAATTACCATAACTGGAAAGTTATGGTATTTTACTAACTTTTAAAGTTAGTAAAAGTGGAAAGTTTGAAGGGAAGTAAATACATATGGCAATAGTTACAGGCATTCAAACTTGGCCTTTTTTGTATGGAAATGTATGTTGGAGGGCAAGCGAAAAATCCACACAAATCTTTGTTAACCCTTTGACACCCAGAGATTTTTGAGTTTTTTAGCGATTTTCTGGACCTAATCACGCCATAGGAAATTTCGATTCCATATAAGGGGTTTCCATGGAAATCTTGACAGTTCTGAAAGCCCACGGGCTCAGGTTCTGACGT
The DNA here is from genome assembly GCA_033675265.1 of Actinostola sp. cb2023. Taxonomy (NCBI): domain Eukaryota; kingdom Metazoa; phylum Cnidaria; class Anthozoa; order Actiniaria; family Actinostolidae; genus Actinostola; species Actinostola sp. cb2023. The sequence goes on from JAUJYZ010001316.1 coordinate 175,440, forward strand.
AATCTTTCTCTTTTGGTGAATCTCCTCGAGGAACGGCATCTCGTAGCTACTAGGAGCGGTCAATTTTGCATTTTTAGAGTGTTTATAGCCATTATTCACCACAGAAGCCCCCAGGACAGCATCATTAAGCTTGACTGGTGTGGTAGAGACCGTTCTCCTGGAAGAACTCAGGAGTTTAGATACGAATTCACGAACAGATTTCGACTTTGCCGTTTGGAAATTCAAAATGGCGGACTCAATTGTGAAATCGTCTCTCTGGTCTTTCTGTGGTGGATTCCAGGACCTACAAAGGCATTTTTGGCGACTTTGGACTTGTAAAGAATGCAACCGGTGCAATATTTTGCCTGTAGGACCGAGTGGCTCGACACTCTATATATTCTTAAAAGAGGGATTTTCGGGGGAGATCTATGCCGAAATTCCCGGATGTTTCCCGGCATCCTTTTCGGGCGTGCAGAAGGAAAACACGTGTTAGCGAAAGTGGGCCTAAGGAAATGGCTATTGTTCGGCGAGTTAAGGAAAAGAGAGGGCAAAATTCACGACTATATCAAGAAGAGAGATGGAAGTTTGCTGAGAAAGTGGCGTTTTGTTTCGCAAGGATGTATTTTGGAAGAAAATCCAAGTCAAATGTCGTTCATTTTCGAGGTGTAAAATTGCGTCAAAAACACGCATTTTTGATTTTTATGGCAAACAAATTGAACTAATGCCCAGAAATCGGACCTGTATGTCAGTTTACTTGAGGTTAAAATATGAAGAGTTATCTAGTTGTCACTAATAACTGGCCATGAGATCGATCTTACGAAAATTCAGAAAGTTAGAATTTTTCAAAGCAGTATCGATTTTTACGGGCGGTTTCGGGCGCCGTGGGAGTCAAAGGGTTAAGGCAGGAAACTTTGAAAGCCTTTAACTAGTTTTGTCTTATTTGCTTGATTCTTTTGAAATTTTGAACTTTTACTAATTTTAGTAGAATTTTGACAAAATTGTTGTTGCAATGTACATGTACATACTTAATACAGTAAATATACCTTAAGTAATCTCTCTGCAGTTCGCACTGCCATTATCTCAGAATCCTGCTTCTCTGCTGGACTACTATGACAAATTAGACAGAAATGAAAGGAGGAATGAATATTCAACATCATTATATGTACTTTGTTGCTTATTTGCCATAACCCAATAATTCAGAAATTTAATTATTAAATATTTTTTTTTGCAGTGGGCCATAGGATGGCCCATGGACTAGTGTAGGGATGGGTCAAAGGATAACTCGTGTAATAGAATAAGCAGGGGTCAACATGCAAGGACGAGTCAAAGATTGACCAATGTGATGTGATGTAAGATCATAGTGTAAGTACATGTAGGTCATATGATGGGTCATGGACTAATGTAAGGGTTGGTCAAATGATGTCTCATGTGTAAGCCTGCATCTAAGGATGGCTTATGGACAAGTACAATGATGGATCAAAGGATAACGCATGGACTAGTCCAATGATGGGTCAAAGGATGGCTCTGGACTAGTCCAATGATGGATCAAAGGATAACTCATGGCTACGCGCACGGTGTTGGTGACCACCAGCTTTGCATAAAATTTGCAACTACATCGAGCATCGAGACCGTGCATCAAATGTGCACCATTATCGAGCATCGAGGCACGCTCCGATCATCGTGCACAGACCGTGCATGTTTCAAATTAGATCGAGCCTTGATCGTGCCTACATCGAGCCTACATCGAGCCTTGATCGTGCTTACATCGAGCATTGCATCGAGCCTTCAGATCGAGCCTCCATCGAGCCTCCATCGAGCCTTGATCGTGCTTACATCGAGCCTACATCGAGCATTTCGATCGTGCTTACATCGAGCCTACATCGAGCATTGCATCGAGCCTTCAGATCGAGCCTCCATCGAGCCTCCATCGAGCCTTGATCGTGCTTACATCGAGCCTACATCGAGCATTGCATCGAGCCTTCAGATCGAGCCTACATCGAGCCTTCAGATCGAGCCTCCATCGAGCCTTGATCGTGCTCACATCGAGCCTACTTTTCGCCTACATCGAGCATTGCATCGAGCCTTCAGATTGAGCATTCATTGAGCCTTGATCGTGCCTCGTTCATGCCATTTTTTAATTCCAGCCAACCGTGCCGAGCATCGAGCCTGCCAGACTGAGCATCGGGCCTTCATATCGAGCATAACCATTAAATTAAAGTTTTCTGTTGTTTATTTATCTGGAACGGTATTTTACCGGCGAATCGGAAAGATTAGAACAATGCAAAATTCAAACTTGCCTTCTGAACGAACGATTATAAAAAAATGAAAGACAACAAAGACCAAAACAATTTCCCGTCAAGTACGCAGGCACGGTGGCCATCTTGATAACTATACCACAGGAAGCCCAGGGAATTGAAACTTTTGTCACAGGAAGCCCAACAGTCGTGCAGGAAGCCATAAATGGCCGCTGCTAATTAGCATAATAGTTGAAAATTTTATTGAATAAGGCTGGGGTACATTATTATGGGTTATTTGTTGTTTAAAAGCTGGGGACGCGTTTGCCCGACTGTTTGCTACTGGTGTCACCATGGCATTACAAACATTTTTTTTTCCATTGCCACATCCATTGATGGTGAAACATGGACGTATTTAAAAAGCTGTAAAATGTGAAAAAATGAGACCAAATAAATTTCAAATTTGTATTCATTTTGTATAGTAGTCCAACATATTATGAACTACATGTACCTATGTTCGAAGGGATAACTCGTGTTCATCTCCAAATGTACAGTATATATTTCAATCGAAATTAAAATCGAGCAGTTTTTGGTTGCACGCTGGTATGTATCGTGCTTATCGAGCCCACACCGCAGACATGTGTCCTGCCCGCATCGCTATAGACATGTATCGTGCTCGCATCGAGCCTACAATCGCTAGATCAGTGTGTATCGTGCTCGCATCGAGTTTAGAACTTTAATATTATTATATACGGCCTCTGGAAGAGCACGGATTTTGAAGAGACACCGTATTTAACATAAAGATTATCATCATCATCACAACCGCTAGACATGTATCGTGCTCGCATCGAGTCAACAACCGCTAGACATGTATCATGCTCGCATTCTCCTCGCATCGAGCCTACATCGAGCCTATGTATCGTGCTCGTATCGAGCCTACATCGAGCCCACATCGAGCCTACGTATCGTGCTCGCATCGAGCCTACATTGAGCCTACGTATCGTGCTCGCATCGAGCCAATACATCGAGCCTACATCGAGCCTTCATCGTGCTTGCATCGAGCCAGCATCGAGCCTACATCGAGCCTGCATCGAGCCTACATCGTGCCTACATCGTGCCTACATCGAGCCTTCATCGTGCCAAAACATCAAGGCTCGATGGAAATCTTGAAGGGCACGATATTCGTGCATCGGAGCTCGATGCTCGATGCGGTCATGAGGGCACGATGGGTGAAAATGGCGACATTTTGACAGACTAACGCTACAAATGATTGGTTTGTTTGAGATCGTCGCAACAAAAACGAAAATTGTCAGAGAGAAAAGAAACTACAATTAATGTGCACCATACTTCACTTAGGTATTTATAATTTCATGACGTTTATTTTTCACAAACCTCAATTTAGATATTTAGATCAGTGTCCAAAAACGCAAAAAAATGAGCAAAATTACAAAGATTGATTTTGGAAATTTGTCATAATTAGTATCTTATCGTTCTCTTTTTGTAATTTTGAGTCGTTAACCTTAATGCACATTAACTTATGTGCATATGGTTAAGAATTAAGCTTATTCCCGTTTATATTCAATAAATTGTGGAGCTTGATATAGCGTTAGACAATAAAATTAGAAAACATGGTCACCAACACCGTGCGCATGGCCTCATGGACTAGTCCAATGATGGGTCAAAGGATGGCTCTGGACTAGTCCAATGATGGATCAGAGGATAACTCATGGACTAGTCCAATGATGGGTCAAAGGATGGCTCTGGACTAGTCCAATGATGGGTCAAAGGATGGCTCTGGAATAGTGTAAGGATGGGTCAAAGGATGGCTCTGGACTAGTGTAACGATGGGTCAAAGGATGGCTCTGGACTAGTGTAAGAATTGGTCAAAGGATGGGTCTGGACTAGAATTGGTCAAAGGATGGGTCTGGACTAGAATTGGTCAAAGGATGGCTCTGGACTAGTGTAAGTGTAAGAATTGGTCAAAGGATGGCCCTGGACTAGTGTAAGAATGGTCAAAGGATGGCTCTGGACTAGAATTGGTCAAAGGATGGCTCTGGGCTAGTGTAATGATTGGTCAAGGATGGCTCTGGACTAGTGTAAGGATGGGTCGAAGGCATATAGTCGAAGGATGGCTCTGGACTAGTGTAATGATTAGTCAAAGGATGGTTCTGGACTAGTGTAATAATGGTCAAAGGATGGCTCTGGACTAGAATTGGTCAAAGGATGGCCCTGGACTAGTATAAGAATTGGGCAAAGGATGGCTCTGGACTAGTGAAAGAATTGGTCAAAGGATGGCTATGGACTAGAATTGGTCAAAGGATGGCTCTGGACTAGTGTAATAATGGTCAAAGGATGGCTCTGGACTAGAATTGGTCAAAGGATGGCCCTGGACTAGAATTGGTCAAAGGATGGCTCTGGACTAGAATTGGTCAAAGGATGGCCCTGGACTAGTATAAGAATTGGGCAAAGGATAGCTCTGGACTAGTGAAAGAATTGGTCAAAGGATGGCTCTGGACTAGAATTGGTCAAAGGATAGCTCTGGACTAGTGAAAGAATTGGTCAAAGGATGGCTCTGGACTAGAATTGGTCAAAGGATGACTCTGGACTAGTGTAAGAATTGTTCAAAGGATGGCCCTGGACTAGTGTAAGAATTGTTCAAAGGATGGCCCTGGACTAGTGTAAGAATTGTTCAAAGGATGGCCCTGAACTAGTGTAAGAATTGGTCAAAGGATGGCTCTGGACTAGAATTGGTCAAAGGATGGCCCTGGACTAGTGTAAGAATTGGTCAAAGGATGGCTCTGGACTAGTGTAAGGATGGGTCAAAGGATGGCTCTGGACTAGTGTAAGGATGGGTCAAAGGATGACTCTGGACTAGTGTAAGAATTGTTCAAAGGATGGCCCTGGACTAGTGTAAGAATTGTTCAAAGGATGGCCCTGGACTAGTGTAAGAATTGTTCAAAGGATGGCCCTGGACTAGTGTAAGAATTGGTCAAAGGATGGCTCTGGACTAGTGTAAGGATGGGTCAAAGGATGGCTCTGGACTAGTGTAAGGATGGGTCAAAAGATGGCTCTGGACTAGTGTAAGGATGGGCCAAAGGATGGCTCTGGACTAGTGTCCAGATTGGTCAAAGGATGACTCTGGACTAGTGTAAGGATCGATCAAAGGATGGCTCTGGACTAGTGTAAGGATTGGCCAAAGGATGGCTCTGGACTAGTGTAAGGATTGGCCAAAGGATGGCTCTGGACTAGTGTCCGGATTTGTCAAAGAATGGCTCTGGACTAGTCTAAGAATTGGTCAAAGGATGGCTCTGGACTAGAATTGGTCAAAGGATGGCTCTGGACTAGTTGAAGAATTGTTCAAAGGATGGCCCTGGACTAGTGTAAGAATTGGTCAAAGGATGGCCCTGGACTAGTGTAAGAATTGGTCAAAGGATGGCTCTGGACTAGTGTAAGGATGGGCCAAAGGATGGCTCTGGACTAGTGTAAGAATTGGGCAAACGATTGCGCTGCCCTAGTGTAAGAATTGGTCAAAGGATGGCTCTGGACTAGTGTAAGAATTGGTCAAAAGATGGCTCTGGACTAGTGTAAGGATGGGTCAAAGGATGGCTCTGGACTAGTGTAATGATTGGTCAAAGGATGGCTCTGGACTAGTGTAATAATGGTCAAAGGATGGCTCTGGACTAGAATTGGTCAAAGGATGGCCCTGGACTAGTATAAGAATTGGGCAAAGGATGGCTCTGGACTAGTGTAAGGATGGGTCAAAGGATGGCTCTGGACTAGTGTAAGGATGGGTCAAATGATGGCTCTGGACTAGTGTAAGGATGGGCCAAAGGATGGCTCTGGACTAGTGTAAGGATGGGCCAAAGGATGGCTCTGGACTAGTGTCCAGATTGGTCAAAGGATGACTCTGGACTAGTGTAAGGATCGGTCAAAGGATGGCTCTGGACTAGTGTAAGGATCGGTCAAAGGATGGCTCTGGACTAGTGTAAGGATTGCCCAAAGGATGGCTCTGGACTAGTGTAAGGATGGGCCAAAGGATGGCTCTGGACTAGTCTAAGAATTGATCAAAGGATGGCTCTGGACTAGTGTAAGGATCGGTCAAAGGATGGCTCTGGACTAGTGTAAGGATTGCCCAAAGGATGGCTCTGGACTAGTGTCCGGATTGGTCAAAGGATGGCTCTGGACTAGTCTAAGAATTGATCAAAGGATGGGCTCTGGACTAGAATTGGTCAAAGGATGGCTCTGGACTAGGTTAAGAATTGTTCAAAGGATGGCCCTGGACTAGTGTAAGAATTGGTCAAAGGATGGCTCTGGAATAGTGTAAGGATGGGCCAAAGGATGGCTCTGGACTAGTGTAAGAATTGGGCAAACGATGGCGCTGCCCTAGTGTAAGAATTGTTCAAAGGATGGCCCTGGACTAGTGTAAGAATTGTTCAAAGGATGGCCCTGGACTAGTGTAAGAATTGTTCAAAGGATGGCCCTGAACTAGTGTAAGAATTGGTCAAAGGATGGCTCTGGACTAGAATTGGTCAAAGGATGGCCCTGGACTAGTGTAAGAATTGGTCAAAGGATGGCTCTGGACTAGTGTAAGGATGGGTCAAAGGATGGCTCTGGACTAGTGTAAGGATGGGTCAAAGGATGGCCCTGGACTAGTGTAAGAATTGTTCAAAGGATGGCCCTGGACTAGGTCAAAGGATGGCCCTGGACTAGTGTAAGAATTGGTCAAAGGATGGCTCTGGACTAGTGTAAGGATGGGTCAAATGATGGCTCTGGACTAGTGTAAGGATGGGCCAAAGGATGGCTCTGGACTAGTGTAAGGATGGGCCAAAGGATGGCTCTGGACTAGTGTCCAGATTGGTCAAAGGATGACTCTGGACTAGTGTAAGGATCGGTCAAAGGATGGCTCTGGACTAGTGTAAGGATCGGTCAAAGGATGGCTCTGGACTAGTGTAAGGATTGCCCAAAGGATGGCTCTGGACTAGTGTAAGGATGGGCCAAAGGATGGCTCTAGACTAGTCTAAGAATTGATCAAAGGATGGCTCTGGACTAGTGTAAGGATCGGTCAAAGGATGGCTCTGGACTAGTGTAAGGATTGCCCAAAGGATGGCTCTGGACTAGTGTCCGGATTGGTCAAAGGATGGCTCTGGACTAGTCTAAGAATTGTTCAAAGGATGACTCTGGACTAGTATAAGGATCGGTCAAAGGATGGCTCTGGACTAGTGTAAGGATCGGTCAAAGGATGGCTCTGGACTAGTGTAAGGATTGCCCAAAGGATGGCTCTGGACTAGTGTAAGGATGGGCCAAAGGATGGCTCTGGACTAGTCTAAGAATTGATCAAAGGATGGCTCTGGACTAGTGTAAGGATCGGTCAAAGGATGGCTCTGGACTAGTGTAAGGATTGCCCAAAGGATGGCTCTGGACTAGTGTCCGGATTGGTCAAAGGATGGCTCTGGACTAGTCTAAGAATTGATCAAAGGATGGCTCTGGACTAGAATTGGTCAAAGGATGGCTCTGGACTAGGTTAAGAATTGTTCAAAGGATGGCCCTGGACTAGTGTAAGAATTGGTCAAAGGATGGCTCTGGAATAGTGTAAGGATGGGCCAAAGGATGGCTCTGGACTAGTGTAAGAATTGGGCAAACGATGGCGCTGCCCTAGTGTAAGAATTGTTCAAAGGATGGCCCTGGACTAGTGTAAGAATTGTTCAAAGGATGGCCCTGGACTAGTGTAAGAATTGTTCAAAGGATGGCCCTGAACTAGTGTAAGAATTGGTCAAAGGATGGCTCTGGACTAGAATTGGTCAAAGGATGGCCCTGGACTAGTGTAAGAATTGGTCAAAGGATGGCTCTGGACTAGTGTAAGGATGGGTCAAAGGATGGCTCTGGACTAGTGTAAGGATGGGTCAAAGGATGGCCCTGGACTAGTGTAAGAATTGTTCAAAGGATGGCCCTGGACTAGTGTAAGAATTGTTCAAAGGATGGCCCTGGACTAGTGTAAGAATTGGTCAAAGGATGGCTCTGGACTAGTGTAAGGATGGGTCAAATGATGGCTCTGGACTAGTGTAAGGATGGGCCAAAGGATGGCTCTGGACTAGTGTAAGGATGGGCCAAAGGATGGCTCTGGACTAGTGTCCAGATTGGTCAAAGGATGACTCTGGACTAGTGTAAGGATCGGTCAAAGGATGGCTCTGGACTAGTGTAAGGATCGGTCAAAGGATGGCTCTGGACTAGTGTAAGGATTGCCCAAAGGATGGCTCTGGACTAGTGTAAGGATGGGCCAAAGGATGGCTCTAGACTAGTCTAAGAATTGATCAAAGGATGGCTCTGGACTAGTGTAAGGATCGGTCAAAGGATGGCTCTGGACTAGTGTAAGGATTGCCCAAAGGATGGCTCTGGACTAGTGTCCGGATTGGTCAAAGGATGGCTCTGGACTAGTCTAAGAATTGTTCAAAGGATGACTCTGGACTAGTATAAGGATCGGTCAAAGGATGGCTCTGGACTAGTGTAAGGATCGGTCAAAGGATGGCTCTGGACTAGTGTAAGGATTGCCCAAAGGATGGCTCTGGACTAGTGTAAGGATGGGCCAAAGGATGGCTCTGGACTAGTCTAAGAATTGATCAAAGGATGGCTCTGGACTAGTGTAAGGATCGGTCAAAGGATGGCTCTGGACTAGTGTAAGGATTGCCCAAAGGATGGCTCTGGACTAGTGTCCGGATTGGTCAAAGGATGGCTCTGGACTAGTCTAAGAATTGATCAAAGGATGGCTCTGGACTAGAATTGGTCAAAGGATGGCTCTGGACTAGGTTAAGAATTGTTCAAAGGATGGCCCTGGACTAGTGTAAGAATTGGTCAAAGGATGGCTCTGGAATAGTGTAAGGATGGGCCAAAGGATGGCTCTGGACTAGTGTAAGAATTGGGCAAACGATGGCGCTGCCCTAGTGTAAGAATTGGTCAAAGGATGGCTCTGGACTAGTGTAAGAATTGGTCAAAGGATGGCTCTGGACTAGTGTAAGGATGGGACAAAGGATGGCCGTGGACTAGTGTAAGGATGGGTCAAAGGATGGCTCTGGATTAGTGTACATGTAAGGATGGGTCAAAGGATGGCTCTGGAATAGTGTAAGGATGGGTCAAAGGATGGCTCTGATTCATAACTTCCAGTATGGACGGTAGTGCATGAAAACATCCTTTTTTGCGTATTTGTTGGCACAGAAGCCATTTAATAAACCTTGTTTGTTCAGTCCGTACCTTAAATTATGGATCCTCGTTTCTTTCACTTTTTTTTATAGCCCGCGCACTACGTCCATTACTTACATTGTATGGTTCGGACCTCACACTCAGTTAATAAGAGGTACAGTACTGTTGTGTATTTATGAAGTTTTTGCTTAAAGTCGTTACACTTTGGGTTTGCTACATTGTACATCTATGAACTGCTACTAACCTGTTGTCCATATCCATTGCTTCAAATGTTTCGCCACCCAGAGTCTCATTGTCAGGATTAAGGCAGATCTCAACCATGTTATACACAGCAGCTTCCCCCCTATTGATATAACAGCATTGTGCATAATATTATCATCTTTTAAAACCTAATATGTTACTCAGTAATGCGAAGCTCAAATCAGATGCCACTGAACCACACAATATTCATGTCACATTGAAGTGATTTCCAACATAATTAGACTTATAGGCAGGAAGTTGGTTTGTAAACTAATGCCATACCATGCATACTTCAGTTTGATTTGCTTGGTTTCTTACCAATCACTATCTTTTCTTGACAAATTAAGGTGTTTTAAAGCTCCAGTAGGATTCAGTGTATACCTAAACAAATGCAGGAAGGCAAACTGTTAGTGTAGTTTGAATCCAGGGGTCAATTCAATAAAACTTTTACAACTGAAATTTACAAGTGTAGCTATTGTTGTAGTTGCCAAGAACAATAGCTACACTTGTAAATTACAGTTGTAAAAGTTTTATTGAATTGACTCCAGTGTAGTGATTTATCTACTGCACTTGTAACCTAACTAAAACAGAATTGTTACAGGACATTTCTGAATTGTTATAACACGACGTCTTCATGTATCGTTCACTCAACACCAGTTTAGGATGAGCAGCTATTGGTACATGTAGACTTATTGTAGATTTCAATTCATTTCTTTCTTTTGTGCAGCTAATATGTATACATTGTTTATTTCAACAGCATAATATGGAAAACATTTAACTATAAAAATTGGCGATAAGTTTGGAAAACATGTTTAAGAAAAACAATGACGGTTACGTTACCACAACGTCATAATATCAAGTCAAAAGTTCAGAGATCTAAAAAGGTTATAAGATGTATAAAAATTTAAACAATAGATCATTAAGGAAAAAAATGGCAAACAAAGAGTACAGATGGAGTCAGTTTGAGTCAGTTCTTTATAAGTAGCATCTCATTGATAAGACAATCAAATGTGCTTTTGTATTTTTTTCAAGATGCAAAATTGTTTTTCATTCAACATGCTTTAGCTTGCACTCCCATGTGCGTCTTGGAGATGTTTTTCAATTGAAGAAGTCTTGTGGTTGTGTTCAACAACAAGTTGATGGAAGTGTCAGCTGTATAGCCTACATAATTTGCATGCACACAGATCACATGAAAAGTGATAGACAGCACTGTCATTATTGTTCATTTATGATTGGAGGCTTGGCTTCTTTGGCCTTTAGCTCTTGTACTGTATGAAAGCACCAGTTTTATTCGCACCAAGCAAAATATATCAAGCAATCTCAGGCAAAATCAAGCTAAATTTCGTAGTTGACGAAAATAATAATATAATAAAAAATAATAATATTCATTTCTTATATAGCGCCTCTTCCATAAATGTCCAGAGGCGCTTTACAATATATTAAACTTACAAGTGGAAATATTAAAATTAAAACTAAATACTAGATTAAATACGAAAATTTATCAATTGGATGAATATAAGTTAGAAGTTTTGGTGCTACGATCGACGACATGAATATTTATGGTAGCAGAGCGAGGTTATTTTATGTTTTGTTGCTTTAAACTGGATTTCTAAAGTGGATTTACAACCATATCAGGTAAACACGAGTAGTGATCTAATCTAATTTTTTAAGTCTATATAACAGATTGTAAGAGGGGCTGTGAAAGTGATGGTGATTAAGCTGTGACCAGGGAATGTAAAACTACTGCAATGATGGGGGGGGGGGGGGGGGGGGGGGGGGGGGGGAGTGTAACAAACACTCACCATTCATACAAGCCTTTGCAATAGTTGAGACCAGCATCCATTGCAGCACGTGGCAAAGCCTTTTCAGCCTAGAATGATAACACACTGTAACTAACTATTCAAACCGCTCAGTCCCACGGGAGATGATTATTTTAATGATATGCAAGACCATATAAGGAGATTCATGTAATTAGCATATTGTTAGTTGCCCAAACCAGCCGGCTGATGAAGAACATCGAGCCTTAAACTTCAACCTTCCACCCCTGGTCGTCCAACGTGAACCATGTGCTTGCCAAGTACTAGCTTTATGGTTTGCAGGAAGCTTTGTAGTTGTCTTCATGTGTTTTCATCAACTGTTCGCTCACTCCTGGCCGCCCAACATCAACCATGTGCTTGCCAAGTACTAGCTTTATGGTAGTATATATCAGGTTTTGGACAGCTTGGGTGAAATGTCATGCTCAGTTTGGCTGCTGAATGTGGGCTACTCAAGCTTTGGGCTGAAAGAGTTATTCAGCAGTTTTGTTCAGACAAATGGAGCTAAATTATCAGGGCTGCTCAGGCTGTGGGCTGAAGGAGTTATTCAGAGAAGTGTTTGGCGTGCTGACTTGGTTCAGACAAATGGAGCTAAATTATCGTGGCCATTCGGGCTGTGGGCTGAAGGAGTTATTCAGCAAAGATTTTGGTATGGCAGCAAGTGTTGTTTGGCAATAACTGAACTTGACATTCAGTGGAAATTTATTTAAGTTGGGGCCTTCGGGCCATGCACGAATACTGATTCAGGTGCCAACTAGTTTTGTTTGGCAATAGCTGGACTGAATTGTCTATGTGAATGGCACCAACTAAATTTCTTTTTGGTGCCTTCATTCATGGTTAAAGCCGGAAATTACTTTGGGCCAGGTCGACACACTTGTGAGTCTTGAGTTTTGGAGGTGCGAAATTTCTCATAATATGTGCCTTTTGTTATGCTGTGGTGACGGTCCTTTGTTGGTTACATGCCAGGGGCTATCTAAAGTCCTTTGTGCTCGATCCTTGCAGTTGTGTATGTTGTGGACTGTTAACCACCATAATGGTTTCTCTATTAGCATTTCGAGAAACTGATAGCTGGCTGGCATATTACAGAACATACAACGTACATGTCTATAGAGTAATGTATCAAAATATGTGTGATATGAAATTAGGAAAGAGAAGTAAGTAACAGAAAGGAATTAAAAGGAAGAAGAAGAAAGAGAAGAGTAAGAAGATGAGAAGTAGATGAAAAGAAAGACGACAAAAACGCCATCCAAGAATGAGGGTGACGTTGGGGGGTAGCTGATACCGCAATACTGAACCAACAATAAGTAAGTAACGACTTACTGCATACCGTGAAACAGGACAATACTGCAATACTGCATCTTGAAATTAGATATGGAGGAACCAATGATGTCAAAAGTAATAGCAAAACAATGAATGACCGCAGGATTTTGAGCAGTGGTTGGATGCGGAAGGGATTGGAAATAAGCATTGGGTGTGAGGATTGGGAAGATGCGGACGAAGGGATTGGAAATAAGTATTGGGTGTGAGGATTGGGAAGATGTGGAAGAAGGAATTGGAAATAAGTATTGGGTGGTGAGGATTGGGAAGATGTGGAAGAAGGGATTGGAAATAAGTATTGGGTGGTGAGGATTGGGAAGATATGGAAGAAGGGATTGAAAATAAGTATTGGGTGGTGAGGATTGGGAAGATGTGGAAGAAGGGATTGGAAATAAGTATTGGGTGTGAGGATTAGGAAGATGTGGAAGAAGGGATTGGAAATAAGTATTGGGTGTGAGGATTAGGAAGATGTGGAAGAAGGGATTGGAGATAAGTATTGGGTGGTGAGGATTGGGAAGATGTGGAAGAAGGGATTGGAGATACGTATTGGGTGTGAGGATTAGGAAGATGTGGAAGAAGGGATTGGAAATAAGCATTGGGTGGTGAGGATTGGGAAGATGTGGAAGAAGGGATTGGAAATAAGCATTGGGTGGTGAGGATTGGGAAGATGTGGAAGAAGGGATTGGAAATAAGTATTGGGTGTGAGGATTGGTAAGATGTGGAAGAAGTGATTGGAAATAAGTATTGGGTGTGAGGATTGGGAAGATGTGGAAGAAGGCATTGGAGATAAGTATTGGCTGTGAGGATTGGGAAGATGTGGAAGAAGGGATTGGAAATAAGCATTGGGTGGTGAGGATTGGGAAGATGTGGAAGAAGGGATTGGAAATAAGTATTGGGTGTGAGGATTGGGAAGATGTGGAAGAAGGGATTGGAGATAAGTATTGGGTGGTGAGGATTGGGAAGATGTGGAAGAAGGGATTGGAAATAAGGATTGGGTGTGAGGATTGGGAAGATGTGGACGAAAGGATTGGAAATAAGGATTGGGTGTGAGGATTGGGAAGATGTGGAAGAAGGGATTGGAAATAAGCATTGGGTGGTGAGGATTGGGAGGATGTGGAAGAAGGGATTGGAAATAAGTATTGGGTGTGAGGATTGGGAAGATGTGGAAGAAGGGATTGGAAATAAGCATTGGGTGGTGAGGATTGGGAAGATGTGGAAGAAGGGATTGGAAATAAGTATTGGGTGGTGAGGATTGGGAAGATGTGGAAGAAGGGATTGGAATTAAGTATTGGGTGTGAGGATTGGGAAGATGTGGAAGAAGGGATTGGAAATAAGTATTGGGCGTGAGGATTGGGAAGATGTGGAAGAAGGGATTGGAAATAAGTATTGGGTGTGAGGATTGGGAAGATGTGGAAGAAGGGATTGGAAATAAGCATTGGGTGGTGAGGATTGGGAAGATGTGGAAGAAGGGATTGGAAATAAGTATTGGGTGTGAGGATTGGGAAGATGTGGAAGAAGGGATTGGAAATAAGTATTGGGTGTGAGGATTGGGAAGATGTGGAAGAAGGGATTGGAAATAAGTATTGGGTGTGAGGATTGGGAAGATGTGGAAGAAGGGATTGGAAATAAGTATTGGGTGGTGAGGATTGGGAAGATGTGGAAGAAGGGATTGGAAATAAGTATTGGGTGTGAGGATTAGGAAGATGTGGAAGAAGGGATTGGAAATAAGTATTGGGTGTGAGGATTGGGAAGATGTGGAAGAAGGGATTGGAAATAAGTATTGGGTGTGAGGATTGGGAAGATGTGGAAGAAGGGATTGGAAATAAGTATTGGGTGTGAGGATTGGGAAGATGTGGAAGAAGGGATTGGAAATAAGTATTGGGTGTGAGGATTGGGAAGATGTGGAAGAAGGGATTGGAGATAAGTATTGGGTGGTGAGGATTGGGAAGATGTGGAAGAAGGGATTGGAAATAAGGATTGGGTGTGAGGATTGGGAAGTTGTGGACGAAGGGACTTGAAATAAGGATTGGGTGTGAGGATTGGGAAGATGTGGAAGAAGGGATTGGAAATAAGTATTGGGTGGTGAGGATTGGGAAGATGTGGAAGAAGGGATTGGAAATAAGTATTGGGTGTGAGGATTGGGAAGATGTGGAAGAAGGGGTTGGAAATAAGCATTGGGTGGTGAGGATTGGGAAGATGTGGAAGAAGGGATTGGAAATAAGTATTGGGTGGTGAGGATTGGGAAGATGTGGAAGAACGGATTGGAATTAAGTATTGGGTGTGAGGATTGGGAAGATGTGGAAGAAGGGATTGGAAATAAGTATTGGGTGGTGAGGATTGGGAAGATGTGGAAGAAGGGATTGGAAATAAGTATTGGGTGGTGAGGATTAGGAAGATGTGGAAGAAGGGATTGGAAATAAGCATTGGGTGGTGAGGATTGGGAAGATGTGGAAGAAGGGATTGGAAATAAAGCATTGGGTGGTGAGGATTGGGAAGATGTGGAAGAATGGATTGGAAATAAGTATTGGGTGTGAGGATTGGGAAGATGTGGAAGAAGGGATTGGAAATAAGTATTGGGTGTGAGGATGTGGAAGATATGGAAGAAGGGATTGGAGATAAGTATTGGGTGGTGAGGATTGGGAAGATGTGGAAGAAGGGATTGGAAATAAGGATTGGGTGTGAGGATTGGGAAGATGTGGAAGAAGGGATTGGAAATAAGTATTGGGTGTGAGGATTGGGAAGATGTGGAAGAAGGGATTGGAAATAAGCATTGGGTGGTGAGGATTGGGAGGATGTGGAAGAAGGGATTGGAAATAAGTATTGGGTGTGAGGATTGGGAAGATGTGGAAGAAGGGATTGGAAATAAGCATTGGGTGGTGAGGATTGGGATGATGTGGAAGAAGGGATTGGAAATAAGGATTGGGTGTGAGGATTGGGAAGATGTGGAAGAAGGGATTGGAAATAAGCATTGGGTGGTGAGGATTGGGAAGATGTGGAAGAAGGGATTGGAAATAAGCATTGGGTGGTGAGGATTGGGATGATGTGGAAGAAGGGATTGGAAATAAGGATTGGGTGTGAGGATTGGGAAGATGTGGAAGAAGGGATTGGAAATAAGCATTGGGTGGTGAGGATTGGGAAGATGTGGAAGAAGGGATTGGAAATAAGTATTGGGTGGTGAGGATTGGGAAGATGTGGAAGAAGGGATTGGAATTAAGTATTGGGTGTGAGGATTGGGAAGATGTGGAAGAAGGGATTGGAAATAAGTATTGGGTGTGAAGATTGGGAAGATGTGGAAGAAGGGATTGGAAATAAGTATTGGGTGTGAGGATTGGGAAGATGTGGAAGAAGGGATTGGAAATAAGCATTGGGTGGTGAGGATTGGGAAGATGTGGAAGAAGGGATTGGAAATAAGTATTGGGTGTGAGGATTGGGAAGATGTGGAAGAAGGGATAAAGATTGGGTTTTTCAGAATGGGGGAATAATTCAGTTATGTAATATGTTGTCTGATGTGAATCGGAAAGAGGGCAGACCGGCGGAACAAACAGATCCATGGAATTGTTCCAACCACTGGAACAAGGGATCTTAATTATTCCCCTTTGTTAATCATCGATCTGGCGGACAATGGTGGTTTGAATATACTACTATACAATGTATGTATCTCCATTGGTTCAATGTTTGTATTACCTGATCAAGGTACTTTGGACATTCATCTAGCTTTCCAGCCCTTCTTAGTAAGTCAATAAGCCTGGCAAGTGCTGCATAGTGACCTACCATTAGATAAAGTACTGTGTATAAGCCTTAATTGTTTTACTAAAATTGTCAGGTTCAAAGGGAAAATGTAAAATGTATTTCGCCGCCATTTTAGATTGGGGCAAATTCGGAAAAATTAATAGAAATCTGGATCATTTTGACTTGCCGTACCTCTGTTCGATTTCGTTGGATTTTCAAAAACTTACCATTTTAGAAAATATGTTTTCTTTGTTATTTATGTCCTATAATATGATGGGTATTGGAAGGCTACAAATCGAGAAAAATAACATTGTTTTCAAAATAAAACACTTGGCACATAAATATGCAAATTAGCTCGAAATTTTAAGATACATCCGTGAAAAGAAGATTGACTCTAAAAAGGTACCCGGTAGTTAAAACAGTGACCTACATTGGTCTTATTTTCAGTCTGACAACTGATATGCATGCCTGCTGATTATCGAAGTTTAAATTTTGAAATTCAACAAAATCGAGCAAGTTACGCAAGTCAATGTGATCCAGATATCTATCAAATTTTGCCAAGTTTGCCCCAATTCAAAATGGCGGCCAAAAACCGTGAAAGGGCTTATTAAATGTTAGCGGTATTGGTGTTGAGTTGGTTCTGTTTCAATATAAAGTTGAATGATGTACATTTGTGAACTCACCTGGTTTCCTTTCTAACAGCTGCTGAAAGTGAAATGTTGCTGAATCATATTCGTTCTTTCTAAACATCAAATCTGCCATCATCTACAACAAATTATTTACAGTCAATACGTTCATTTTTTGTAACACTTTAACCATGACATGGTTTTGTATAAGATCCTAGCATGCTGTATAATTGCAGACAAAGAATCCAACAACCCTGTCACTGTACATGTTGTTGAGCCCTTGAAATTTGACCATGTTCCAGACCAGGAAATGTCCAATTTTGAGATCATGTTGCAGTCTGACTACATGTATATAATTATGTACATGTATATGCTGTTTAACAAATAGATTCCATTTTCCCATGCGTCTGTACTCTAATAGATAATACGAAGTTGTCCTTCAGTATACGTAGCATGATTGAATTGAATTTGAGTCCAAATAGATGCACAGGTGACGTCAAAATGTGGTGAGAACAAACAACGAGACGAAGTGGCATGACTGTTGTTCTCACCACATTATGATGTCTTCTGTACATGTATAAGAGGACAGATGTACAGGAAAATGGAATCTATTTGTTTTATATAATATTTTGAGAATTGAGTGATTTTGTGATGTTATCTGTGTGTCTGTACTCTAATAACACATGGCCCTCGACCAAACAACGCACGCGTAATATACCAATTATTATATAAAAAAGATACACTATTGCAGAGTTAAATCACTAAATACCCAACCCTGTTTGGCGGTACATTACCATATGATCATCTTAATTTTATTCATAGTTTATGTCAGGACTCCCATTGAAAACAGTATTCATTTTAATGCTGAAGGGATTACGCTAACAAGAATAAATAAAGCTGTCATTCATTCATTCATTCATTCATTTATTTAGGGGAGTAACACCCCTCCCCTCCTCCACCGCCTCGCCAGGGCCAACCACCATTATACTTACCACTGTAGCTGAGTCATTGCCTGGGTCCATCTTTAGTAATAGGACACACTGCTGCTGACAAGCATCTAAATCATCAACTGTGAGGTACAGCTTAGCCAGGGCCAACATAGACTACAATAGATACAATAATAATGGTAAAAAGACAAAACGACATAATATAGTCACAACAACAGATGGATATCATACCGATTTATGAGTATCATCATATGCCAAGGCTTCTTTGTAATAGTTGATCGCTTTATCATATTCACGAGATGTAGCTGAGAGCTCTGCCATTTCAGAGCATATCCTGGGAAATGTAAAATAACTAGCCATTTACAATAATTATTTGATACTACCAATAAATAACAAATCATTACTTGGGATCTCTGGGATACCAAGTGGGACATGAAGTCTTAATCTACAGACCATTTTTTCGGAAGTTGTTCATTTCGCAAATTAGTGCCAAAAATTGCGCAATATTTCCCAGTACACTTTTGTGCTGGGGTTTTGATTTGATTCGCATGTTTACATAGTTGCAATTTTGTTGATTGGTTAAAAAAATCTTATTCAAGGCCTTTCCATTCATCAAATAAACAAGCTGTCAGATCGAGATGTAAATCTATTGCCTAGAAGTATAATTCCAGAATCATGATGTACTGAAACTGAAGGAGAAAAGCCATCTCAAAGAACTTGCAAATCGCTATTTACTCAAGTACATGTAGGTACTACTAGTGCTACTACGGTTTCATAATAGGTGAAAGAAAGCAACAAAATGAGAGGAGAGTTCGAAATTAATGCTTTAAATTTGAAGACCTTTTGGTCAGGTAGTTCATCTGGAGTAACAAAGAAAAAGAAACGAGAAGAAAAAATTTGAACAGGGCCGGAAATCAAGTCAAACTGGTTTTGTGTGGCAATCTGAAAAGCAACGAAGTACATTGTACAAGACTAAACTTGCTCAAATATTGTGTAATTTTGACTCAAAGAAAAGAAAGGGAGTGTAATGGAAGTCTAATGTAACAAGCTGCACGTAATACATTTACAAGCGGCAAATGTCTACAACAATCTACATGTATGATGTAGCTATCCAACTTGAAGGAAAAGAATTGCAAGACTGAAATTTATATGTCATGTTCGGTCATGCTTGTCAACAAAACTACAAGCCGGATAATGCTTCTCAAAGTCAAAACGGTCTTCTGAAAACTTTCAAGTTCAACAAAGTTCAAGAACCAGTAAAATCTAGTTCAAAGTTCGCCACCAAAGGACATTTTAAAATCATTCATCATTCTCGTCAGAATAATCCTTCTTCGCTTTGGAGGTCAAGGGGGAGATCTCAACACCTGGAAACCATTCTAAGACTTCCAATACAGGCAACGAATTACAACAATACAAGGTTTAAACTTGTTCAAAATTGTATATTTTCGTTTCAAAGTTCATTAAAAGTACTATACTATGCTAAAGGAAGTGTAAATAAAGTCTTTTTTTCCTGGGTCTAATTTAATAAGCTGTGAGCAATACTGAGTGGCCAAATTGCCTCTCAACAACGAGGTTTTTCATCATCTAGTTAAAAAAAAATTATACAAGATTATACCAATCTTAAACATCAACAAACCTACTACAAGGAAAATGTCTCTCAAAGTCAAAATGGTCTTCTTATAACTTCAAGTTCAACCAAAAGTGAATAAACGAATAAATATATGGGCTTGCTGGTGGCCGGGACAAAAAACCGTTGCCGTTACAGTGAGGTGGCCATTACATAGAGCAGGACGTTGTGGGGAGGTGGCCATTAGTAGAGGTTCGACTGTATTTATTATTATCATAATTATCACTGACTACACAATCCTCATCTACAATTTTTTGGGACTATAGCAAATCAACTACTATAATTTAATTTGTGTACGTACTTGGCTGCAAGGAGTTTTTGTGTCTGGACAGCATCTGATTGTTCAACTGCTACTCGTTTTAGAACCCTGAAAAACGATGTCTGTCAGGCTACACAATGAATGCTGTATATACACTCACAGATAAGCTACACTCACAGATACATTGTAAGCTACACTCACAGATAAGCTACACTCATAAGCTACACTCACAGATAAGCTGCACTCACAGATAAGCTGCACTTACAGATAAGCTGCACTCACAGATAAGCTACACTCACAGATGAGCTGCACTCACAGATAAGCTACACTCACAAGGTGCACTAACAGATAAGCTGCACTCACAGATAAGCTACACTCACAAGGTGCACTAACAGATAAGCTGCACTCACAGATAAGCTACACTCACAGATAAGCTACACTCACAAGCTGCACTCACATATAAGCTGCACTCACAGATAAGCTGCACTCACAGATAAGCTGCACTCACAGATAAGCTGCACTCACAGATAAGCTACACTCACAAGCTGCACTCACATATAAGCTGCACTCACAGATAAGCTACACTCACAGATAAGCTGCACTAACAGATAAGCTGTACTCACAGATAAGCTGCACTCACAGATAAGCTACACTCATACATAATAATTATTATCTGTGAGTTATTATTATTAATTATTATGCTAATATTAGCACAGTAGTAGAACTCACCTAATTTGTACATCTTTAGCTTGTATTAAAGTATTAACTGTCTGTTCCATACTATTGGTTTTTTGGTATACCTGTGCCAGTAGCATTAGAAGACGTGTCTCAGCCATGATAGACGGTAAATCAGTTGCTGCAACAACGAAATTTACTCTCACTATCTTGACAAAGTTTTAGGTGAGATGAAATATAAAATTTAATATTTTAAAAATAAAACCAATAAAGTGTCCAATGTCTACACAGGTAGGAAAGATGCAATGTGACATTGTTCTCCTAACGTGCTTGTAACTGTAAATGTACC
This sequence comes from Actinostola sp. cb2023, assembly GCA_033675265.1. Lineage (NCBI taxonomy): Eukaryota > Metazoa > Cnidaria > Anthozoa > Actiniaria > Actinostolidae > Actinostola > Actinostola sp. cb2023. The sequence continues at coordinate 196,427 of JAUJYZ010001316.1, forward strand.
TTTTTCTTGTTCCAATGCTGATTTGATGACTTTCTCTGCCTTATCAAGGCTGCGTAGTTTGAGATAAAGTTCTGCTAGGTCATATCTAAGCATAAATGTCAGGTTAATACACCTCCATTAACTACTGCATCATGTAAGTATCACGCCTTACCTAAGAAAATTTTGTTGCCCACTTTTAAGCGCTGCCTCATAATAGTTGATGGCCTATCAAATAGAATGTTAAGATATAAAAGGCACAGAATTTAACATCTGTGGCCCCTCCAGTCAAATAATGATCTCCAGGTGGGTGGACAGTGCACCCTTCACCCCCTCCCTCCATAAGTGCTCTGTTGTCTATACATAGTGGTTAATGAATGTATACCAAGGTGGTGAACCATCAACAATCTCATCATCATTTCCAGTGAACGAACAGTAATATTGTGATTCTTGCAGCTGCAAATTGACCGATTATAGTAAAATATGTCAAAGAGAAAAAATATCTTCAAATGTGTCAAAAAGTCCATCGCTTATACAATAATGTAGAGAAAAACGATGAAAAGATTTAAATAATGACAAAACTATGGTATTCAGCTACCTGACTTCGTGCTCCATTCATCAAGTTTGCAAATAGTTCAGAAAATTTTGTTGTCATTGAATCAGCTCATCTTTTCTCACTTTTCCACATGTTTCGTGTTTACAGGATACACAAAGAAAGTGCAGTAATAATAATAATACTTTATTTAAACATGCAATCACCAAGGAGCTACAAAGCTCGTTAACACGTGAACGTGAACAAAAATGTAACAAATATATATAAATAACAAAAACATAAATATACATTAATTGTAATATACAAGCATTTATAATACATAAGCATTCTTCTGTAATTTTCTGACAGAAAATAGCATTCTTCAAAACGTTTTTCCTGTCAAAACACTAAACAGCACTGATAAAAGTTGTTGAGTCGCTTGCCATTCTGAATTCTTTCATGAGATTTGATTGGATGAGTGTGATTTCTGACGCTTTTCAGGAGAATTGCAAATTTGATCAATAAAAACTCACGTAGTTATCTTTGTAGTTATTTATAACTAGGTAGTATATCCAATGGGAATGGAGTGCTGCATTTTTGGTGAGAACAGTAGGGAGCTAATTTGGATTGTCAAACTCGGGGTATGGTACGCCGGTCAATACGGCAATTACAATAACTATCAGGTAATACTTGTGTTGCTTTAGCATAGCGAGCCTGACCGAGCAAGGCACCACAATGCCTTGTGTCAAATAAAATTGAGATTTTGACCCCTGTACAGATTAGAATCTGCTGCATCCGCTTCATCCGCTTGTATTTAATGCAATTCAGCTTTTGGGCTGTTCAAGTACATGTATGTTTTATAATAAAGTACATGTATCTATCTATTTATAATCTATCTACATGTATCTCAGTCTTGCTATGTTACTGCAGCAGTGTCCCGTACTCAGTCCTCTTCATCTAGCTGAGAAGACTGTGAATTTGCTTCTTCGTTAGGTTTTTCAGTCATTTTGTCGTTATAAAGCACAAAAACAATAGCCGACTCTCGAGTCAAAGTGCTTCCAGCAAAGAAGTAACGGCGTGAACAGTTGAATGGTTTGCCGTTCTGATTGGCTGGCTGGGTTATTTTGTGATTTTTGATTGGCTTAGAGCAGCGGTCTAAAATACATTTTAGCCCGCTGATTTCGCCATTTTAGACCGCAAAATACACCATAATGCCCGATGAAATGATTATAATGTTGTACAATGTATATACATGTCCTGTACTCAATCCAATATGGTTAGACACCCAGAGTAAGTATGAACAGTAATGTTGTACATACATGTCCTGTACTCAATCCAATATGGTTAGACACCCAGAGTAAGTATGAACAGTAATGTTGTATATACATGTCCTGTACTCAATCCAATAAAGTTAGACACCCAGAGTAAGTATGGGAGAGAAGAAACTGATAAACTCAACTCACATGAAGCGCCCGGTTCGGGAATTGAACCAGGTACCACAGCGATTATACATGTAGGTGAGTGCTCTTACAAAAAGCTGACAAACTGGAACCACTATTGCTATTATGAATACCATTGACAAGTAACGAGAAATATTATAAACCTCTTTCAGAACCCCAATGATACAATGTATGCAAGATGAAAGGACATCTAAATGGAAGTTCCCTTCCACATAAAACACCAACCAGCTTTTGAAAATGGTGAAAAAAGAATGTGAGGCAATGCCAAATAATATAAAGAGTAATAACTTAATTATTGCAATGAGTATAATTATGGTGTATAAAAAATGGATATGACACATACAGTCATTTGCAAAAATTCTGACCGCCACGGTATATCAATATATCAATATATTGGGTGCATCACTAATACTATTAAATTAAGCAAAATTTACAAACAACAAACGTTAGACTAAAATAAACATTATACTAAATATTTCTACCAACTTTGCTGGCGTTAACCCGCTTTAAGGGGAATTTTCGATTATTTAATTACCCATAATACACCTGATATATTGATATACTGATACTTCGTAGCGGCCAGAATTTTTGCAATTGACTGTACTTAACCAAGGTTAGTGTACCTTTCCATAATGATGAGTCTTGACATAAGCCTGTCCTATCTTACTGGCTAATGCACCATCACGTGGGTTCCTCTTCAAAGCAGACTCGTACACTTCAATGGCTTTCTCAGGCTGAAAAATTGTTATAATAATTCATATTATTAATTAATAATAACCGTTACAAATAGTGATTGTATATAATTACCTCTTGGATACTCATGTAGGCATCCCCTAGCAACAAACAGGTGTGTGGACTAGGATTCTTGTCCACAAGCTCCCTATTATACAAAGTCTAATGATTAGTCAAGACTTCTACAATGTATGTCAATATACATGTATGGTAAATGCTGTTATAACATGCACCAAATTTAACCGAATCTAAGAACTTGCTCACCACATGAGTTCCCAGTAGTTCAGTGGCTAGAGTATATCCAGGTTACAGGTTCATACACCATCTGGATAATTTTCTCCCCAAGTTTATTTAATATACCTTTTGCTCTGTTTTCTAAAAGCTACACTATCTGCGCCAGTCCCTTGCAGCACAAGTATAAATACCAGGTAAATAAGAACTCTGTATCTCATTTCGGCCCAGTTTGCGTAAGAATCCTTAACTTGCGTTACCTCTGGTGTTCAGTGGCATGACAGATGGACAAATTCCCAGGCCCACTGCTGTTGCTTAGGCTCAAGTCCTTCTTCTACCATCTCAAGCTGCTTTGGTAGGTCTGTCTAATCCAGAGCTGAATCCAGAGCTGAATCCAGATCCCTTACAGGTAGAATGCTCTCCCTTGTTATTATCGTTTGCTGCCTAGTTTCTTTTTTTTAATGCTTCCTTTCCCACAGCCCTTTTAAGAAAGCGAAGCATTGCACCTCTTTAAAGCCGGGATAGCTATCACTCTAGCCCTATCAGCAGTCAGTTGACATGCATCATGGACCAGATTGGTTGACGTTATGCACCTACCATGTGTCACTGCATGAGGGTTGTGCAGGTCCTGCATCTCATTTCAGCCCAGTTCGCATAAGAATCCTTCGGCTATAGGCAGTTGTCTGTCCCTTTCGCGCTTGCCTCCAAAATAATACCGTGCTTTATCACAATTCCCCTCCCTCCCTGACCCAATCTCTTTGCACAACTCTCATAAGCGCAGTCGGACATCTCCATCTCTTATTAGAGAGTGAAACGGACTGCCGCGAGTAGAACACTGGCACAAATTGTAAGTTATCTTGATCTTGCAAGTGGAATAATAAATATACTGACATATAGTCATGTACATGTAGTTATGATCATTACTACTAACCTGTACACGCTAGCATAAAGGCGCTTGTCCTTACGATGATGGAGATATATTTCTGCCATCTTTTCTTTAGCTTTGATGTAGTACCTTGAAAAACAATAATAAACACATGATTTGTACACATCCACATCTTTGAACCTTATATTATTTTATATGTAAAATCCTGATGATGATAATGATGATGATGATTATTAAGAGGATATTTATTTCAACATCGCGTAATATCCGCCAAAAGCACCCAAAACGAGCCCTTTTGAACAGTTTGACTTTCGATTTTCGCTTTGGATAAACATTTTATTTTAACTAAGCACAAACTATTAAAAACAAAGTAAAATATCTGCCTAAAGCTGGTTTTAATTAAATGTAGCTGTTTTCAAAGCCATTTTCCTGGTTTTTGTTTCAAATTTGAGGTAATTAAGGGGAAACATCAGCAATAATAGCAAAATATACAGAGCTTTTACTGGTCAAAAACCATCACAAATAACTTGAACTCTTTGCTAATTTAAAAGCAGTTTTAGCCTTATACAAAACATATTTTCCAGCCTATAGGTTTTTGGCGCTCAATACGCGCGTTCATAAAAAATATCCTCTTAATTAATATACAACTCCTGAAGTGATTTCTGAGACCAGTAAGCATAACTAACTTAGTTATTGGGCGAACCATTGTTGAAGTCTTGGTTTTTATTTATGCTGAGCGGACATGATTATCTGGACAAGGAAAAAACCCTTTGGATGCATCCAAGCAGCCACCATCCTTGTGGTACCAACTGTCGCCCGTTTAATGGCTATTAAACGGTCGACAGTCAACCGTTAAACGACTGACTGTTGGTCGACTAGTTGGCCGATTGTCATCATTTCTTGGTACGTGATTCTCTACTATTACCGGTAGTGACCATCAACCTTGGACGATGTGTTTTTAATGATTTTCAGTGAGGCATGAGGCATGATCTTCAACAGACATAGGTTTAGATGCTGTCTTCTCGATACCATGAGACTCCAGCCTAGTCCCAGGCGTTATCAAGTTTACTACGTAGAATCATGATTACAAACACAGTTCACGTTGACACTTGACCTTGTATTATCAGTTCCTCCAAGGATGCTCCAGCCAAGAATGGACTTAAAATGGCCAGCGGTTGATTTGGATGTCCCTTTCGAACTTCAATAGGAACAAGACGCTCAATGAGCGTATACTCGGGCTTATGAGAAGGATATAAATGATATATCTATCTCTACGAACCTTCTTGGACGATTCTCATCAGAAAAACAAATATGAATTTTCTTGACCATCGATACTATGAGCCACGCTTCTACTTGTATTACATGCATGGGTACTATCAACCACGCTAGTCACTGGTATCATCATCATTTTGAACATCTATACTGTCAGCCACGCTTCTACTTGTATTTATGATAAGGACAATGTCAGTTGCGTGAGGATGAAAAGAGCTGACAATGACTGATAGTTGCTTGACGAGGGAAAATATGTATATATGTGTGGAGTTCATTTGATTTGTTTTTGAGTTTGAGTTCATTTGATTACCTTTTGACTTAGAGTTCAATTGATTTGCTTTTATTTTGATGAGTTCAGTGGTGTAAAGGCCTAGTCGAAAACGCTCAACATCTTTTCGAGTTGGCCCACACGAATCGGCGTATGCAGCCGTTTGTATGTGAGAGGATATTTAAGAAGAACTCTGGATGGGTTCTCTTGGGTAGGACATAATTTACGTTTTGCCCAAATCAACTACTTCTTTCACTGCTAGTCGTCGAAGACGATGGCTTAGCACTATCTTACTATCTGCCCTGATCAAGAGGCTGTTTGCAAAAAACGGAATTTTACCGACTTTGAAGCCTACGATTTTCCTTCGAATTTGCTATTTTAAAATGCACTTTCAAATCGATTACATCTATTGTTCGGAATGGTTTTCTTAACATGACAATCAGTGACAGTTGAGTGACGAGGCAGACTATGAGTCGGGTGAGTACGAACATGATACGTCTTGAGGTTGCATAGGTCAGATGGTTCCGATAACGCCCTCGCGTTTGTTTTTATTAAATATATTTTAAGCGAGCTTCTAGTCCTTTTACCACTTCTAGTCATTGAACGATGAACTAGAATCCTGACCTTTTAATAGCTTGAAGATCTACAGCTGCTTTCAAAACTAAGATTCATAATCTACTTGATTCCTGTGTGTGTTTTTTTCTTATCTGCTGAGTAATCTCGAAACTCGATACGATTAAATACGTCGCATACTTTCGTCATTCTTTCACCAACCAAAAAAACTACGACGACGACTACTACCGAAATCCGCATTTTCTAACTCGGGCGGCCTGCGGCCTGGGCCCGAGTAATGAAAGCTTCTTGAACATTTGTCCTCAACAACACTGATATTTTAGATCTTTCTACTTGAGGAAATGGTATAGACTGGAGATGCGGCAAGGCGTGTCAGTACTTTCTTGTTTAATGTTTAAACGTGCACGCTGATCATGAACCTTAGCTTTTAGAACTGATAATACAGAAAGTTGGTGGGAAAGACATTTTGAATCAGTCATAGCATTGTATTGGATGGTGATTTGTCGTAAATAATTCCATTGAATGTAATGTACATTGTAGCTTTCTCAAAATTCTACTTGTAATTTCTTTTAATTAAATTTTTTTTAACACGTTTTTTTCTAAAAATTGGTTTGTCAAACTTGTGGTGTGGCTTACCTTGGCAGCTGGCAGATCGTGGGAAATACTAATGAGTTCCATTGTTTCAACCATCGTTTTCAAGATATTTTCAAGATATTTTCTTTACAATCATCGACAGTAATGGTGTGAAATGGTTTCAATTGAGGACTAGGAGGTTTCCACCAAGATGTATTACATTGTATGTCGGAACAAATGTGATGGAGGATTGTTATTCACAGGATCAGGAAAAGAAGGAACTTTAACTTGCAATATGTTTTATAGTGTTCTAGCTCTTGTAGTTCTCTCTCGGCCATTTGCTCCTCCAATCTGGCCATTACAGCTCGGTTGTTTGCTTCTTGAATATCTCTTTCAGCTTCAAGTGCAGCCTATTCAATACGCTGTTGAAGGTCCAGTTGTAATTTTTACTCGCGCCCCTGAGTCTTAGATTGGAGACCGTCTTTTTTTGTTTTTTGTTAGTAGTTGTCGCGAAATGGAAGATGGAGACAAGAAGTCTGACCACAAGAGAGATTACAAATCACAAACCAATCAGGAGGCACCGAAGGTCAAGGGGCAAGTTCATCTGTCAGAATCAATCACGTAAAGATATCTAGCTGACTATAGTTCTCCAAATCTAAGTATGTTTTCTCGATGTTGGTCGTTTATACAAATTCTGAGCTGGCCCGGCGGTATTATGTTGTCGAGTGCCGGGCGGTTCCAAATTCTGTTCTCGATGTTGGTCGTTTATACAAATTCTGAGCTGGCCCGGCGGTATTATGTTGTCAAGTGCCGGGCGATTCCAAATTCTGCATGTTCTACCGAGTCACCCAACAAGTAACCAAACACTGATTTGATCTGACTATAATCGTTATCTCAGATCTAAACATTGAGAAATGTTTAAGTCGTGAATACAGCTATATATGATGACTAAGCACAATCTGCAATCGAGTATGACTGTGAACGAGAATGATAAACACTAATTAAAAGCAACTCTTGCTAGACAGGTTTTACACATCTCGTAATTGGAGGGACGGAATATTCCCGGCCTATCTAATCAACGAGCTAATTCTGAATGGCTTGAGTTTCCTTCCAGGATTGACTACTTATAAAATGGCTCAAAGAAAATTGTCTGGGGTGAGAATGAAAACGTGTGTCTCGGTCAGTTCAGTTCGTTCCTGATCTCTTCGTTCTTCACAGCTCATCCCCTCACCGAATGGAAGGTGGAGGCCCATATAAAGTATACTTCTTTCATGCTACATGTACAATGCATCCCAGTGCTCAATCGCAACAGGACATGAGTGAACGCTTATTAAAGCGTCTAGTTTCGTTTCAATCTTTAAGGTCTTCATTTTCTTTTGCTCTAATTCTGCTTTTACAGAACCTGCCTTGCAGCTCTTAATCTCTCGCTGGCTTCTGAGTGTTTGGATGAAGAACTTCTTGAGGTGTGGCCAGACTGGATAAACAATGAAGTACGTGTACATTGTACCTCTGAGAGATGGAGGGGCTGAATGATGATGGGACACGTTAGGTAAGACCTCGGAAGAATGATATAATTGTATTTGATACTGGTGCAGAGGCAATGAGGCGATACTGTGATGATGAAACTGGAATTGTTGGCTTGTACAAAGTGATGTTTCATGTCTGCATCTTGAAAAGACTGGTTCAAGAAGTTCTGCTGATTGGCACTTGGCATTTCGTTGGCTCTTTCATAACTGAGCGACAGTGGACCATGATGGACAACAACAGGATTGATAGGATGGACTGATATGAAGTGGCTAAGCTCTCTCCATTTATGCCGGTCACCCGCTTCACCCAGCTCTTCATAGTCATCAGGGCTTTTCTCGCTTCTGTGGCCAGTCACCTTGATAATAGCCAATCTTGGACCTGGTTTGATTTGAGCTTTTTGACCAGTCTTACGAACGTTTGTTAGTTGCTTCCCAAATGAATATTAAAAACAAACAAAATTACCCCATTCATTTTCATAGCAACCGAGTTAATCTGCACCAAATTAACTATTTTTTGCAATCGTCTTGGCACACTATTCAAAATAAAACTGAATATTTTTGCATCATGATGAATATTCTTAGGAGATTAATCATACACTGTAGGTACATGTGTATGTGGTCTTCTACGACCCAATTTTAGAGCAATTGGCAACATTAGACCAATATTCAACATTAAATCATAATTGTAGAACCATACATTGTAGATGTTACCATAGGTGTAGTGTGTGGTGTTAATGATTCCAACCCCCGAAGGAAGGAGTGATGTAATAATATAAACAACAACAACCATTTGTGTGGGATAAGGGGTAGAGAATGAAGTTAACTCCTACACTCTAAAAACTGAGCTTTTACACGTCAAGACGAGAAAAATAGAATACAATCACTTCGACCTCTAAAGGGGGTCACAATCCCCCTGGCTCAAGAGAGAGGGGTCACAATCACCTCAGCTCTGCCAAACGAGGTAATCTCCCAGGGGTCACAATCCCCCATAGAAAGTGATTAACTAGTTTAGTTTGAACCCATAGTTACCATGACAACCAGATTGAAATTGGGGTCGTGATCCCCGATCTGGCCAACCATGTGAGTCTATGGGGCCAAAGTGACTTGTATAGGAGCACTTCATCCCACAAAATACACAATTAAGTAAACCCATTCCATCGCATCAGACAACTGGTTAAACAAAAAACGGGGTGCTGCGCAATCCAAAGGGAAGAACCTTATCGTAGGTAGTATTTCCCTTGCCAATACATACCAAAGAGGTCGCAGTGGAATTAAGCAAAATGCAGATTCAACGTCTGTTTTAGCAAGAAAGCACCCTCTGCTGAATTTTAGGATCCCCTCGATTGCATTGTCAATATAATGTAGTTATGTATGCGAGCGGCGTATTGAATCAAACTCATATAGTTTAACATTTCGTGTGAACGAAAGGATACTTCTTGATAGGTACACTAATGTAAGCTGAAAATGCTGTCGTCCACTGTTCGATTTCTGTGATTACTTCGGTCTTAGACTTCTTGGATACTTCAACAACGAGTTGTCCAACGACAACACGAGATTCTGATCGTCATCATGGAGGGATAAGTTCTTCGGTAGAAGTTTTGATAAGTAAAAGAACTCACCCGATTGAATGTCCTTTATGTAGTTATGTGGAAGCTCTTGAAATGGGGCAGCATCTTCGGCTGTCGATGATGCGATTGTAAGGTCTTCAACAGGCATGATATTGTTAGCTGGTGACATAGCTGTTGGTACGGCTGTATATCTCATTCCTTGGGAGCAATGTCTCTTGAGGCGTGTGTTACGATATCCTTATAAATTGCCTGAATTTGTCCATGAGTAAACGGCCCTTGATCATGAACCGACTCGTCGTTGACTCGTAGATTTTGGGGGCGTTCTGGCACAGTGTTGTTAGGAAGAATATATTGCCCAGTTTGGAATTGTTGCTGCTGTACTCATGACTCCAAAGCTTCCCTGTTGCCTGTGGTTAACAGTCCATTTCCTTTGCACATTGAATGCAATTGTGCCACACTAGAGTTTTGGTAGTTAGTTGTTGTGTTTGCTTTCCGCTGAGGCCGCCGGTTGCGAATTTGTGGCATACTAACGTTCTGGTCATTCTGCCGTCTTTTCCGAGTTGAATTTATTACAGAGTGATGTGATTACAATATCCAAATCCAGAGAAGAAGTATACGTTATCCGCAAGATATATAGGAAAATAATGTGACATAACGTGAAGTGTGGTGTTGTTTGTGGTGTGTGTGGTGTTGTTTGTGGTGTGGTATGTGGTGTTATGTGTGGTGTTGTGTTTGGTGCTCCGTGCATGTAGTGTTGTGTGTGGTGTGGTGCTGTGTGTTGTGTTGATGTGTTTAGTGTGCTGTGGTGTTGTGTGTGGTGTGTTGTGTGTGGTGTGCTACATGTACATTGTATATGTGGTGTGTTGTTTGTGATGTGGTGTGTGGTGTTATTTGTGGTGTTGTGTTTATGGTGTGTGGTATTGTGTGTGGTGTTCTGTTGTGTGTGTGTTGTGTTGTGTGTGGTGTTCTGCGTGGTGTTGTGTGTATGGTGTTGTGTGTGGTGTTGTGTTGTGTTGTGTGTGGTGTTGTGTGGAGTTGTGTGTGGTGTATTATGTGTGGTGTTGATGTGTGTGGTGTGCTGTGGTGTTGTGGGTGGTGTGTTGTATGGAGTTGTGTGTGTGGTATGTTGTGTTGTGTGTTATATGTGGTGTGGTGTTGTGTTCTGTTATGTGTGGTGTTTTAATTGTGTTGTGTGTGGTGTTGTGTTGTGTGTGGTGTATTATGTGTGGTGTTGATGTGTGTGGTGTTGTGTTCTGTTATGTGTGGTGTTTTAATTGTTGTGCGTGGTGTTGTGTGTGTGGTGTTGTGTTGATGTTTGTGGTGTGCTGTGGTGTTGTGGGTGGTGTGTTGTATGGAGTTGTGTGTGTGTGGTATGTTGTGTTGTGTGTTATATGTGGTGTTGTGTTATTATGTGTGGTGTTTTAATTGTGTTGTGTGTGGTGTTGTGTTGTGTGTGGTGTATTATGTGTGGTGTTGATGTGTGTGGTGTGTCTTCTGTTATGTGTGGTGTTTTAATTGTGTTGTGTGTGGTGTTGTGTGTGTGGTGTTGTGTGTGGTGTTGATGTGTGTGGTGTGATGTGGTGTTGTGGGTGGTGTGTTGTATGGAGTTGTGTGTGTGTGGTATGTTGTGTTGTGTGTTATATGTGGTGTTGTGTTCTGTTATGTGTGGTGTTTTAATTGTGTTGTGTGTGGTGTTGTGTATGGTGTTGCGTTGTGTGTGGTGTTGTGTGTGGTGTTATGCGTGGTGCTGTATACATGGTGTGTTGTGTGTGGTGTGGTGTTGTATGTGTGGTGTTGTGTTGTGTGTGTTGCATTGTGTGTGTGTGTGTGGTGTGGTGTGTGTGTGTGTGTGTGTGTTGTGTGTGTTGTGTGTGTTGTGTGTGGTGTTGTGTGTGTTGTGCATGTGGTGTTGTGTGTGGTGTTGTGTGTGGTGTTGTGTGTGGTGTGGTTGTGTGTGGTGTTGTGTGTGTAGTGTTGTGTGTTGCATTGTGTGTTGTGTTGTGTTGTGTGTGGTGTTGTGTGTGGTGTGGTGTGTACTTTGTGGTGGTGTGTGTGGTGTGTTGTGTGTGGTGTTGTGTGGTTACTAAAAATAACTAGCAAATCTCATGATAGAAGACTTAGATTAGCCTAATGCATAGCATGTGAGGTTCTACACAAAATCGAGCCAGACACTGCAAGACAGTGTAGTCATGTTGGAACCCTATATTGAACAATTATTCCCCGAAGTGGAGGTGAGTAGTGGTGGATATTTACCGAGCCGCGAGTCCTCGAGCGGCAAGGTAAATATTCACTACTACTCACAGATACTGAGGGAGATAATTGTTTCAAATTGTATTTACCAAATCAGTTGGATAAAAAAATGGCACTTTATTAAACAAATAAATTCGGAGACTGTAGCGAAACGAGATGCCATTTTGAATCTCGTCCCAAAACAGTGAATAGCCAAGGATATTCCGAGTTATGGGAGCCAATCAAAAACGCGCCAAAATTGCTATCCACAGCTGATTTGGTAAATACTAAAGTGTGATATCACTAAAGAGATATGCACATCAAGAAAGTAATTGACTCACGGTTGTTCAGGTGTAATAGCTCTCAATATACTTAAAGCTTGTTCAGTATCTCCTCTCTCTAAAGCAAGGTCCACATTAGAGATCTGAACCCTAAAACAAATGGAATACAGAACAAGTGAAACGATTATCAAGATTACAAGTTATACCATAGAGTCAGCAGGAAACCCAAATAGTAGTGTAAAATCCTAACATACCATAGTAACAAAACCTCTCTGAGGTCATTTCAATTTGTACAATAAATAAATTGATAACATCTGCTAAGTCTTATACCAATACTGTAGCTTTATTGACATATCTCAACTCAATACTGCCTGTTCACAGTTCAACCAAATCATAGTGACGTACTTCCAGTTAACATGAGATGCACACATGCCTCCATGGTCAGTCAGCACTAGTTGCGAAGCCGTGGCGAAAGGATGACTTTATGAGCTAGGGTTTTTGGCCACTCCTTTATTTTTTTGCAGGTAAATATCTTTTGATGGATTTAGTATGCACTTATTTGTGTTTCAATGTACAATGTATGATCAAATGATATTTTGCTGCAATTTACGTCGTTTGAGCGAAGAAATCAAGGTCGCTCATGTCACGTGTGACTGAAGCATTGACCTTGTAAGTTGAGTGCTTTTAGCCTCACTTACTGCCGTCCTTGATGGAATTAAGGGAAAGGAAGTTATAGTTTCCCTAAAGAGTATTGGCGAAGTTGTCAGAAACAACACTCGCCTAGAGCCACCATGTTGTTATTCAATTTTATTTAAAATTAATAATGCAAATTTCCATTCACTTTCGGGTTTCAGCTGCCAATATGAGTGACAAAGACACAGACGACATTTCAACAAATACGGTTGTTTTCCAGCAACAACTACAACATTCAATAACAAACATGGTGATCGGAATACTGCATAACATGAAGGACGATATATTCAAACAACTGAATCAGTACTTTGCTGTGATGGAAGAAGATAACTACTAACAGTGAAAGTGACGATGACCAGAATTCACAAGATATGCGTGTATGCGACCCCCTTGAAAATTATATTGAAGATGGATCTAATGAGCCACAGGCCGCCTCTGGGGCGTTTGACTACTTGGCAGCAGAATTCTCTACAACAGAGAAAACGGGGCCACCAATCGATGACAAGTTGGCCACCGTTTAATTAAGCTGAACTTATTAAAGGGTTCCACAAGGTTCCACAAGTGCATTCAGAGGGCGTGATACCAACAGAAGTTATCCACAGTCTTCCTCTAGATCCCAGTCTTTTTTAGTGGACAGTAATCGTAGGGGCTCCTACCGTCGAAAGTTTGGAGCCAGATCAACAATATTAGCTGGCTGCTATACATGTACATGTATGTCTTCTGTTGACTTACGTGATAATAATAATAAGAAGAAGAAGAAGAAGAAGAAGAAGAAGAAGAAGAAGAAGAAGAAGAAGAAGAGAAGAAGAAGAAGAAGAAGAAGAAGAAGAAGAAGAAGAAGAAGAAGAAGAAGAAGAAGAAGAAGAAGAAGAAGAAGAAGAAGAAGAAGAAGAAGAAGAAGAAGAAGAAGAAGAAGAAGAAGAAGAAAGAAGAAGAAGAAGAAGAAGAAGAAGAAGAAGAAGAAGAAGAAGAAGAAGAAGAAGAAGAAGAAGAAGAAGAAGAAGAAGAAGAAGAAGAAGAAGAAGAAGAAGAAGAAGAAGAAGAAGAAGAAGAAGAAGAAGAAGAAGAAGAAGAAGAAGAAGAAGAAGAAGAAGAAGAAGAAGAAGAAGAAGAAGAAGAAGAAGAAGAAGAAGAAGAAGAAGAAGAAGAAGAAGAAGAAGAAGAAGAAGAAGAAGAAGAAGAAGAAGAAGAAATGACTTTATTTAAAGAGGGTGACACGTGACAGCTTACGCCGATGACCCTGTGGCCCTCTATCTTATGTGATGCTTATTTGGAGGGGGTACTGTTCCAGTTGAGGATGTTATCTAGCTAGTACATGTATGGGTCTTTTATGTTTTTACAAAAAATCCTGCCTGTTTTTGCTACTTTATAGGCATTCCATTTGCTACAACATGGACATTCCAGCTGTCTTGGTTATATACAGTAGATGACTTGTTTTATACGGAGGACACTATGGCCCTTTGTCAAGAGGCAACCCTTAATGCAGTCAATTTGTTCACTCAGTTGGGATTTGTTGTCTAACCTACCAAGTTGGTGTTTCAGCCTACTCTGACTGACCACAGCTGCACATGTGCATCTCATGTTAACCCTCAGTACCACTATGGATTTGGTAGAATTATCATCAAATTTCACCTTACAGGTAAGGCTCGTTTAATTTTCAATTTTATTGCTTCCTGGATAAATATTACTCAGGCTAGCTACACTTTCTAATAATCTATCCACAAATCTGGTTAGCTTGCTTTGTGCAGTAGATAACTTTTATATTGCCACTACTGCATTTACTTGTATAATCAATTACTAGATTTGAGTTTTGAAACATATACATGTACAATTTTTAACTATTATTAGATTTTTGTAGTTATATGAGTTTCCTCAACCCAAATTTATTGATAAACCAAGCTTTCGGGCTAATAGCCCATCATCAGGGTTGGAATATATAGTCAATCTTCAGTTACAATCAGCTGTTACAAACAAAAAACGTGTGTACAAATACATGCGCGCGCATAACGTAGTGCATGCTAATCATATGCACAGACAAATAGAATGTAAACAATTACAGATAAGTAGATAAAATAAATAACATAATTGAAAATATAAATAATACTACAATGAGTTAGTAACATGACAAAACACAACATTAACATTTGTTAATCAAATTGGAAAGTAATTGTTAGGAAGAATTCTACCGCTGTCTCTATTGGTGATGGTTATTTTATCTACTTATCTGTAATTGTCTACATTCTATTTGTCTGTGCATATGATTAGCGCGCACTACGTTATGCGTGCACATGTATTTGTACACACGTTTTTTGTTTGTAACAGCTGATTGTAACTGAAGATTGACTATTCTAACCCTGATGATGGGCTACATTTATTAGCCTGAAAGCTTGGTTTATCAATAAATTTGGGTTGAGGAAACTGATAGTGTATAACTACAAAAATGTCAATACCAACCCACAAACAACTATTGTATTGATTAGTTTGTTTGTTTTTCTTCAACCAAAACATTTTTATTTTAAAACCAAGCTTTCGGACACATGGTCCATCTTCAGGGTGTAAAATGGTAGTAATTCGTCAAAACTAACGGCTATTACGTTGTAAACAAATAGCGCGTGCAAACAAAAACAAAAACAAAACAAAAAGACAATTTGCGCGAGCAAGGAAATTAGCAAGTTAAGAATGTGTGATAGATGACAGATTAAAATTTCTTAAGTAGAGCAGTGTAATTTTGTGGCAAAATTCTACCAGTGTCTCTGTTACTAATGGCATCTGTACTCTTAGCAATGTGGCATGCTTCTGACCATTTCCTTTGGTGCCATCTTGTTTCTACTTCAAGGATCTTGGTGTTATTCCAGGAGATGGAATGTCCTGTATTGTGTGCGTGTTCCGCGAGAGCTGACTTGTCGGTCTTGTTGAGTCTAACATAGGACTGATGTTCCTTCTGTCTTGTGGCCAAAGATCTACCGGTCTCTCCGATGTAAAACGTTTCACATTCTCCGTACGGGATGGAATAAATCACTCCGGTCTTCTTTTCTTTTGGTAGCGGGTCTTTAGGCTTGGACAAGATATGTCTCAGCGTTGTTAGTGGTTTTACGCAGACTTCAATCCTGTGGCTTTCTAGGACACGTTACAAAATTACACTGCTCTACTTAAGAAATTTTAATCTGTCATCTATCACACATTCTTAACTTGCTAATTTCCTTGCTCGCGCAAATTGTCTTTTTGTTTTGTTTTTGTTTTTGTTTTTGTTTGCGCGCGCTATTTGTTTACAACGTAATAGCCGTTAGTTTTGACGAATTACTACCATTTTACACCCTGAAGATGGACCATGTGTCCGAAAGCTTGGTTTTAAAATAAAAATGTTTTGGTTGAAGAAACAAACAAACTAATCATGTCTACACCAACCAGCAAAGAATTACTTGATCTAACTATTGGATTATTGGATTATACAGTTTGTATTATTCTATCCTTGTTCGGGTATCGAATAGAGATTATCAAACAACAATTTGATAATCTCTTCAAGACAAACAGTACTTTTAGAAATATTCTCAAGGTCAATACGCCCAAGATTACATAATTATGTATGTATATTCTGACGTTGTCATATAACATAGAAAACCAGTTTCACTAGAACTTGCCTATAAATATAGCTTCCTAAGTAATTCACTATAATTGAGATCAACGAAACTTCTCACAGTATACAGTTCAGTTCAGAACCATCCACAAGTGTATACTTTAAGTCCAAGAACATAAATAAAGATCAAGTACCTTATAATTACCAACAAGTCTACCATTTGACCTACAGACTGTACCATAGCATGGATGTTAATAGTTCTACCTACCTAACCTCCTCTGGTGTACCTTGGAACTCATTGATTGCATCCTGCATGTACTTTGTTGATTCATGCTGTTAGTAATGAACATTATTTTATTATCAAGTTTAAATGCACCCATCCTCCTTCGATCCCAGGACATCCAGAGTCCCTGGTCAGACGCAAAGCAGATGTCCCATAGTCTGGGATATTACAACTAATTTCAGGCAATCAAATTATTGGGATAAGGATTTCTCCTCACCATATTACAAAACAACTGTATTACAATTATTATGTATATTCTGATATCATACCGTGTGTCCTGCATGACGATGAGCATCCACCAGCCCAAGGTATACAGACACTCGGTCACTAAGCTGAATTTGAATGTTATTTTTCTTGCTGTCACTGTTAGAGGCTGCTAGCAATAAAAGCAAATGTACGGTTTAGTAAAGTAGCTGAACGAAATAATAACAGACATGAATGTCCAATCTTTTAGAACAGCAAAGCATGTCTCCTCCCTCATTCATTCTCCTATAATTATGGGTGGGATTTCAACTAGTGTTCATAAAGACGATTGTACATTGTATATTAAAATGCCATACTATTGAAATAACATTGACTACATATCAGGCTATCAGTCTGTCTGTTGTCCACTGATTTCTCTGATATGTTTTCCTGCTGTCTGTATGTTCGTCTGTACCCTGCGAGCAGTACAGTACATGTGTATATTGAAACACTTGTTTCAATATACACATGTACTGCGGGACGTGCACAGGGAGCCCAACATACGTTACTCAACACAGGGAACCCAACATATAAATGTGCGCACGCGCACTCTACCACAGGAAACCCATCAAAAAAAGATGCAAATATCATTTTATTGAATTATTTAGTAGCCTCAAAAGGAATGGTTGGGCTGCTTGTGATCTGACGTCACCGAATTAGCATATCACGATTTCAAATCTTTATAACTCGCAAATGCAAGGTTCAAATTGCAAAATACTGAAATCCCACTATTCACTTCATATGTAATCGATTTTCAAAATACTTTTTTTTGCGTCATATGCACTTTAAGCGCGCGTGCAAGACCATGAGCATGCACAATAATGGAACTTGAATAATTTTTATTTTGATGATGTCATGAGCGGGTGATCTTTTTTGAAAAGAAACTCCAAAACTACACGGTAAAATATTTTCATAATTTCACAATTTGTTTGTAATATAAAGCTACTGACAGTAATTAACATAATATGAAAAAAAGTGGTACTACAGATTTTTCTTTATTTTGCAAAATCAATATTTTGCAATATTTTGGTAACCTTTCGAGTGATCATTTTCATATAAAACGATTCCCCAACTTATGATCTGTCATATGTTTGGCTGAACGTTCGGGTGTCAAATTATACATCTGTACGTATTAGCTATAAGACGCTTTTTACATTTGGTATAAAGGCCCTTAAGACTATAATATATGGAGCCTCCTTAAACTATACATACTAATCAACACAGCTGTGCTTTTCAAATGAAAGTGAAAAGGAAAGAACAATATTCCAATAAATAGACAATAAATTCAAATTAAGTGTCCTTATACTTTTATTATAAATAGTACACCATCTCAGCACCCTCACATGCACCCATCAACATGATCTGCATGCAAACAGTCTGCATGCTGTTGCACATGTAATCACATCTACATGTATATCAATCAATAAATTGATAAAAAAGTAAATATGGCACTAATTAAGGCCTAGTTCAGACGTCGTGCTAATCATGAGCCATTATCATTTCAAACAATAGATAACAAGACGCTCAATGAGCGTACACTCGGGCTTATGACAAGTACAATTTCAGTTGCGTGAGGAGGGGACCTGACAATGACTGACAATTGCGTGACGAGGGAGACTATGTATATATGTGTCGGTGAGCTTTTTAGATAAAAATCTCCGAATCATATTTCCATAGCACGTACTTGGAACGTCCAGTTGAGGTTCATATTCATGGTCAGACGGTTCTGATAACGTCTTTGGTTTCTTCGTTATCGCAGAGGAAAGTTGAACTTCGTATCTTTGAAACATCCAGTTGATTCAGACTACGGTATGATGTGACAAAGCTCGACCAATCTGCTGTCTCTGCCTATACATTGAAAGATCTTGTTCGATTTATCTCGAAATCAGAAAGGAATTATCGATTAAAAATCAAAAGCTGCTTCTGTTAGATTTAAGATGTGACCTCAAGTGACCTCAAATACGTTAAAGACGTACGACAGCGTACTCTTGAAGAGTCGGAGATCTTTATCTATGAGTCACCGACCGAAATAGTCTCCCTCGTCACTGAGCGTCTTCTTCTGTAATAGATCCCTAAAATCTAAGGACGTTTTGATTTCGATTGTATTTTTGCCGTTTACTGACCTGTTTTGAGCGTGGAAATTCTGTTCCAACAAGACCCCATGCTTTCGCTAGACGCCGCTAAACACACACCAGCTTTGACAATATCATCTGATTTGATTTGATTTTGACTTTATTTTTAGTGACGATTGTCTATGGAATTAGTGGTCATGCGTAGTGTTTTGGATTTGACAAAGTCCCACATCGATTGCGAGAAAGATAAATGTTTGTATATAAATGGTTCCAATACACTTATATCTAATGGAGATACTCGAGCCTCGGTATATTTGGTCTCGATAGCATGTGACCGGATATTGCACAACTGACGCCCCCCCAAAAAAACACGATTCAGACTATGATCTGGCGAAGCCGGCTCGCATGGCAAAACTCGAGAAGGTCACATACTTCACATTGTGTGTACCGATATGATCAAATACTTCGCATTCCGTGGCCTAACAAAAACATTAAAAATAATAATAATAAAAAGAAAGTCCATTTTATAACTTGGGCTTCCTTCGGAAGGGCCCGAGTAATGAGACGGCTTCTTTTGAAGTAATTAAGAACGGCTCTTGGAAAGTACGGCGTTTGAACTAGGCCTTAATTGACATAATTATATAGGTGCATTATTACAATACCTGCTTTTTGTACACCAGGCAGGTTCATAGCTGTCATCAAGGTTTTTATACTCTCTTCCGGGTTGCCCATCTTTTGTTGGACTTGTGCTTTGATCAGATGATATGATGGGTGCTCACGAACCTGAGTCATAATTACCACAAGATGGTTGTTTATATTCCAGCATTTCACTCCTCATATTTACTAAATAATGGTTACATTGGCTGGAATGAAAATGGTGACTTTTTGGGATAACAATCATAATAATAACCAAAAAAAATTACCGGTAGTATCTAAAAATTTAAAAGATTTTATTATGGCACAAGCTGACATGAAGTTAAGTACGGGGGTACTCTTTTTACAGTCTGTGTTATAGTTTTCCTTTAAAGGGGGACTAGCACATAAATTTGTCAAATTTTAGCGGTCGATTTTCCAAATTCAAATAATTTCATATACAGTAAGTAAGTTGTTCATTTTTAAGGTGCTAAAAATCAATTTAAAACAGATTATTATTCAAACTTCATACACTGTCAGTACTAAATTCTGGCATCTGATTGGCTAAACTTGATCACGTGATTATGTGTTATCTGATGACAACGGCAATAGTGCCGTTTATACAAGTTTAACGCATGGTGCAGCGGTGTCATGGCGGCTGTTGATCCTGACAAAGACAGGTTTAACCAACTAGCTAAAGAAGAAATAGACCAAATAATAGCAGGTGCTCAGCCTAAAACGACTGTTCGTCAAACTCATTGTGGAGTTTCTTAATCAGTGATGAAAGGTAAAAAACAAATCTAATTATTATTCAAAACAAGCACTTTTTGCCGTCGACTATCAGTCAGTTCTTGTTCGTTGAGTGAAGAAGCTCAGATCTTAAAATGATGAATGAAACTTGCCTTGTTATGACTAAAAACAAAACAATTAATGCTTTATTCGTGTTTTCTTTGTAGAATGGTTGCAATTGGAATGGTTGTAGAGGAGATATATATATCCATCTGAGCTATCTAGCATCGGAAGATCTAGCTAAATATATTTGTGTTTTATTTACAGTGATTAAAATTATATTTTGAACATTTCACAACTGCAGCAGGGCCGTACATAACCCAAAATTCAAATTCAAGAAGGGGCAGTACGTATTTAACAGCAAAAATAAATGAAAATGGTACAGTTCTCAGTACTTTTAGAGACTTCAGGTTCATGCTTTACCGGCAAATAGATGCACTTGCTGGCTGTAGAATGAACTCGAAATTCTTCATACTGCACTCGGCTATCGCCAAGTGCAGTATTTGAATTCTCATTCATTCTACAGCCAGCACATGCGTCTATTTGCCGGTAAACCACTCACATCAGTCTCTAATTAAATAAAAATTTAGAGATTATTTGTGTGTAGGATTCATTATTTGAATAAAACCATGTTGTAATCTAAACGCTTCATTACTTAATTCCGACCATAGTTTCTAAATCCGGCTTGTACGTTTTTGGTCCTAACGGTTAGGGATACTCAGTAGAATGCCCTAGCCATTAGGGATTACCCTTTACATGCCCTAATGATTAGGTACTTTGAGAGCTCATTCTCACTCAAAGCCCTAACGATTAGGACAAAGTCTTGAAAACCCCTTTTGAAAAGGGATAATGCGATAAAAACCCTAATCACTAGGGTCGGACTACGTGATGACAAGCGGTTAATCAAAGCTGATATAGAACAGACTAACGGATATATAGCTATTAGTCTCAGTGAATTCATGTATGATTCTACATGTATACCACACTCATGTCAAATCAGAACACAGGAAAATTTAGAAACTCGCTTACAAAGGAATAAAATCACATTAACACTGCAGTTAAGCACTTACCTTTGTATTTTACGGACTCCGTTATTTTTCAAAAATCGTAATTGGCGGGAAGAGCGGCAGTATCAGTACCCAGTTCGAGTGGCACAATTGTATTGTTCTCAACATAAGATCTCTTTGTGTACTGCATAGAACATCACTTCAAATTTCTCTTTTAGATCAGACTGATTCCAACACAAATTGCGGAACACGGGGTCAACACGGTGCATCGATCGGTAATCCAGAAGAATACAAACACAAATGGGCATGATTTAAATAAAGCAAAAACAACTCATAAAAATCATGGAGGCAATAGTTGGAACCTCATTTCAGTCTTGAACTGCAGCTCGTACAAAATATTCAAAACTCTGTTTATGTTCCAAAATAGATCGGAGACAATGATAGACAAATAGACTACGACTCTGTCAATTACCGGTTGACATATTCAATTAACACCACAACTTACCGCTATATCAGGTATCGCAACTGTGACTCTGAAAGTTTGGAATCTCAATCAAGGTTTATTAAAATGTACAAAAGTATAATATGGATAAGTATGATTTACGGAATGACTTTGATACCAATCATTTATTGAATTACTTGATCACATGGAAGTTAACAATACAATTTATTTAAACGTGTTTTTTAACCTTCATGCATGTAACATGTACTAATAACTTTGTATGGAAGAAAATACACCATCATTCTCAACAGTGCGTTAAATGATACTACAATGAATGCTGGCTGCACGGAAGCGCTGATCAGAAGATTTTCGATTCGCATTGCGATTGACCATCGCTCTATAGTCTTCTTTATTATTGGGTTTTTATACTGAAAACTGACATTTACGGAGAGCTTCTTGTACAACTGCGAAAATCAATGTTTTTACACAGCTTTTGAACGATGTCAAAGAGACGTTGTTGGAAGTCCTAACCAGGGGTGTCGAATGGTCCCCGAAAAAAGTCACAGTCTTGCAAAACTTTCTGTCAAATTTCGTTTTTTCGCAAAAAGCCGTCTCAGAGTCTCATATTTTTAAAACAAAGGAAATCGTGAAAAAGCATCTCGGGCTAGCAAAAAAATGCCTTGTCTCGGAGTCTCACAAAGTCTCGCCTTGTAAACTGTCCTCAGTCTTAGAAGCCCTAACGATTAGGGGTTGTGATTTGATATCAAAGAAACCTTGTGCTGAACGAGTTAATAAACTACATCGGGCTTTGTGACATGTTTTAGAAGTTTTAGATAATGATTAGGGGTACGTTGTGATTTGATATCAAAGAAGAAACACCCTAAAGGGTACCAAAATTATCTTACTGTAATTTGTGACAACGTTTCTATGATATCGAATCAGTACAACCCCTAATCGTTAGGGTCATTTCTAAACATATTACTTAACGCAGCGTTGCACAATATTACAAGGTCTCTGTGATATCAAATACAACCCGGGATACAACCCCTAATCGTTAGGGCCATTTCTAAACATATTTCTTAACGCAGCGTTGCACAATATTACAATGCAAGGTCTCTGTGATATCAAATACAACCCCTAATCGTTAGGGCCATTTCTAAACATATTACTTAAAGTGCCTATAACCCCCATTTTGATGTCAATTTCAATAAAAAGTACTTGATTTTATAAGATGTTCTGCGAAGACGATTTTCGATTCCGAGCAATCCTTGATTTGTTATGAATTTTTGAAAGTAGTTAAAAACGGCTTTTTCCGAGCGGTTGCAGACCCGGGATCAATGATGTTGGGAGACTGGGCCGAGCTCGGTTGTGACGTCCAGTAGGGACAACAACAACCGAACGTATCCCAAAATCACTAGAACTTCTGAGAGATTTCACTTTATTCAGGTCTATCAGGAGCCCATATTGAATTTAATTGCGGCATAGAGCAGTACACAGTATTCTATAATCTTACTGTCAATAATAAGCTACATTTTGAGCCCTATATATACGGTTGAACAAATTATTATTAATGCAAATGATGGCCGGGTGAATCCCTTTGGCACAACGCTAGCTACAGGACTTCAAAAATTAGATTGATCGCTTGTAAAAAAGTCAACTAGATGCATGGTTTATGGATGTAACAATTACCCAAACCTTCAAGAAGGTATTGGTCTTCATTTATTCCTATCTCAGGCGATGACCGACCAGCTAAAGGACGGCGAAATCACTGCCGCTGAGACCTAAACTCGATAACGGTGGGATTTGTGCCGAACCGTAATAAAAGCTCAAGCTTTTTATCTAATACATATTTTATGTTTATACCTATAAAGGTTGCATATCAACACTGCATGGGAGTGAGGTTTATATCACCGAAATACACAAAATTAAATTGTTACTGTACGTATGTAGCCAATACAAGCTGTATTTCAATCTACAATTTTGTATTCGATCCCAATAGCTAGCATTCAGCATTGTTGTATGTGGATTCTCTGACATCGCTATTTATTACCGACATACTCAGTGGGTTTATCTGAAACAAAAAAGAAGAGTAATAATTGTTCTTTTGTTATAGACCGGGTATAGAATTTATTGAAAAATACTTCATATTTTAACATGATAATATAAAGTAAATATCGCAAATAAATGTGTTCACTGTTTTTAATTCTATCTTTATTGTAAACCACAGTTGTCATCTCTCCGTTGTTGGTTCTGTAGTACAATACACTTCTCAGGCAGACACTAAATACGGCTGCGAGGGAGACTAACAACGTAATAGACCCAAATACCGACTTGGACTATTATAAAATTGTTATTGTTTACGGACATACGGCAAATAAATGTGCAAAAAGTGATTGTACACAAGAAATTATAAAAATTATCCTCAGTTACCCTTAGAAATATAGTAGAGGTAAAACAGTTTCATGTACGGAATTCGACCCAAACGGGACTTCACATAAATATAGAGTCATAATGTACATGCATGTATACATGCATTGCTGTACGTACCGTATGTCGATATCAAGTGATGAATATACGATGAATATGTCCGATGTGTTAGTTTTCTTGTATCATGGACACTTGTATTGCTCATACAACATATTGTCTTCGTGTTATCTGTTTTCCCAGACTGTTTTCCATGATTATTTTTGCTTTTGATCGATGACTTCAGTACTGGATAGTGAACCCGCGGGGTGTAAACACTTCACCGACCTGAGTTTCACGTTTATAATGCAGGCCGTAAAGACTATATTTTATACTCGTAATTGCTCTGTAGTAGCCATTATAAGGATATGGATTACTTTTCAAGGGATCCTAATCGTTTTTCTGTCGTTCAATGCTCGAAATTCAGAAGCAAAAGTCCTTGTTCTTTGGATAAAATTCCTAGTATACATATGTGAAATTGGAAGCCGCTTTCGAGTGGTTCCCTAGTAGACGTCACTCGACCCAGTCTTCAAAAAGACAAGTGGGACCTCAAAATAAATATTTCAAAAATTCATAACAAATCAAGGATTGCTCAGAATCGAAAATCTTTTTCGCAGAACATCTTATAAAATCAAGTACTTTTTATTAAAATTGACATCAAACTGGGGGTTATAGGCACTTTAACGCAGCGTTGCACAATTACAAGGTCTCTGTGATATCAAATACAACCCCTAATCGTTAGGGCCATTTCTAAACATATTACTTAACGCAGCGTTGCACAATTACAAGGTCTCTGTGATATCAAATACAACCCCTAATCGTTAGGGCCATTTCTAAACATATTACTTAACGCAGCGTTGCACAATTACAAGGTCTCTGTGATATCAAATACAACCCCTCTACGTCTACGTCTACCCATTCGTTACAGGGCTTCTAGAAAAGCATGTACATGTAGTTAAAACTCTTAACTCGTTTTTCCGGGGTCTTCGTTTTTCTTGGGTCTTCGATTTAGGGTCTTCGTTTTTCCTAGTTCTTCGTTTTAGGGTCTTCGTTTTTCCTAGTTCTTCGTTTTAGGGTCTTCGTTTTTCCTAGTTCTTCGTTTTAGGGTATTCGTTTTTCCTAGTTCTTCGTTTTAGGGTCTTCGTTTTTCCGGGGTCTTACAAATAAATGTAGGTCTTAGGTCTTCGTTTTTCCGACAACCTCTTTAAATAACTCGTTCAGCACAAGGTTTCTTTGTATCAAATAAAACCCATAATCGTTAGGGCTTCTAAAACATATTACAAAGGCCGATGTAGTTTATTAACTCACAACCCCTAATCGTTAGGGCTTCTAGACTGAGGACAGTTTACAAGGCGAGACTTTGTGAGACTCCGAGACAAGGCATTTTTTTGCTAGCCCGAGATGCTTTTTCACGATTTCCTTTGTTTTAAAAATATGAGACTCTGAGACGGCTTTTTGCGAAAAAAACGAAATTTGACAGAAAGTTTTGCAAGACTGTGACTTTTTTCGGGGACCATTCGACACCCCTGGTTAGGACTTCCAACAACGTCTCTTTGACATCGTTCAAAAGCTGTGTAAAAACATTGATTTTCGCAGTTGTACAAGAAGCTCTCCGTAAATGTCAGTTTTCAGTATAAAAACCCAATAATAAAGAAGACTATAGAGCGATGGTCAATCGCAATGCGAATCGAAAATCTTCTGATCAGCGCTTCCGTGCAGCCAGCATTCATTGTAGTATCATTTAACGCACTGTTGAGAATGATGGTGTATTTTCTTCCATACAAAGTTATTAGTACATGTTACATGCATGAAGGTTAAAACACGTTTAAATAAATTGTATTGTTAACTTCCATGTGATCAAGTAATTCAATAAATGATTGGTATCAAAGTCATTCCGTAAATCATACTTATCCATATTATACTTTTGTACATTTTAATAAACCTTGATTGAGATTCCAAACTATGAATAAACAGATTTCAGAGTCACAGTTGCGATACCTGATATAGCGGTAAGTTGTGGTGTTAATTGAATATGTCAACCGGTAATTGACAGAGTCGTAGTCTATTTGTCTATCATTGTCTCCGATCTATTTTGGAACATAAACAGAGTTTGAATATTTTGTACGAGCTGCAGTTCAAGACTGAAATGAGGTTCCAACTATTGCCTCCATGATTTTTATGAGTTGTTTTTGCTTTATTTAAATCATGCCCATTTGTGTTTGTATTCTTCTGGATTACCGATCGATGCACCGTGTTGACCCCGTGTCCGCGCAATTTGTGTTGGAATCAGTCTGATCTAAAAGAGAAATTTGAAGTGATGTTCTATGCAGTACACAAAGAGATCTTATGTTGAGAACAATACAATTGTGCCACTCGAACTGGGTACTGATACTGCCGCTCTTCCCGCCAATTACGATTTTTGAAAAATAACGGAGTCCGTAAAATACAAAGGTAAGTGCTTAACTGCAGTGTTAATGTGATTTTATTCCTTTGTAAGCGAGTTTCTAAATTTTCCTGTGTTCTGATTTGACATGAGTGTGGTATACATGTAGAATCATACATGAATTCACTGAGACTAATAGCTATATATCCGTTAGTCTGTTCTATATCAGCTTTGATTAACCGCTTGTCATCACGTAGTCCGACCCTAGTGATTAGGGTTTTTATCGCATTATCCCTTTTCAAAAGGGGTTTTCAAGACTTTGTCCTAATCGTTAGGGCTTTGAGTGAGAATGAGCTCTCAAAGTACCTAATCATTAGGGCATGTAAAGGGTAATCCCTAATGGCTAGGGCATTCTACTGAGTATCCCTAACCGTTAGGACCAAAAACGTACAAGCCGGATTTAGAAACTATGGTCGGAATTAAGTAATGAAGCGTTTCTACATGATTTTGAAGTTTAATATGACTCCAAGCTTTTGGGTCAATTGACCCATCGTCAGGGAAACAGTGGAATGCTTCCACTATTTCCCTGATGATCATTCCACTATTTCCCTGATGATCATTCCACTGTTTTACCTAATGATCATTCCACTATTTCCCTGATGATCATTCCACTGTTTCCCTGATGATCATTCCACTATTTCCCTGATGATCATTCCACTGTTTTACCTAATGATCATTCCACTATTTCCCTGATGATCATTCCACTATTTCCCTGATGATCATTCCACTATTTCCCTGATTCATGATCATTCCACTGTTTTACCTAATGATCATTCCACTATTTCCCTGATGATCATTCCACTATTTCCCTGATGATCATTCCACTATTTCCCTGATGATCATTCCACTGTTTCCCTGATGATCATTCCACTGTTTCCCTGATGATCATTCCACTATTTCCCTGATGATCATTCCACTGTTTCCCTGATGATCATTCCACTATTTCCCTGATGATCATTCCACTATTTCCCTGATGATCATTCCACTATTTCCCTGATGATCATTCCACTATTTCCCTGATGATCATTCCACTGTTTCCCTGATGATCATTCCACTGTTTCCCTGATGATCATTCCACTGTTTCCCTGATGATCATTCCACTGTTTCCCTGATGATCATTCCACTGTTTCCCTGATGACCATTCCACTATTTCCCTGATGATCATTCCACTGTTTCCCTGATGATCATTCCACTGTTTCCCTGATGATCATTCCACTATTTCCCTGATGATCATTCCACTGTTTCCCTGATGATCATTCCACTATTTCCCTGATGATCATTCCACTATTTCCCTGATGATCATTCCACTATTTCCCTGATGATCATTCCATTATTTCCCTGATGATCATTCCACTGTTTCCCTGATGATCATTCCACTGTTTCCCTGATGATCATTCCACTATTTCCCTGATGATCATTCCACTGTTTCCCTGATGATCATTCCACTGTTTCCCTGATGATCATTCCACTATTTCCCTGATGATCATTCCACTGTTTCCCTGATGACCATTCCACTGTTTCCCCGATGATGGGGCAATTGACCCAAAAGCTCGGAATCATATTAACCCTTTGACACCCAGAGATCTTTGAGTTTTTTAGCGATTTTCTGGACCTAATCACGCCATAGGAAATTTCGATTCCATATAAGGGGTTTCCATGGAAATCTTGACAGTTCTGAAAGCCCACGGGCTCAGGTTCTGACGTAATCTTTCTCTTTTGGTGAATCTCCACGAGGAACGGCATCTCGTTGCTACTAGGAGCGGTCACTTTTGCATTTTTAGAGTGTTTATAGCCATTATTCACCACAGAAGCCCCCAGGACAGCATCATTAAGCTTGACTGGTGTGGTAGAGACCGTTCTCCTGGAAGAACTCAGGAGTTTAGATACGAATTCACGAACAGATTTCGACTTTGCCGTTTGGAAATTCAAAATGGCGGACTCAATTGTGAAATCGTCTCTCTGGTCTTTCTGTGACCTGGATTCCAGGACCTACAAAGGCATTTTTGGCGACTTTGGACTTGTAAAGAATGCAACCGGTGCAATATTTTGCCTGTAGGACCGAGTGGCTCGACACTCTATATATTCTTAAAAGAGGGATTTTCGGGGGAGATCTATGCCGAAATTCCCGGATGTTTCCCGGCATCCTTTTCGGGCGTGCAGAAGGAAAACACGTGTTAGCGAAAGTGGGCCTAAGGAAATGGCTATTGTTCGGCGAGTTAAGGAAAAGAGAGGGCAAAATTCACGACTATATCAAGAAGAGAGATGGAAGTTTGCTGAGAAAGTGGCGTTTTGTTTCGCAAGGATGTATTTTGGAAGAAAATCCAAGTCAAATGTCGTTCATTTTCGAGGTGTAAAATTGCGTCAAAAACACGCATTTTTGATTTTTATGGCAAACAAATTGAACGAATGCCCAGAAATCGGACCTGTAAGTCAGTTTACTTGAGGTTAAAATATGAAGAGTTATCTAGTTGTCACTAATAACTGGCCATGAGATCGATGTTACGAAAATTCAGAAAGTTAGAATTTTTCAAAGCAGTATCGATTTTTACGGGCGGTTTCGGGCGCCGTGGGAGTCAAAGGGTTAAACTTCAAAATCGTGTAAATGAAACCATGTTTTTCTTCAAGTATAAAAATTGCTGTCTGCCATTACTGATCATGAGGTGTCGCCTAATCGGCCCGTGAATTTCAGTTGGTCAGGTCTTTGTGTCGCTGCACAAAATGCCTGGCTATTGTTCTATTGCCGTTCTACATGTGTATGTATTGTTTTTACATAAAAAAGAAAATGTCAGGACAATTTGTGCAGCTACAAGAAGATCTCGCCTTTGTATCTGTGATTGTCACTTACTTCAAAAAATGGACTGAATGTTATGTAAATTAGTGGAAGATATGAAAGTTTTCTCAAGCTTTCCGTTGAATTCTTCAGATATTCCCTCGCACTGACTTCACATTCGCATAGTGCATGTACATTAGCCATGTTAGATTGTTTGGGTTGAGTAAGTGACGCCACTACCCGGCGACAACTGTTTAATGGTGGACGTGAAGTACATTTTGTAGCTTGTTTATTTAGAACATAAAGATTATATTATTTTTATATTATATTTATTATCTAGACTCGTGAATGAGGTTAGTAGTTTTACTATAATTATTATTAGTTTCTATATTCTTGGTGTGCAATCACGTGACCAAAAATCTCTTGAGAAATAAATAACAAAGACGCAGCGGCCATGTTGGATGAACCAACAAGAGAAACTAATGAGGAATGCTTTGTATTTGGGAACTAACATGGCTGCCATGACGTCACGTGCACACCGAGAATACCCGATACAACACGGCATCGAGTTTTCTAAACGACTTCTAAAACCCAACATTCATTTAAACTGATATTTAATAATTTCCGATGGAAAAGGTTAAAGAAAATCACAAATTAGTAGGTAAGAGATGTCTGTGACACTGTGATCATGCGCACTGAACACCACAACTCGTCCCACATTTGAAAGAGGTATTGTAGGTGTCAGAAGGAACCAAGTAATATTATTCCAGAAATGCCTATGTGAACTAGGTCAGTGATGCGATACTAAAACTGAGACCTTTGCATACAGGCCTGTGTTTCGGGTAGTCCATTCTCGTACCCAGAGCCCACTCCTCATTTGGTTCGTCGCTGGCTCTGGGAAACCCTGTTGCTCGGTCGTCAAATTTTGACGACCAAGTCGTCAGAGCGCATGCTCATACTAAGACCGCTGAGAGCGGGTACTGTGGAAGAGTCTACTGGCTACGTAGTGTTCACGTTGGTTTGAATATTCAAACAATGTAACAAGTACACAAGTTTGTACATTTATCTTCGTGTAGCCGTTTAAAATCCCTTCGACGTTCATCACTGGTTCTTCTCTGGCTCTGTTGCGATAAAGGCTGGACGATAAATACATGTTCTAATATAATCTTGCATGTGAACCTTCCTGTCTTCCGCTTTGTTATTGTTTCGGCTTGAATTATAAAAATATTCCTTTGAATACTCAAAGCGAGTACGATCGCAGTGTGTCTGTAGCCGTTACTTTACTTTTATAATTTATGTATTGTTACTCTCCCTTTACGAATTTATGTCTACACAGTCAATGAGTCACTCATTTCCATTGATTTATTATTCAAAAAAGGTATATAGTTTTTGAAAATAATATTGTATGAAATTACTACAACCGTCGCTGTCATTCGCTTCGTTCGCTTTGCAAGTTTGAATCTTTGTTTATCTCATGGACCAATCAAATACGATCATTCATTGTTGATTTCAACAGCCAATGAAATTCGCTAAAATTTCAGGGTATCCCAGAGCCAGCGACGAACCAAATGAGGAGTGGGCTCTGGGTACGAGAATGTCGGGTAGTCATGCAGTTCTAGAACTGATTAACGAAACATGAGTGTTCTATCACTTTTAGTTTTAACACTCATGTTTATACATGAGTGTTATAACTAAAAAGTTATAACACTCATGTTTTATTAATCAGTTCTATAACTAAAACCTGGCAGGTCTGTATGTAATGGTTAAAGGCCGACAATGAGGACTGGACAGGGTTTCAAGTCAGAGGCGAAGCCGAGGACTTGAAACCTCGTCCAGTCCGAATTGGAGGCCTTTGAACTACTTCTAAAACGAATTAATTATTTGGTAGGAATTTGTTTATTGAAATGGCAATAGTTTTGTATTTGTTTATTAAACAAAAAACAATATTCAATGATGCAATATAAGAGAATGCCAAAATGAAGGTAAATCAATTTCCGTTATACCCATCGAACTACCTGATGGCAAAGTGGTAAGTAAAGGGATTAGCAATGGAGTGTTCCGGGTTCGAATCCCGCCGTAGCGAGTTTATGAAATTATTAAATGCGTTTTTTAAGCAGTTAAAAATCATGCATTACAAGTTTTTAAAGACAAATAACATGTTACTTGTTTCTAAGTTTAATTTGAAATAGTAAGGACTTGAACTGATATTTCCAGTCCCAGGACTTGAACTGATATTTCCAGACTCTAGAGCGGACTTGAAATCAATCCAAAGTACTCTAGAGCGGACTTTCCGTGGTATCCAGTTCCATCATGTGACCAAATTGAGGACACCTGGTTGGCTGTATACATGTACAGCATGTACCTCGTGAATAATTAATGAGTTTTTGAAGAGGGTATAAAGGTCCATGCACCTGACCAATTATTATTATTATTAATGGACAGCTCCCATTGGCCTAATGGCTCATGAATTATTAATGAGTTTTAGAAATGTATATACAAGCATAGGCTATAAGATAATACAAAACTATACCTCAAAATTGTAACTTAGTCCAACTTCAAGAGACTGGTTGGCTTGTTGGTGGTTGTTTTTTTGAAGGTGAATCTGAAAGTTACCAAAATACAATTAATAATTAAGATATCTGTATACCACCCATGTTAATGTTCCAATAAAGCATTAAGCCAGGAGTACACTATGACTCAACTGCTGTAACTAAATGAATTAATCATAGGAGTGGTGCATAGTCTCCATTACTAACTTACTCTTACATGTACTGCACTCCTGGCCCCAGTTGTTCAAAAGCAGGCTAATGCTAACCCAGGGTTAAACATGGCTAACCAAGGGTAAAATCTTAAATATTAACCCTAGGTTAGTGAATTTAACCCCAGGTTAGCGTTAACCCGCTTTCGAACAACCGGGCCCAGGGTCCCAGGTTTTAAGGTGGCTCCCGCAAAATGAATGACCGCTTGCCGTATGTTTTAACTCGCACGCTCCATGCCAATATTGCTTAGATTTTATTGTGCCCACACAAAATACTAATTCAACTATTCTGCCTTTGGACAGTGTATTCAAAATTATCATAATGTAAGCAGCGTTTGTGAATGCCAGCTGATATTCAAACGTTACTATTTTTACTAAAAAACTGCTGCCAAGAGTTATTCCCTCGTACAATTTGTTTTAAACTTCGTGAATGGCCTTTTAAGGTCCCTAGTAATGTTCTGACAAGTTAAGAAGGAAATTGATCAAGCCGAAATCATGTAACAACCGACAGGTCCGAATATTGACAACAAAAATATGAACTGTGATTTCGGCTCGATCAATTTCGTTCTTACCTCGTCAGACCGTCAAACCGGTCATTCATTATGCATTTGTCTGTCTGTCCATACTGAAATGATTATAGTGCACATTCTTTGCCACAAGTCGTTTTATAGGTTCTTTATAATGTTATGTTTCTTGTGAGTGTCTTTGCAGTCTCTTTAGGTTTCATGTGACTGAGTCTCTTTGCAGTCTATTTAGGTTTCTTGTGACTGAGTCTCTTTGCAGTCTATTTAGGTTTCTTGTGAGTGTCTTTGCAGTCTCTTTAGGTTTCATGTGAGTGTCTTTGCAGTCTCTTTAGGTTTCATGTGAGTGTCTTTGCAGTCTCTTTAGGTTTCATGTGTCTTTGCAGTCTCTTTAGGTTTCATGTGAGTGTCTTTGCAGTCTCTTTAGGTTTCTTGTGAGTGTCTTTGCAGTCTCTTTAGGTTTCTTGTGAGTGTCTTTGCAGTCTCTTTAGGTTTCATGTGAGTCTCTTTGCAGTCTATTTAGGTTTCTTGTGACTGAGTCTCTTTGCAGTTTATTTAGGTTTCTTGTGAGTGTCTTTGCAGTCTCTTTAGGTTTCTTGTGAGTCTCTTTGCAGTCTCTTTAGGTTTCATGTGAGTGTCTTTGCAGTCTCTTTAGGTTTCATGTGAGTGTCTTTGCAGTCTCTTTAGGTTTCTTGTGAGTGTCTTTGCAGTCTCTTTAGGTTTCATGTGAGTGTCTTTGCTCTCTTTAGGTTTTCATGTGAGTGTCTTTGCAGTCTCTTTAGGTTTCATGTGAGTGTCTTTGCAGTCTCTTTAGGTTTCATGTGAGTGTCTTTGCAGTCTCTTTAGGTTTCATGTGAGTGTCTTTGCAGTCTCTTTAGGTTTCTTGTGAGTGTCTTTGCAGTCTCTTTAGGTTTCATGTGAGTGTCTTTGCTCTCTTTAGGTTTCATGTGAGTGTCTTTGCAGTCTCTTTAGGTTTCATGTGAGTGTCTTTGCAGTCTCTTTAGGTTTCATGTGAGTGTCTTTGCAGTCTCTTTAGGTTTCTTGTGAGTGTCTTTGCAGTCTCTTTAGGTTTCATGTGAGTGTCTTTGCTCTCTTTAGGTTTCATGTGAGTGTCTTTGCTCTCTTTAGGTTTCATGTGAGTGTCTTTGCAGTCTCTTTAGGTTTCATGTGAGTGTCTTTGCAGTCTCTTTAGGTTTCTTGTGAGTCTCTTTGCAGTCTCTTTAGGTTTCATGTGAGTCTCTTTGCAGTCTCTTTAGGTTTCATGTGAGTGTCTTTGCAGTCTCTTTAGGTTTCATGTGAGTGTCTTTGCAGTCTCTTTAGGTTTCTTGTGAGTGTCTTTGCAGTCTCTTTAGGTTTCATGTGAGTGTCTTTGCTCTCTTTAGGTTTCATGTGAGTGTCTTTGCAGTCTCTTTAGGTTTCATGTGAGTGTCTTTGCAGTCTCTTTAGGTTTCATGTGAGTGTCTTTGCAGTCTCTTTAGGTTTCTTGTGAGTGTCTTTGCAGTCTCTTTAGGTTTCATGTGAGTGTCTTTGCTCTCTTTAGGTTTCATGTGAGTGTCTTTGCAGTCTCTTTAGGTTTCATGTGAGTGTCTTTGCAGTCTCTTTAGGTTTCATGTGAGTGTCTTTGCAGTCTCTTTAGGTTTCTTGTGAGTGTCTTTGCAGTCTCTTTAGGTTTCATGTGAGTGTCTTTGCTCTCTTTAGGTTTCATGTGAGTGTCTTTGCTCTCTTTAGGTTTCATGTGAGTGTCTTTGCAGTCTCTTTAGGTTTCATGTGAGTGTCTTTGCAGTCTCTTTAGGTTTCATGTGAGTGTCTTTGCAGTCTCTTTAGGTTTCATGTGAGTGTCTTTGCAGTCTCTTTAGGTTTCATGTGAGTGTCTTTGCAGTCTCTTTAGGTTTCATGTGAGTGTCTTTGCAGTCTCTTTAGGTTTCATGTGAGTGTCTTTGCAGTCTCTTTAGGTTTCATGTGAGTGTCTTTGCAGTCTCTTTAGGTTTCATGTGAGTGTCTTTGCAGTCTCTTTAGGTTTCATGTGAGTGTCTTTGCAGTCTCTTTAGGTTTCTTGTGAGTGTCTTTGCAGTCTCTTTAGGTTTCATGTGAGTGTCTTTGCAGTCTCTTTAGGTTTCATGTGAGTGTCTTTGCAGTCTCTTTAGGTTTCATGTGAGTGTCTTTGCAGTCTCTTTAGGTTTCTTGTGAGTGTCTTTGCAGTCTCTTTACTCTAGTCTGTTTATGTTTCTTTATTAACATTATTATGATCATCATCATCTATCAATCTATGTATGCATGCCCAGACATAATCAAGTTGTATACCAAGAGACAGTGTCATCTAGCATGCATAAGGCTTTAGAGATTATAATATGTTGTCACACTACTATCACTGGGTACCTGGGCCATCAGTAGATGGGCATCAGAAAATGTAGAATCCTGTTCTAAACAGTATGTAAGCATAGACTGTGCTGCATCAACTTCACCTACAAAACACAAAGAATGAAATAGAATGAAACAGTATAAATAAAAACATTAACATATTCCATTTAAAAGAGAGGGCATTGACAGATGTAACTTACAATGAGATGAGATGGTATATCGTGGCAGAATGAGATTAATATAATGGGAGGAAATGATAAGATGGATGGGATAAGGTGGAATAGTAAATTGAATGGCAGGGATGAAATGGAAGAATAAGAAAGATGGGGCATGTTGTTGAATAAGATGCATGTGTTGGAAGAATAAGATATTGCATAAATCAATAAATTGATCAATGATTATTAATAAATATTATATTTTTGGATTTTTGGAGGGTAACACTAATAATAATAATTATTAAGTAGTACTACAATACAATACAATGAAAAACTCTCAAGAAGGATGAAATAAGCCGATGGATGAATAAGATGGATGGGATAGGGTGTGTGAATAAGATGGATGGGATAGGGTGTGTGAATAAGATGGATGGGATAGGGTGTGTGAATAAGATGGATGGGATAGGGTGTGTGAATAAGATGGATGGGATAGGGTGTGTGAATAAGATGGATGGGATAGGGCGTGTGAATGACATGGATGGGATAGGGTGTGTGAATAAGATGGATGGGATAGGGTGTGTGAATAAGATAGATGGGTGAAAGAGGATGGGTGATTAAGACGAGAAGGTGCCTATATAGGGAAGGCCGTGACGGTCGTTGCGCAGACTGTGCATGCCAAGGAGGTAATCAATCAATTTCATCAGATTCATATATACCGGTATTGCATAATAAATTTTTAAGGGTCAATGCCATTGTTCACGCTACATCCCCTCAGGGATGACAAGTCCACAAGTAAATGCCAATTTCCCCTTCTTAGCAATAACACCAAAGCTGCTAATATGCAGGTGTGAGAGTGGAGGGGAAGAAAATGGACCCGCAACCCTCCTCAATGAACTTCATTCCCTAAATAGTCGTCAATGGCCCTCACATGTTGGTAAGCCGCAGGCATGTTTAGTTTTAATTAGCTGATTTGAATTTGTTTGTGGGGAGAAAACCGACTCTGAACCCATACCGCAGACCATCAAGGACATATGCGACCTGCCATTGGGATGCTGCTTGACTATTGGGATATAACAAAATACTTAATGACTGGTCCAGAGGGAAACAGTTAATTTTGTTTCCCGAGAATCTCAATGTTTCCCGAGACAAAAAATTACACATGCACACATAAGGGGAAACTCCAGATATGTTGGTTAAGAATACCTGCCAAATACTTGACTTTTGCCATTAAATACTGAGCATCTAAGAGGCCAGGTACAGTTTTGGTCAAGGGATCAAGAACAGCAGCACATCTTTTTAGCAATGGTAGTACTGGCTGGCCAGGAGTTTGAGGCTAAGAGACAGCATTTACATATTAGATATATACATGTACATGTATTCTAAAAATCATTGTCCCCGCCGAAAGCAACAAGCAAGAAGCTGACGACCGCAAAGGGCATTGGGACTTTCTCGTTATTCATTTATTCATCCGTAGACATTTTGACAACATGCATTTTCAAATGGCTGAATAGTTCCAAATGATTTGTATTCAATGCTCGTAGGGATAACTTCTCAAGTACTGTATGGATAAATTAATTAATTAGGAGATTCCCAAAGTCCTTTGCGGTCATCAGCTTCTTGCTTGTTGGTTTCGGCCTGGACAACGATATTTGGAATAGGTGTACATGTATATGGGCCGCATAATATGAAAATTGCCTGGGCAACATATTGCATAATTTCCTGTAATTACATAGGCTTTCTATGGAATGGCAGATTTTAAATGAGCTTTCTTTCTCTGTTATTTTTTAGTGGACATATATTAGTGCCAATTTGGTCACTGAAGTGCATACTCTTTGTGCTACTGTCAATATAACAAAGCCTCAAAGTTTAGGGGAGAGGGGGTGGGGCAACTTGATATTTCAGGATTCAACAAGTTACAAGTTTACTGAAGGTACAAATGTACATAATAATACAGCTACATGTAAAGGGCATGCTGGAATATAGGTGTCTCAGGTCAACTAAGGCTCTTACATGTAGCTCATAGTACAAGTTCTTTGTTAATGCTTACTACACTTCATGTGCATTCTCATTCTCTAGCACTGCATGTATCTGAGAATGTTTGTTGCCACTTTCGTTGAGAAGTAGGAGCAATAAATTTCCTATCAATAACCTGTCTTTGAGGGACACGTTCTTGTAAAGGCATTTGCATATTTTTCTTTAATTCTCTTTTCCATTTCGCTGGAAAGACTGGCACTTATTAATCCCCTCCAGCTCATGTAATCTACATCCAGTCTATTCCTTTCAATTTCGCACATTCCCAATTGAAGCCTGTGGTGGGGTCCCATATATCACTCACTAACAGAATACCCTGTTTAACCAGCAGTTGCCTAATACCCCTCATCAATGCTTATTTTAATGTAAGTATTGTTCCACAGAGACTGTTTCAAAATGTCGCTGAGGTTGTCATCGATCTTTGTGCTACAGAGTGTAGCCCACATTGTCAATATATTAGTGTAAAATAAAGACATGTCCTTAGGTATTTTAGTGCAATCAAAATTCTCTCTAATACATTCAATGCCTCTTGAAATTATGGCAATAAAGACACCATCTGTATTTATCGTTATTTTAGTTCATTCCAATATACTACACCGACTGAACGTTTTCTCGTATGCACCTGTTGTGAACTAGATCTAAAACACTTTTCTATCTAAAAAATATAGGAAATGCCCTAACAAGGCTCATGAATTTTGCCATATTTTGCAATTTGCACCATAACCCATTAATTTAAATCCTCCCAAAATGAGACAAAAATAGTTTTAGCATTCTAATAAATACACTTAATAGTAATAAGGATAGATAGTTATACTAAAAATAGATACAGTCAAACCTCCCGTAAGCGACCACCCAAAATGTCAAGCTTGGTGGTCGCTTACAAGAGGTTCCAACTATAGTGATTTGACTTGGAACTGAACTTTTGGTATTTTGGAAAACTGGTTGCTTTATAGGAGAGTGGTCTCGACCAGAGGTTCAACTGTAGTTTATTATACAACATAATAATAAAATTGAGCCAAAAATCAAGTAGTCCAGTCTTACAGAAAGAGACAAATAATGTAGTTTCCATAAGTATTTATCACATGATACAGTGACAGTACATGTATCTGTCATGGTACACAAAAATATGATCACTTGATGCTATTGAGTCAACCACCAAACTGTGAACTGAACACATTAATGGGTGATGTACTTTAAACTGAGAAGAGTAGTTAATTAATTACCTCTGTTGGTGCAAACTTCAGGTAGTCATTGATTATTTGGAGAAGAAAATCAGGGTTCATTTGATAGAAGTACTCCACTCCAAGAGCAAGACCCTGACAAATAATAATCACACGTTAATAGGGAGTTTAAGATTTGCAAAGCCTACGACGGTGACGTCAAACGGAAGTGTAAATAACTTCTGTTCAGAGTTTCATACCTTCATAGTTGGTATTCCTTGTGGATGAAGTAACCTCAAAGGCTTAGTATTGGACTAAATCTCTAATATACGAAACCCTGAACAAAAGTTATTGACACTTCCGGTTGACGTTGCCGTTGTACATGTAGGTTTTGCAAATCTTAAACTCCCTAATAACTGTCCAGTCAGTCAGATGCATGGACCCCCTGTAAAGACCTCATTAATTCATCAATTCATGTTACATGTACTTGAGCAAGACATACCTGCAGACTAGCAAAGTGTGTATCAATAGCATCATTCAATGCATTCACTACATCATGTTGAGGTTTGCCTTTCTTCCGGTATAACACTGATGTAAGGTATGATAATTCCTGAAACATTTTCGAATAAACATTACATTTATTACATTTTTGTTTATTCAATGAATGCTAATAAAACTACTTACAGCAGACTTTCCAATGGATTGTTGAATTTCATTGAGAAACTCAAGTTGTTGTTCAGCATCTTCAATTTGTCCATCTATCAACTGACACTTTATTATACCTGAAAAGAAAATTCTGGTTTTATAGAGTACAATGTAGGTGCCTTATATTTATTAACTATGAATTTAGTTGTTGTAAATACATGTACAATGTAGGTTGGTTTTGTATTATTTTTTCAAACAAGCTTTGGGGATCTTCACCGGACATCACCAGGGTTAGAATTGTCAAACCCTCAGTTACATGATTGTACAATGAGCTGCTTACAAATACATAATTACATAAAAATAGCATGTGTAAATAAACAAAACATAAACTATTACTGACAATTAATGTACAAAAACTAGAAATACAAAACAGGTTGA
Organism: Actinostola sp. cb2023; assembly: GCA_033675265.1. Lineage (NCBI taxonomy): Eukaryota > Metazoa > Cnidaria > Anthozoa > Actiniaria > Actinostolidae > Actinostola > Actinostola sp. cb2023. Next base: position 236,012 of record JAUJYZ010001316.1, read on the forward strand.
AGAAATTGTATCATTCTGTACACTCAGGTACATTATACAGGTTGTCCCAAAAGATTGTGCCATTAATTCAAAATAGTCTATCTCCTTTAAATGTAATATTGTTGCAATTTAAAAAACATTTATTGTCATTAATAATTATTGTAAATTTATCTGAGTGAGTGAACATTATATTTTCAAAAATTATTGAGATGACATTGAAAATTAGCTGGTTAATTAGTAAGACCAAAGCATGGAAACTGTCCCAAGTTCGATGCTTCAACATGCAAATTGATCTTTCTTTGCAATTATGACTGAGTCTTAAAACATGACAGCTTTTAAAACTATAACAATATTATTTCAAATTGGGAACAGTTCTGTAAGGCTGATCCTAGTCCAAAGGTCATTATTGCTCATCAAATAATTTGGAATAACAAGATAGTGCACATGTAAATATCAATTGAATAACAATTTATTTAATATTGACAATGAGAGCCAATCAGATTGCAAGATTGTGAGATTGTAACTTTCGTGTGTTTTACCCTCTGTAAATAAAGTTTATTCTATTCTATTCTATTACGCTCTGGTATTGTAAAAAGTATTTTTGGAGGTCAATTGGTATTATGCATTCCAAATAGTTTGAAGATTATAAAAAAAATTGGTGTGGTGTTTGCATTGATGTGGTGCTACATATACAACATGTATGGTGACAATTTATGACTACTTTTCCTTACTTTATTTTACTAAATCAAAATCGCCAAGATGAAATTGCTTTTATTAAACTTTCTCAATACTTAGAAACTATATTATCCTTCCAGCTGAGAAAGTTTCAAGGACACACATGCAAATTAAATCCAGCCAATGCTATTTTATATGGCACTAAGTTTCTAAATGTGGGAGCCCAACATAATATGTATTGCGCACGCATTACCACCTGAAAGCCATCATAAAAAATGTGTGCATACAAATATATTTTTATATCAATTGCAGAAACGTAGTATACATTTATACAAAATTAATATACAAATATCTAATGAGATGCAAAACGTTAAACATGCTAAAATACAACTGTTTAACCACGAAATGTCGATGAAAAGTATTGTTTTAGCCTTGCTGGATGCGATACTAATCTAAAATTGATATATTAAAAGAAGAAATTGATTTTTCACACTTTGCATGTCATTAGATATATTGTATCTCATTTATTTAGATATTTGTATAAATGTATAATACAACATTTCTGCAAACAAGTGTATATTTATATTATATTAAGTAGCCACAGAATGGCTGGGTTGCCTGTGACCATATACCAGTTAATGCAGGTACACTTGTCTCATCAAGTTTCATGGCATTTCTAAATGCCTTTGTAGCCTCTTTGATGCTTCCATGTAAAATCAACTGGTTACCAACCTGGATGTTAATAATAAGACAGTTTTATGTAAGAAGTCGACAGTAGAAATAAAGAGTGATTGGGAGATTCATTTCCCTACAAAGTCATGTGAATTATTATAGTCACATGGCATTAATTAGCTACATAGTACGGCGCATTTTAGATGAGACTAGAACTATATTATAGGATATTAAGGGTTTACTTCAGGCATCAATTTAAATACATTGTAGTGGCTTCATCTGCATTTGAAATTTGTTTAATGAACCAAGCTTTCGGCCATTGCGGCCATCTTCAGGGTTATGAAAGTACACATTTCCTACGTAGCTAACAGAAAGTGGCATCCATGGAATATTAACTGAACAGTGCGAGCTAACTTGATTTTAAATAGAGCGTGAGCTAGGATCGAAGTAAAAACAACAAACTATACAAAGTTACTAAACTTATATGAGGTACAGGATGAATGAATGAATGAATAAATAAACCAAAATATGAATAAATGGATCGGTGGATGAAAGAATGAATGAACCAGTAAATGGATAAATGGATGGGTAGATGAATGAATGAATGAACCAGTAAATGGATAAATGGATGGGTAGATGAATGAATGAATGAATAAATGAATGAACCAGTAAATGGATAAATGGATGGGTGGATGAAAGAATGAATGAACCAGTAAATGGATAAATGGATGGGTAGATGAATGAATGAATGAATGAACCAGTAAATGGATAAATGGATGGGTGGATGAAAGAATGAATGAACCAGTAAATGGATAAAATGGATGGGTAGATGAAAGAATGAGTAAATGAACCAGTAAATGGATAAATGGATGGGTAGATGAAAGAATAAATAAATGAACCAGTAAATGGATAAATGGATGGGTAGATGAAAGAATGAATAAATGAACCAGTAAATGGATAGATGGATGGGTAGATGAAAGAATGAATGAATGAACCAGTAAATGGATAAATGAATGGGTGAATGAAAGAATGAATGAATCAGTAATGGATGGGTAGATGAAAGAATGAATGAATGAATGAACCAGTAAATGGATAAATGGATGGGTAGATGAAAGAATGAGTAAATGAACCAGTAAATGGATAAATGGATGGGTAGATGAAAGAATGAATAAATGAACCAGTAAATGGATAAATGGGTGGGTAGATGAAAGAATGAATAAATGAATGAACCAGTAAATGGATAAATGGATGGGTAGATGAAAGAATGAATAAATGAACCAGTAAATGGATAGATGGATGGGTAGATGAAAGAATGAATGAATGAACCAGTAAATGGATAAATGGATGGGTGAATGAAAGAATGAATGAATCAGTAATGGATGGGTAGATGAAAGAATGAATGAACCAGTAAATGGATAAATGGATGGGTAGATGAAAGAATGAGTAAATGAACCAGTAAATGGATAAATGGATGGGTAGATGAAAGAATGAATAAATGAACCAGTAAATGGATAAATGGGTGGGTAGATGAAAGAATGAATAAATGAATGAACCAGTAAATGGATAAATGGATGGGTAGATGAAAGAATGAATAAATGAACCAGTAAATGGATAAATGGATGGGTAGATGAAAGAATGAATAAATGAACCAGTATATGGATAAATGGATGGGTAGATGAAAGAATGAAAGAATGAACCAGTAAATGGATAAATGAATGAATGAATGAATGAACTTTATTTAAAGAAGGTTAATATAAAAACATTTATAAAATGCACCAGTTTAGCATAGCTAAATGGATGGGTAGATGAAAAAATGAATGAATGAATGAACCAGTAAATAGATAAATGGATGGGTAGATGAAAGAATGAATGAACCAGTAAATGGATAAATGGATGGGTAGATGAATGAATGAATGAATGAACCAGTAAATGGATAAATGGATGGGTGGATGAAAGAATGAATAAATGAACCAGTAAATGGATAAATGGATGGGTGAATGAAAGAATGAATGAATCAGTAATGGATGGGTAGATGAAAGAATGAATGAATGAACCAGTAAATGGATAAATGAATGGGTAGATGAAAGAATGAATGAATGAACCAGTAAATGGATAAATGAATGGGTAGATGAAAGAATGAATGAATCAGTAAATGGATGGGTACAGATGAACAAACGAATGAATTTTATGAATGAACCAGTAAATGGATAAATGGATCAATAGATGAATGAATGAATAAATGAAAGAAATAATGAATGAACGAATGAATGAACCAATAGATGGATAGGTAGATGACAAAATGAATGAATGAATAAAAGAATGAATGAATGATAAGTACAATTACATTTTCTTCAATAATGGCATATAACTGTCTGGTAAAGTCCTTCCATTGTCTCTATTAAATAACACTTTGCTATTTCGTGCAATACAAATTGATTCCAGCCATCTTCTTTGTTGGTTCATTAAACAAATTTCAAATGCAGATGAAGACACTACAATGTATTTAAAGACTAGAACTGTTTCCAGGAAAAAGCATCATCTCTCTACTCACTTCAGGTCTGACCCCCCCCCCCCCCCCCCCCCCCACACACACACATACAGACCTATAGTAGTGAACCCCCCACCCCACACACACACATACATACAGTACGCCCCCCCCCCCACACACACAGACAGACCTGTAGTAGTGAACCCCCCACCCCACACAGACCTCCTCCCACACATACAGACCTGTAGTAGTGAACCCCCCTCCCCACACAGACCTCCCCCCACACATATACAGACCTGTAGTAGTGAACCCCCCCCACCTCACAGACATACAGTACCTCCCCCCCACACACACAGACAGACCTGTAGTAGTGAACCCCGCCACCCCACACAGACCTCCCCCCACACATATACAGACCTGTAGTAGTGAACCCCCCATCCCACAGACATACAGTACCTCCCCCCCCACACACACACAGACAGACCCGTAGTAGTGAACCCCCCCCACCCTACACACACACATACTTCCCCCCCACATGTACAGACCTGTAATAGTGAACCCCCCCTCCCCACATACACACATACAGACCTGTAGTAGTGAACCCCCCACCCCACACATACTTCCCCCCCCACATGTACAGACCTGTAGTAGTGAACCCCCCCCCTCCCCACACACACACATACAGACCTGTAGTAGTGAACCCCCCACCCCACACGCACATACTACCCCCCCCCCCCCCCCCACACACACATACAGACCTGTAGTAGTGAACCCCCCCACCCCACACAGACCTCCCCACACACACATACAGACCTGTAGTAGTGAACCCCCCCCACCCCAGACATACAGTACCTCCCCCCCACACACACAGACAGACCTATAGTAGTGAACCCCCCACTCCACACACACACATACAGTACGTCCCCCCCACACACACAGACAGACCTGTAGTAGTGAACCCCCCCACCCCACAGACATACAGTACCTCCCCCCACACACACGCAGACCTGTAGTAGTGAACCCCCACCCAACACACATAGCACCTCCCCCCCCCACACACACAGACAGACCTGTAGTAGTGAACCCCCCACCCCACAGACATAGAGTACCTCCCCCCACACACACAGACAGACCTATAGTAGTGAACCCCCCAACCCCACACACACACATACAGTACGTCCCCCCCACACACACAGACAGACCTGTAGTAGCGAACCCCCCCCCCACCCCACACACACACATACAGTACGTCCCCCCCACACACACAGACAGACCTGTAGTAGTGAACCCCCCACCCCCCACACAGAACTCCTCCCACACACACATATAGACCTGTAGTAGTGAACCCCCCTACCCCACCAGACCTCCCCCCAGACATACAGACCTGTAGTAGTGAACCCCCCTCCCCACCGGCCCCCCCCCCCCCCCCCCCCCCACACACACATACAGACCGGTAGTAGTGAACCCCGCCACCCCACACAGACCTCCCCCCCACACATATACAGATCTGTAGTAGTGAACCCCCCCCCCCCCCCCCCCCCCCCCCCACCACCCCCCCCCCCCCCCCCACCTCACAGACATAGAGTACCTCCCCCCACACACACAGACCTGTATTAGTGAACCCCCACCCTACACACATAGTACCTCCCTCCCCCCACCCCCCCCCCCACACACACATACAGACCTGTAGTAGTGAACCCCCCATCCCACAGACATACAGTACCTCCCCCCACACACACAGACAGACCCGTAGTAGTGAACCCCCCACCCTACACACACACATACTTCCCCCCCACATGTACAGACCTGTAATAGTGAACCCCCCCTCCCCACATACACACATACAGACCTGTAGTAGTAAACCCCCCACCCCACACATACTTCCCCCCCCCCACATGTACAGACCTGTAGTAGTGACCCCCCCCTCCCCACACACACACATACAGACCTGTAGTAGTGAACCCCCCACCCCACACGCACATACTTCCCCCCCCCCCCCCCCCACACACACATACAGACCTGTAGTAGTGAACCCCCCACCCCACACACACATACTCCCCCCTCCCCACCCACACATACTCCCCCCTCCCCACCCACACACACACACATGCAGACCTGTAGTAGGAAAGCATGCAGGTAATAGAGAACGGTAATATAATCATGATTATTCACCTCAATAAGGAACTCAGCATTACTGGATGCAAGAGATTTTGCTCTTTCGACCATTGTAAGTGTTTGTTGAAGCACTAGGCTATTACGGCCACACTGAATCAGCACAAACAATAAAAGTACTAAATAAACAACAAACAACGAGCTATTTAACAAGGGTAGCACTTAAACGTTATGGAAACCTAGTGGCCCTCAAACTATCACTCACTTAGAGTGCAATTTAGAAAAGTGTGAAATTATAGTACTAATTTTAAATAGTACTAAATAGTGTTATCTCTATTGTTTCGTTAGTGCTATTTAGTACTAATTAGTTATTTAGTTTTCAAGCTTTTCTAAATTGCACTCTAGTAGTCATTCTAATATTCTAAACATCCAACGCACTAGTTCATTGTTGATGGAGGGAGGAAAACAGGAGTACCCAGCACTGAAAAACCCTGGAAGCAAGGGAGAGAATATGAACCTACAAACTCTACTCACATAAAGCGCCCGGTCTGGGATTTGTACTATATGTAGGCACCACAGCGACCACCCAAGCCTCCCACAAAGTACTACAATTGTACATGTATTTATTTATTTATTTATTTATGTCTGATTACATTATCAGTAGCTTTCATTATTTTACCAATACATTTGTACATGTATATTATTAATCTAGCAAATACATGTACATTTGTAGGAGTATGTTTATTACCAGTCTACTATATCCCTTTGATATATCACAGTACAATACAGGATTACGAGGTTCACATCTGTCAATAGCTTGAATCAATTCTACTGCCTTGTCTGAAGCCTGAGGAAAGAACATTGAAAAACAGCATTTTATTTAATGTTTATCTGGAGGATAAACTTGTATATTTGTAAACTTGTATCATGATTACTACAAACCTCATTGTATTTGCCTTCTCTGCATAACATATACAGTAACACTATCCTCTTTGCTTCAATGCAATTTCTGTTGATGGCCAATGCTCTAAGATAAAATGTAATGCATGCATACTGTAAATACCAATGCTATATCATTATGACTGTATGGTTTTTCCAGTCATTAGCCCTAACATTATTGAGAAGCAATGCAATGGGCCATTTCAGAGTTCCTTTTATCTCTGTTTTCAAAACGAGTTTGTGAAACTTTCATATGCAAATCATTTTGTTTTGAACTGGTAAAACTAATTTTTCATATGAAGGTTTCGCAAGTACAATTCGTTTTAAAACAGGTACAATTCGGGAATTTTGAATTGTCTGTGTTGTAGTTCAATATGGATCTACAAATGTAGTACCTGGGGTTTGGTTTGAAGGGTTATTTGTTTTGGATAGTACAATTTGTTTTTGTATTTTGAATCATAATCATGAAGTACCTTGGGGTTAGGTTTAGGGTTAGGGATAGGGAAGATTTTGTATTTTATCATAATCATGAAGTACCTTGGGGTTAGGTTTAGGGTTAGGGATAGGGAAGATTTTGTATTTTATCATAATCATGAAGTACCTTGGGGTTAGGTTTAGGGTTAGGGATAGGGAAGATTTTGTATTTTATCATAATCATGAAGTACCTTGGGGTTAGGTTTAGGGTTAGGGATAGGGAAGATTTTGTATTTTATCATAATCATGAAGTACCTTGGGGTTAGGTTTAGGGTTAGGGATAGGGAAGATTTTGTATTTTATCATAATCATGAAGTACCTTGGGGTTAGGTTTAGGGTTAGGGATAGGGAAGATTTTGTATTTTATCATAATCATGAAGTACCTTGGGGTTAGGTTTAGGGTTAGGGATAGGGAAGATTTTGTATTTTATCATAATCATGAAGTACCTTGGGGTTAGGTTTAGGGTTAGGGATAGGGAAGATTTTGTATTTTATCATAATCATGAAGTACCTTGGGGTTAGGTTTAGGGTTAGGGATAGGGAAGATTTTGTATTTTATCATAATCATGAAGTACCTTGGGGTTAGGTTTAGGGTTAGGGATAGGGAAGATTTTGTATTTTATCATAATCATGAAGTACCTTGGGGTTAGGTTTAGGGTTAGGGATAGGGAAGATTTTGTATTTTATCATAATCATGAAGTACCTTGGGGTTAGGTTTAGGGTTAGGGATAGGGAAGATTTTGTATTTTATCATAATCATGAAGTACCTTGGGGTTAGGTTTAGGATTAGGGATAGGGAAGATTTTGTATTTTATCATAATCATGAAGTACCTTGGGGTTAGGTTTAGGGTTAGGGATAGGGAAGATTTTGTATTTTATCATAATCATGAAGTACCTTGGGGTTAGGTTTAGGGTTAGGGATAGGGAAGATTTTGTATTTTATCATAATCATGAAGTACCTTGGGGTTAGGTTTAGGGTTAGGGATAGGGAAGATTTTGTATTTTATCATAATCATGAAGTACCTTGGGGTTAGGTTTAGGGTTAGGGATAGGGAAGATTTTGTATTTTATCATAATCATGAAGTACCTTGGGGTTAGGTTTAGGGTTAGGGATAGGGAAGATTTTGTATTTTATCATAATCATGAAGTACCTTGGGGTTAGGTTTAGGGTTAGGGATAGGGAAGATTTTGTATTTTATCATAATCATGAAGTACCTTGGGGTTAGGTTTAGGGTTAGGGATAGGGAAGATTTTGTATTTTATCATAATCATGAAGTACCTTGGGGTTAGGTTTAGGGTTAGGGATAGGGAAGATTTTGTATTTTATCATAATCATGAAGTACCTTGGGGTTAGGTTTAGGGTTAGGGATAGGGAAGATTTTGTATTTTATCATAATCATGAAGTACCTTGGGGTTAGGTTTAGGGTTAGGGATAGGGAAGATTTTGTATTTTATCATAATCATGAAGTACCTTGGGGTTAGGTTTAGGGTTAGGGATAGGGAAGATTTTGTATTTTATCATAATCATGAAGTACCTTGGGGTTAGGTTTAGGGTTAGGGATAGGGAAGATTTTGTATTTTATCATAATCATGAAGTACCTTGGGGTTAGGTTTAGGGTTAGGGATAGGGAAGATTTTGTATTTTATCATAATCATGAAGTACCTTGGGGTTAGGTTTAGGGTTAGGGATAGGGAAGACTTTGTATTTTATTGCTATATAGTAATCAAGTACCTTGGGGTTAGGTTTAGGGTTAGTATTGGGGTAGACTTGGTAGGAATGAATACAATCTGCTTCGTTCTACTAGAGAGCAAGACAGGTACATATGTACGTTCGAGTACGTGTTGACGTGAATACAAGCTGCTTCATTCTACTAGAGAGCAAGACAGGTACATATGTACGTTCGAGTACGTGTTGACGTGAATACAAGCTGCTTCATTCTACTAGAGAGCAAGACAGGTACATATGTACGTTCGAGTACGTGTTGACGTGAATACAATAATAATTATTTAAGAATATTTTTCCATATCTACGTTTCTTCCTGATAGCAGCTTTCCACTCTGTTGTCATATATGGGACATCAGTCTCTCTCACTCTCATCTTCTTTAGCGGTGCATGGTCATCCAAGATGTTATTAAGTAAGGATTCCCAGTAATGATACTGGTCGTCTATGGAGTCAAAAATATTTCCAAGCTGCTTCGTTCTACTATACTATGAGAGCAAGACAGGTACATGTACGTTCGAGTACGTGTTGACATGAATACAAGCTGCTTCATTCTACTAGAGAGCAAGACAGGTACATATCTACGTTCGAGTACGTGTTGACATGAATACAAGTTGCTTCGTTCTACTATACTATGAGAGCAAGACAGGGAAGCGTTGATGCGAATACATACTGCTACTAGTAAAATACAATTTTTGTAAATACATAATGTGTCAAGTGTTGATATCAGTATGGCTAGTGGGGACAAGACTCTCGTGAACACTCACTTCTTACTACATTATATATTCTGTACACCCAACACTCATCTCACTAGTGGGGACAAGACTCTCACACTCACTTCTTACTACATTATATATTCTGTACACCCAACACTCATCTCACTAGTGGGGACAAGACTCTCACACTCACTTCTTACTACATTATATATTCTGTACACCCAACACTCATCTCACTAGTTCGTTTTTACCGAGGGAGGAAACCCGGAGTACCCAGAGAAAATTCCTCAAAGCAAGGGAGAGAACGAACCGGCTGACAACTCAACTCATATGAAGCGCCCGGTCCGTGAATTGAACCAGGCACCACTATAGAACAAGACAGGTATGCTTTGACGGTTTAGGAATTTCTTTGCCTTTTCATAAAATTTGTCTTCAAGTACGAAAATCACAAGCGAATTTTTACTTTTAGTTTCCTGTTTCAGGTTGTTATTTCTCGTTTGAAAGCCTCGCGATCAACCCATGCTTCGTGATCCTCCATTTTGCTAAGTCCACGTTTTGATCTAGCGTGCATGCGTGAATTTAAATGACATAATGACGTAAAATGTAAATGTGATGCTAATCCGACATCGTAATCCTCGATGGCATAGTTGGTTAATGCGCTGGTCAACGCTGGTCTACAGTCAGAGTTCGGAGTTCGAGTCCCAGACAAGGTAAGACAAAAATTGAAAAAAATATGTTAATATGGTATAATTAATGTAGGCAGACAGGAAAGGAAAGGAGGGGTAGGTAGGTAGGGAGAGAATGGAGGGGTGCGTGCCAGGAAGTCGTCTAGTTCTTTTGAGAACCCCCCTAAAAAAATCCAAGCCCCTGTTTTTTTAATGAGTCCCCAAAATAAAATCCCTTTTAAGAATGCCAGATTGTACCAGTTCAAAACAAATTGTACCAGTTCAAAACAAATTGTACCAGAATCCATATTGAACTACAACATCTGCATTTCTCTACTACATGTAATTTTGGAACCACCTTTGATTATAATTATTAGTACATGTAAATGGATCATTGATGACAATGTTTTAATAATAATAATAATAATAATAATAATAATAATAATAATAATAATAATAATAATAATAATAATAATAATAATAATAATAATAATAATAATAATAATAATAATAATAATAATAATAATAATAATAATAATAATAATAATAATAATAATAATAATAATAATAATAATAATAATAATAATAATAATAATAATAATAATAATAATAATAATAATAAACATTTATATACATGTACAGTGTAGCGCCATTTCTGGGAGCTCAATGGTAATTTACAAAAGATTAAAAAATATCTAAGAACTATAATTATACTATATCATTGAATCAGTACTGTTTCAACCACTTGAATAATTTATTTAAAATACCGAGCTTAGGTTTGGACAATGTGTCCATCTTCAGGGCTGGTGAAAATGATTACATCATTACATCAATAAGGGACTAAACGATGGGAGCGCATGTGTGAGCTACATGTAGCACAAGGCGAATAATATGTTCCCCTCTCAGCCACAAGTGTCTCCCAGTCACTAGATTATAGATAGATAGATAGATAGATATGTAGATAAATTTATTTCCACACTGGAAATTCTTCAACTAGTATTTGCTAACCTGTCCTTATCAAACTTTGATGATGCTAAGTCTGCATGCACACTTGCCTTCTTTGGGTTCCTGAGATCTGCTGAATTCACAGTTCCTGGGATGTCATCATTTGACCCAGTCATTCATCTGACAATAAAGGATATTGCAGTTGATTCTCATTATAATCCAATGTGCTTGCAAGTTGTCATTACATCTTCAAAGATTGGCCCTTTTCGTCAAGGCTGCACAATCGTCCTTGGCAGAGGTTCTCCTCCATTATGTGCCTTAGAAGCTCTTGTGACCTACATGTACATGTACCTTGCCTTAAAGGCAACAGACCTGGACCTCTCTTCTTGCAAGAAGATGGCAAGCCACTTACTAGGGTACATACATACATACATGTACATGTAGCTTTGACCAATCGACTGAGGCTCATTCTCCAGGCTGCAGGGGTTTCTGGTAACTACGCTAGCTATACATGTAGCTTCCACATTGCAGCAGCTACCACAGCAGCAAAAGTGGGCATACCAGACTAGACCACCTCAATCAAGTACTCAGCAGATGGAAGAGCGATGCATATAAAATAATAATATTATACTTCCAAACACCAAAAAGTACTTTTATTAATGGCTCAATTAGACTCTAGTTGCCTGATGGTTGGTAAGTCATTGCCTTTTTTTCATTATGCCTTGGGAGGAAGGTGGTGCTTGGAGTCCTTCTTGGAGGGTCAGCTACCATGTCCCCTGGCCATGGGCCCCCTCATCTCCAAGCACCCTAGGCTTGGGTGATGATATTGTGGGGGTTGGTCAGTGGTTTCATGCTGCAAACTATGAGTTCACACATGATTGCTCAGACCTCGTGGTGTCTGGACTTGCTCGCTTCGCTGGTTGCTTTGTTGCCTACATGTACATCAATTGTTGCTCTCTGCACAGTTCTGGGTTTTGCCCCCATTGACCCACTGAGAAATCAGTGTGACAGGGGCTGGGGGGTTGATCCTTGGCTTGGTTGCCATGGTAACCTCCTTGCTTGCCTTTGCTTGCTTAGCTTATTGCCGCAGACAATGGCACCTACATGTACAATGTACCCTCCATATTGTTTACTCATTGACAAGTTTTAACAAGTTAAAAAGTCTGTGGTATTAATAATTCTATAGAGGTTATCTGGAATTCTGTCTTTCATACTGGATAGCAGTCTGAGTCTTCATTTTGTTTTCACAAGCTTTAGCAGGGTCATGTGGTAATGGTTGGTATGTAATGCTGAAACGCTCAATAACTGATTGACCTTGTCATTGTATTCTTTGCTGTCCATTAATATGACTGTGGAGTTCCCTTTCAAAATGACTTTTGATTGTTGTTGGCTGGGGGTTTAACAGACGATAGAATTCATGTGACTTTATTGCATACATGTATGCATGTCAACTTTATCTTTGGTGCTCAAATTAAACATGGCTGCATGGAACATTCTATTTCTGTAAGGAACTGCTCAACAGGAATCTTTTTAGGAGCTAGTGCAAAATTGAGTCCCTTGGATAGAACAGATGTTTCATCCTTCTGCTAGACATATTTACCACACGACTTGTCTTCGTCGGTCTGTTACAAAGTTTATCAAGTTTTGATGAATGATGGCTTCTTGTGTCTTCTGTAACATTGTCATATATAGTGCATCTTCAATTCTCTTTGGAGGTGTCTAAATAGCATGTCACTGTAAACTGTCATCTTGCAGACGTCTAGAGATCTCTTCAAAAGTCTTACAATACAATAACTTTTCTTCTTGTGTTTGCTTGGTATGGTATGATTCTCTTTGATGCGAAGACTTAGAAACTGAAGAACCAAACAATTAGCAAGTTGATAACCAGAGATTGCTACGCTATTACAAGATCAAGACTGCAGTTAAACCTGTGAGTACATTACGGCAGTTACTATCAAGGCCAATAGACCCAATTGATCCCATCTGGAAGCAAGACAGGAGTCGTATATAATTATATGAGATCCCTTTTTCATCAGCCCTGAAGATGGACACATTGTCCGATAGCTCAGTATTTTAAATAAACTCACATCATTGAAACAGTATTGATTCAATGAATACTCCCACGTGTACAAAGGCATTTGGGATTTGATATACAGTCTATTAATTAATATTAATATATGAATGACTCTGTGAAAGCTTCTCTAAAAATGTCATTAATTAATGATGTTTTGTGTTTCTTAACAACAACCTTACAACAACTTATTTCTGAGCCATTTAGAAGTTTATTACAACATTTCAAATGGTTTCTGGCATATTCTACATGCAATTACTATTATATGAGAGGAAATAAAAGATTATGCATCAATGTACTCAGCAGAGAAATAATGAATATACTGATGAATGAATGGGGTCGTGCACTTAATTGAACATTACAATATATATATAAAAACACTAATTAAACCTTAAAATATACTATCTACTCTCTAATTTCTCTAATGATGTATTGAGCCAGTATTTTCTCTGTAGATCTAGAGAGTCTAAAACAACAACATGTACCTATGTGCAGTCTCACAAGTTTGTTCCCAGTCCTGTAATGCCAACTGTAACCTCATCTTTTCTACCAATGCTGGAACACATTCAGGATATGCAACTATTGCCTGAATAACAAGCATGTTATATGACAAGTGTATAACACTGTATCTCACTCATACACTTGGGCACACTATCATGCAAAGGTATGACATCAAATTAACACAGGTGTGTCCAATATTTGAACTACTTGTATTAAGAGTACCAGAAATGATTACAGTGACCAGGAGCCCATTAGTAGGAGCGTCCATCTAATATACTGTAGGTACATGTATGTGTCACAACGTATTAGATGATAAATCTATATTTAGATTAGTAGAACTTTTGCGCAAGTTTACGCCTCAGATTCTCTCGAAAAGCCGAGCTGAGAGATTTGCCGTCTTCGGCGCTGGAGTCGCTTGTGACAGTTGTGTATTCCCTTTCCTTGCACCATGCAGAAGCTACTTGCTTTACCGATTCATCAGGCTTACTTTGAGGTGGACTACTCTGTTCTTTATTTGTATAAACGCTCTCTTCGCTCAAATTTGAACTCGAAAGGTTTGAATGAAAAGCTCGCTTCTCTGTCTTGTCTGCCTGTCTTGTGCGAGAGTTGTGATTGGCTAAATTATCCCTGCTCTGATTGGTCGAGGTGTTGTTTTTCTTGCGCGAACTATGTACATGTACCGATCTAAAAATATATTTATCATCTAATACGCTGTGACACATACCCTATATGGGAGATGGATGCTCCTCCTAATGGGCTCCTGCAGTGACCAATGATTCAACATCTTCATCAATAATTAATTTAATTTGTAGCTAAGTTTTTTTTTCAAGCTTCACTTTTTATAATTATCTGAATATTTAACAATTAATAGACTACGAGTTCGAGTTTTCTAAGTCAAGAGTCAATAGTCAACGAGGCACATACGCGTCAAGTTGACTATTTGAACTCATAGAAAACAAGAACTAATAGTCTATTAAAATAAAATTATTTTAGTAGAAACCAACTAGCATACTACCTTTGATTTTGTAACAATATTTATTGATTTTCGCTTTGTTTTTGTTCAAAATACCGGCTTTTTCGCTACTCACTATCTATCACGCAATATATACATTTAGTGAGTACGTTAGCCAATCAGATTGCAGGATTCATGATAGTATGCTTAGCCTAGTTGTTTTCTACTAACCTTGATTAGACATTTATCTGGCCACATTCGTATTACTGTAGGTGGTATAAAAGCAGACTGACTAAATATGCTAAAGTCTTGAAAAATTATATAATACAAAAATGAATTCTACCTGATTAATTGCTTCCAGTGCACCGCTGAAGTTATTCTTTGATTGCAGATAATATGCCTATGATGGGATGAAGAAAATAGAACAAAATAAATGCATAAAAAAGAAACAAAATTCAAAAATAGAGTAGAAACTTTACCTTTCCCAACAAACCATCAAGATTTTTAGCAGTTTCAGGCCTGCAAACAATGTGTTACAATTTAAACACTATAAAATAATGTATAACAGACAGTAGTATTTGTAAGACAGGGCTGAATGATAGCCACTGTCAATTTGGCCAACTGAACAGTCTGCTACACGGTGGGAAAAAAAGACCAGAAATTGGCCAAACAATTTTTCGACATACAGTTTTAATCCAATCAAACTGAAACTTGGCAACATGATAGTACATGACATGATAGCTGGTTCTATCGTTTTAGATTTTTTGATTTGCATCATTTTAGCAGGAAAATGACGTCAAGAAAATGCCAACAAATTTTGAAATTCAGATATACACTAATTTGATCGCCACATTCGAAAGAACATATTAACCCATTCGCTCCTGAGCTATTTTGATTTTTTTAACGATTTTCTGGACCTAATCACGGCACAGGAAATTTCGATTCCATATAAGGGGTTTCCATGGAAATCTTGACAGTTCTGAATGCCCGTGGGCTCGCGTTTAAACATGTGCTGTCTTTCTTCTTGGGAGCTCGTTGGGGCTAGTGGTGTTCACTACTTTGAAGAGGCCAATATGCATTTTTAGAGTGTTTATAGCCATTATTTCCCAACTCATGATCTGTCATATGGTTGGCTGAACGGGTGTCAAATTATACATCTGTATTAGCTATAAGACGCTTTTTACATTTGGTATAAAGGCCCTTAAAACTATGTGGAGCCACCTTAGCCCATTGACTCCCACGGCGCCCGAAACCGCCCTTAAAAATCGATACTGCTTTTAAAAATTCTAACTTTCTGAATTTTCGTAACATCGATCTCATGACCAGTTTTTAGAGACTAGATAACTCTTCAAATTTTAACTTCAAGTAAACTGACTTACAGGTGCGATTTCTGGGCACTAGTTCAATTTATTTTTCATAGAAATCAAAAATGCGCATTTTTGACACAATTTTACACCTCGAAAATGAACGACATTTGACTTGGATTTTCTTCCAAAATACATCCTTGTGAAACAAAACGCCACTTTCTCAGCAAACTTCCATCCCTCTTCTTGATATATTCATGAATTTTTCCCTCTCTCTTCCTTAACTCGCCGAACAATAGCCATTTCCTTAGGACCACTTTCGCTAACACATGTTTTCCTTCCGCACGCCCGAAAAGGATGCCGGGAACATCCGGGAATTTTCTATATATTTTAGAATATATAGAGTGTCGAGCCACTCAGTCCTACAGACAAAATATTGCACCGGTTGCATTCTTTACAAGTTCAAAGTCGCCAAAAATGCCTTTGTAGGTCCTGGAATTCACCACAGAACAACCAGAGAGACGATTTCACAGTTGAGTCCGCCATTTTGACTTTCGTAATGGCAGAGCCGACATGTCTTCGTGAAAATCGTTTCTCGCTGCTGGGTTCTTTCAGCAGAACGGTCTCTACCACACCAGTCAAGCTTAATGATGCTGTCCTGGGGGCTTCCGTGGTGAATAATGGCTATAAACACTCTAAAAATGCAAAATAGGCCGCTCCTAGCAGCTACGATCTGCTGGCCCTCGTGGAGATCCATGATAAGAGAAAGATTACGTCAGAACCTGAGCCCGTGGGCTTTCAGAACTGTCAAGATTTCCATGGAAACCCCTTATATGGAATCGAAATTTCCTATGGCGTGATTAGGTCCAGAAAATTGCAAAAAAACTCAAACATCTCTGGGTGTCAAAGGGTTAATTACTGTAGCTTTATATTACAAAAAAAAGGTAAAATTATGAAAAGATTTTACCGTGTAGTTTTGGAGTTTCTTTTCAAAAAAAGATCGCCCGCGCGTGACGTCATCAAAATAAAAACAAATTCAAGTTCCAGTATTGTGCAAGCTCAGGTCTTGCGCACGCGCGCTTGCTTAAACTATATGGAGCCACCTTAAATTAGATATATAACTGATACAATATCTCAGATATCGTTATTCAATCCAAAGATATTATTAATTGAAATTTGAAAATCCGCCATTTTGTTACTAAAAATAGCACAAAGTGACTTGGTACGCTATTCTACACTATCACCATTAGTCTTTTGTAAACTACAGATGTTAATGTTTTGATTCTTCATTGAATCTTCTTCTTCTTACAGAAGATCCAATGAAGGATCGAAACGTCAACCAATTTTATTTAGCTATAGAATGCATCCAGGCTGCAATCACAAGATTTTTAGTATAATTATACATTATCAATAATATATCTCCAGTATGTTCATTTTGTGTGCATTTGTTTGTAAGAAGTGTTTTACAGTGACTTTGTGTGTTTGAGTAAGTACAATGTACATGAAACTCAAGAAGCCACCAAGTTGAACATGGAGTGCATACAAATATGACTGTACATGTACCTTGATGTAAGCTACTAACTAAGGCTAATGATTTTCTAAATGCACATTGTAGTCTGTATGTCGTAAAATCTAGCCAATCAAATCTGCTTGGTTACTCACCCAGTCAATGCCTCATCAAAAAACTTAATACTTTTCTTGACAAAAGCATCTCTACCACATGACAGGTCTATCCAACCTCTTAGAATCAAACCCTGGAACAGAACACTGCAGTTACATGTATACTAGTCTACAACTGTACTTACGCGGCATGTACAATGTACATTATTATTACATCAGTAGCTACAGCATAGTAAAACAGGGAAGGGGAGGGGGAGAGGAGACTGGGGAGGGGAGAGAAGACTGGGAGGGGAGAGAAGGAAGCTGTACAGACAGTGATGGTATATTATTTATTAGTCAGGTCTGTACAGACAGTGATGGTATATTATTAGTCAGGTCTGTACAGACAGTGATGGTATATTATTAGTCAGGTCTGTACAGACAGTGATGGTATATTATTAGTCAGGTCTGTACAGACAGTGATGTTATATTATTAGTCAGGTCTGTACAGACAGTGATGTTATATTATTAGTCAGGTCTGTACAGACAGTGATGTTATATATTATTACTAGTCAGGTACAGTACAGCCCAAAAGTTTCCCCCGCATTGCGGCGCAATTGCGCTTACGTTACCGCAATTGCGGTACCCCAAACGCAATTGCGCCTCGAACAACCGCAATTGCGTTTGGTCACCACAGCCGCAATTGCGCCTCAATGGTGGCTAAACAAGATTGCGGTTAGGCCAAACACGATTGCGTTTGGTCTAAATGGAATTGCGGTTAGGGCAAATTGCGGTTAGGGGCAATTGCGTTGAAGCGCAATTGCAGTTAACGATCGTTACAGTATTGCGGTTCGATCGTCATAACACAACATACAAATGTAGTCATCATATTCTTTACGATCACTTGTCTTGCCTAAAATATAATATGGTTGATATTGTAATGATGAAGGAATAGTTATCTCGATGTAAATGTTTCAAAACAGTTCTCAATGAGTTCTCAAAAGAGTTTGTGTAGTCGAGTGTAGTCTGCGTGTATACACTCACTACACTCAACTTTTTACCTCATTACAGTCTTGCCTGACTTTTACTTGCAGCCGTTAATTTGCATTTCCGAAAGAAACTGCGTATGTATACACGAACAATGTTGAATCAACTTAGCTATTATTTTTATCAGCTTGTGCCGTTTTTATTGAAATGTCTGAAACATTATGTGCTTTTAAATTTCTGTCGGAACCTTACCGTCAAGTATTAAAAGTAGAACATCATGCAAGCTTGAAGAAGCTTCACGTATCTTCACTTTACAGTAAGACGATAAAGGCCGCAAAAAGGTTAAATGAACTCTTGAAATCATAATATTCTACAATTTATAAACAACATTCATTCACGTCTTTACCAACTTTCGGCATTATCAGTTCTAAAATCTAGTTCATTAGCGTACACGTGAGAATGTTATGTTTGAGGCACTTGATTGACATATGTTGTGTTAGCACGTGAAAAAAGTATA
The DNA here is from genome assembly GCA_033675265.1 of Actinostola sp. cb2023. Classification (NCBI taxonomy): domain Eukaryota; kingdom Metazoa; phylum Cnidaria; class Anthozoa; order Actiniaria; family Actinostolidae; genus Actinostola; species Actinostola sp. cb2023. The sequence continues at coordinate 255,329 of JAUJYZ010001316.1, forward strand.
CGGGAACCATGGCACTTTGGCGGGAACTTTACCAATCCGCTCCTTTTACTCTAACTTTACTTTTTAATGGTGAATCTAAGAGATACGGTGATTTCTTGTGAAGAGAGCTTTACTATAAATCACATCATAATGTGTGTAGTTTCTACTACAGTTAGCTTTAGAAACGGTGATTCAACAAGTTTGTTTACGACCCGGGTTACGATCATCACTATGGTGTTGTTGAGACAAAGTTCAAGGACACTTTGTTCGCCGGTTGTTCGTTTTCTTGTATAAAAACAAATTAGATATAATTGCACAATAAAATACTATAAAACTTTCCTTTAGTATTTAGCTTTACATTGTAAAACGAGCTAAGTTTCGTGCAAGTACGTTAACTAGAACCGAAGACCGGAACCGAAGAAATGTCATAAGTTTGTAATTTGTTGTTTGCCGGCTTCATGTTCAAGTTTGCCGGCTTCACGTTCAAAAAGAAGTGAAAGGACTCTCCGCACTAGACTATTAAATGCTCCTAATCATCTTTAGTAATTTTATATTATTTCGGGCTTAGGATTCTTTTGGTTTTGCATTTTGACTGAATCAACACTTCAGCCGTTCATTGTGTGAGATCTTTAACCGCAATTGCGTTTTGACTAAATTAAATATCAGACGGTTCAAACCGCAATTGCGGTTGCTTAAACCGCATTGCGTTTGGCCTTAAACCAAACGCAATTGCGTTTGCTCTAAAAGCAATTGCGTTTGGTCTAAACACAATTGCGGCTTCTCCAACCGCAATTGCGGTTGAAACGCATTTACAACCGCAATAACGGCTACCGCAATAGCGGGGGAAAAAACTTTTGGGCTGTACTGTATGTACAGACAGTGACGTGATGGTATATTATTAGTCAGGTCTGTACAGACAGTGATGGTATATTATTTATTAGTCAGGTCTGTACAGACAGTGATGTTATATTATTTATTAGTCAGGTCTGTACAGACAGTGATGGTATATTATTAGTCAGGTCTGTACAGACAGTGATGTTATATTATTTATTAGTCAGGTCTGTACAGACAGTGATGTTATATTATTAGTCAGGTCTGTACAGACAGTGATGTTATATTATTAGTCAGGTCTGTACAGACAGTGATGTTATATTATTAGTCAGGTCTGTACAGACAGTGATGTTATATTATTAGTCAGGTCTGTACAGACAGTGATGTTATATTATTAGTCAGGTCTGTACAGACAGTGATGTTATATTATTAGCCAGGTCTGTACAGACAGTGATGTTATATTATTTATTAGTCAGGTCTGTACAGACAGTGATGTTATATTATTAGTCAGGTCTGTACAGACAGTGATGTTATATTATTAGTCAGGTCTGTACAGACAGTGATGTTATATTATTAGCCAGGTCTGTACAGACAGTGATGTTATATTATTTATTAGTCAGGTCTGTACAGACAGTGATGTTATATTATTAGTCAGGTCTGTACAGACAGTGATGTTATATTATTAGTCAGGTCTGTACAGACAGTGATGGTATATTATTAGTCAGGTCTGTACAGACAGTGATGTTATATTATTAGTCAGGTCTGTACAGACAGTGATGTTATATTATTATTAGTCAGGTCTGTACAGACAGTGATGTTATATTATTAGTCAGGTCTGTACAGACAGTGATGTTATTATTATTACTAGTCAGGTCTGTACAGACAGTGATGGTATATTATTAGTCAGGTCTGTACAGACAGTGATGGTATATTATTAGCCAGGTCTGTACAGACAGTGATGTTATATTATTTATTAGTCAGGTCTGTACAGACAGTGATGTTATATTATTAGTCAGGTCTGTACAGACAGTGATGTTATATTATTAGTCAGGTCTGTACAGACAGTGATGTTATTATTATTACTAGTCAGGTCTGTACAGACAGTGATGTTATATTGTTACTAGTCAGGTCTGTACAGACAGTGATGTGATGGTATATTATTAGTCAGATCTGTACAGACAGTGATGTTATATTATTAGTCAGGTCTGTACAGACAGTGATGTTATATTATTAGTCAGGTCTGTACAGACAGTGATGTTATATTATTAGTCAGGTCTGTACAGACAGTGATGTTATATTATTAGTCAGGTCTGTACAGACAGTGATGTTATATTATTAGTCAGGTCTGTACAGACAGTGATGTTATATTATTAGTCAGGTCTGTACAGACAGTGATGTTATATTATTGGGTCATTCCACAGTAAGTCGTCTGTTGCGGAGACTACATTCAGAGACTTTTCCCATTACATATCTTTAAATCTAGAGTGCATTGGAGATTCATTCCACTTTTGTATGGTGGATGTCTATTAGAGCTATGAACAAGAGTGGTATGATTCACCCCTAATCACATGATTGGAATGTCACACTAAGTTATATGGCTGTTGTGGAGACTACACAGAAAAATCTTTATTTTCAATACATCACACTAAATAAATGTGAAAAATTCTCTGAATCTATGATAAATCTGAAATGTCTGTCTGCTTTACACTAAAGGACTTTCTATCTAGCTTATATAAATACCAAAACATTTAACATCTACAATGTATTGCTCATATTCCCATCATAACCCATAATTATAAATGGTGGTGCTGTTGCGGAGACTACATCAGGTACTTTGATTCAAATGCAGCAATTAACAACAAGGACTAAGCAGCTAAGAACAAATTTTGAAGTTTGAGCACAATGTGACAATCATAAGCAAAATTCAATTACTATAATGAGCAAAAGACACAATGCAATCAAGTACAAAGTACAATGTACAGATTCTGTCAATTTGCTCGATCCACCACACTTAACACATCAAGTAATCTGAATCTGGGATAATTTACAGTGTCTGTCTGTCTTAAACCTTAGGGCATTTAATGTGATGCCAAACCATTTAACTTGTATGCATGTATTCCCATCACAATTAACAATTTTAAATGATGGTGCTGTTGCGGAGACTACGTTGCGGAGACTACATCATGTAATTAAAATCACAACATTTCAGTACTGCTAGAGAAAGTGAAATTCACTGAGAAATTTAGGTCTTACATGCCTTACAAAGTTGTCAAGCCAAATATAATTACCCACAATACTCTAAAAATGTGAACTGCATACATGTACATGACTGTATGCTCAGAAGTTTACTAGTGCCCAGTCTCCTAATATTGGTTGAGAATGGTAAACATGTAGTGCAAAGTGGTTGTACTAAGCCATAAAACAGTGGATTCTGCTGTATTTTGTTCTCACATACATGTACAGAGAAGACATGAATCTAGAAATTTGCTATTATACTTTTATCAGTTTGGCTCAAATTATACCTGACATTTTAGATTTACCTCTCAAAAGTTGTAGTCTCCGCAACAAAATTGTAGTCTCCGCAACATGATGGTACCTGTTGCGGAGACTACGTTGCGGAGACTACATCATGTAATTAAAATCACAACATTTCAGTACTGCTAGAGAAAGTGAAATTCACTGAAATTTTAGGTCTTACATGCCTTACAAAGTTGTCAAGCCAAATATAATTACCCACAATACTCTAAAAATGTGAACTGCATACATGTACATGACTGTATGCTCAGAAGTTTACTAGTGCCCAGTCTCCTAATATTGGTTGAGAATGGTAAACATGTAGTGCAAAGTGGTTGTACTAAGCCATAAAACAGTGGATTCTGCTGTATTTTGTTCTCACATACATGTACAGAGAAGACATGAATCTAGAATTTGCTATTATACTTTTATCAGTTTGGCTCAAATTATACCTGACATTTTAGATTTACCTCTCAAAAGTTGTAGTCTCCGCAACAAAATTGTAGTCTCCGCAACAGAAAAACAATTTGATTTTTTGCCCTTATGAGAAAAAATTCAGGACATGTTGATGTAGTACAACTTATCTCTAAGTGTAAATTCAACTTATCACACTTGGGTCAAAGTTCTTTATTTGGCTCATAAACAAAACTTTAAGGTGTAAAAATGTGCGGAGACTACAATTCACTACAGTACTTCAACCAGTCAAATACAGCATAGCTGTAACAGCACAGTCAACTTCAACCATGTGTTTTAGAAAGTAGACCAGTATGAGAAGATATCCAATGGTTTTGCTAAAAGTTTCAGCTTTTAATTGTTTATCAATCAAAAAAGAAATTTTGTAGTCTCCACAACACTGATTTCTTGATTTTTTATAATTCATTATAATTTATGCAGCAATGCCGACTTGTCAAAGTAAAACATCACTTGTAAAGTAAAGTTAAGCCTCTTAACTACATTTTAAAACATAATTTGGGTCAATTAAAGACATTTCTAAAACTGATCTTCAGGTATCACAATACTGTGGAATGACCCTATTACTAGTCAGGTCTGTACAGACAGTGATGTTATATTATTAGTCAGGTCTGTACAGACAGTGATGTTATATTATTAGTCAGGTCTGTACAGACAGTGATGTTATATTATTAGTCAGGTCTGTACAGACAGTGATGGTATATTATTACTAGTCAGGTCTGTACAGACAGTGATGGTATATTATTACTAGTCAGGTCTGTACAGACAGTGATGTTATATTATTAGTCAGGTCTGTACAGACAGTGATGGTATATTATTAGTCAGGTCTGTACAGACAGTGATGGTATATTACTAGTCAGGTCTGTACAGACAGTGATGTTATATTATTAGTCAGGTCTGTACAGACAGTGATGTTATATTATTAGTCAGGTCTGTACAGACAGTGATGTTATATTATTAGTCAGGTCTGTACAGACAGTGATGTTATATTACTAGTCAGGTCTGTACAGACAGTGATGGTATATTACTAGTCAGGTCTGTACAGACAGTGATGTTATATTATTAGTCAGGTCTGTACAGACAGTGATGTTATATTATTAGTCAGGTCTGTACAGACAGTGATGTTATATTATTAGTCAGGTCTGTACAGACAGTGATGTTATATTATTAGTCAGGTCTGTACAGACAGTGATGTTATATATTATTACTAGTCAGGTCTGTACAGACAGTGATGTTATATTATTACTAGTCAGGTCTGTACAGACAGTGATGTTATATTATTAGTCAGGTCTGTACAGACAGTGATGTTATATTATTAGTCAGGTCTGTACAGACAGTGATGTTATATTATTAGTCAGGTCTGTACAGACAGTGATGGTATATTATTACTAGTCAGGTCTGTACAGACAGTGATGTTATATTATTAGTCAGGTCTGTACAGACAGTGATGTTATATTATTACTAGTCAGGTCTGTACAGACAGTGATGTTATATTATTACTAGTCAGGCCTGTACAGACAGTGATGTTATATTATTACTAGTCAGGTCTGTACAGACAGTGATTGTAGGATCTAGATATGTATAGTCAGCGGTTTAATGTATTTTAGTAGTGACGTCAGAAACCATGTAATCAGTCAACACGAACGGATAGTCACGATGAACTGCTAGAGCCGTCAACATGAGGTAAATCGGATTTGTTATTTAGCTGTAATAACGTCATTTGGCAGTGATATATATATATTACATCGTTGTATTTCAGAACCGTCAATTCCGTCAATTCCGTCAATTCCGTCAGTTTAAGTTCATTCTTGTAAACCCATCGCAAGGAATAAAGTTATGAACGACGTGTGTTTCATGTGAAGAAGTCTAGCAGTCAGTCAGTAATTTATGTGATTGTACAGTGATGTTATATTATTACTAGTCAGGTCTGTACAGACAGTGATGTTATATTATTAGTCAGGTCTGTACAGACAGTGATGTTATATTATTAGTCAGGTCTGTACAGACAGTGATGGTATATTATTACTAGTCAGGTCTGTACAGACAGTGATGTTATATTATTAGTCAGGTCTGTACAGACAGTGATGTTATATTATTACTAGTCAGGTCTGTACAGACAGTGATGTTATATTATTATTAGTCAGGTCTGTACAGACAGTGATGTTATATTATTACTAGTCAGGTCTGTACAGACAGTGATGTTATATTATTACTAGTCAGGTCTGTACAGACAGTGATGTTATATTATTAGTCAGGTCTGTACAGACAGTGATGTTATTATTATTACTAGTCAGGTCTGTACAGACAGTGATGTTATATTATTACTAGTCAGGTCTGTACAGACAGTGATGTTATATTATTAGTCAGGTCTGTACAGACAGTGATGTTATATTATTACTAGTCAGGTCTGTACAGACAGTGATGTTATATTATTACTAGTCAGGTCTGTACAGACAGTGATGTTATATTATTAGTCAGGTCTGTACAGACAGTGATGGTATATTATTAGTCAGGTCTGTACAGACAGTGATGGTATATTATTACTAGTCAGGTCTGTACAGACAGTGATGTTATATTATTAGTCAGGTCTGTACAGACAGTGATGTTATATTATTAGTCAGGTCTGTACAGACAGTGATGTTATATTATTAGTCAGGTCTGTACAGACAGTGATGGTATATTATTAGTCAGGTCTGTACAGACAGTGATGGTATATTATTACTAGTCAGGTCTGTACAGACAGTGATGTTATATTATTAGTCAGGTCTGTACAGACAGTGATGTTATATTATTAGTCAGGTCTGTACAGACAGTGATGTTATATTATTAGTCAGGTCTGTACAGACAGTGATGTTATATTATTAGTCAGGTCTGTACAGACAGTGATGTTATATTATTAGCCAGGTCTGTACAGACAGTGATGTTATTAATATTATTAGTCAGGTCTGTACAGACAGTGATGTTATAATATTATTAGTCAGGTCTGTACAGACAGTGATGTGATGGTATATTATTTATTAGTCAGGTCTGTACAGACAGTGATGGTATATTATTAGTCAGGTCTGTACAGACAGTGATGGTATATTATTAGTCAGATCTGTACAGACAGTGATGTTATATTATTAGTCAGGTCTGTACAGACAGTGATGGTATATTATTAGTCAGGTCTGTACAGACAGTGATGTTATATTATTAGTCAGATCTGTACAGACAGTGATGTTATATTATTAGTCAGGTCTGTAATACTTACAGCTTTATTGTTTGGTGACATCTTTATCATCCTGTCCACATATTCCCTTGACTTGTCCACTTTTCCAGTGTGCCAAAGAAACATACTCCCAAAATAAAGTGCCATTTCACCACAGCTCTGTCGATCTTGACGTAGTTTGGACTCAAGATCCTGCACTGCCTCACGATCAACAAGCTTTGCCTTTTTGTGTGCAAAGATTAATGCCATATTTGTACATAGTAGAACTTCTGGTTTATCTTTGATTAACTGAAGCTCTCTCATTGCCTCTGATGCCCTGTCTGGAGTAGACAGTAAGCCATATATTCACTATATATTCATACAGCAATATGCAGAAATTCTGATCCTTTTGACTAAAATACACATATATCAAAGACCTACTTAAAACCATGGCATAGCTTCCATGATATTTTTTTCATAAAGCCTCGCTGGCAGACAACTAGAAAAAAATATCAGCGTAACCATCCCATAATCTAAAGTAGGTTTTTGATATATATGTATTTTAGTCAAAATGATCAGAATTTCTGCATATTGCTGTATAAATGGCATATTATTTAACCCTTTGACACCCAGAGATTTTTGAGTTTTTTAGCGATTTTCTGGACCTAATCACGCCATAGGAAATTTCGATTCCATATAAGGGGTTTCCATGGAAATCTTGACAGTTCTGAAAGCCCACGGGCTCAGGTTCTGACGTAATCTTTCTCTTTTGGTGAATCTCCTCGAGGAACGGCATCTCGTAGCTACTAGGAGCGGTCAATTTTGCATTTTTAGAGTGTTTATAGCCATTATTCACCACAGAAGCCCCCAGGACAGCATCATTAAGCTTGACTGGTGTGGTAGAGACTGTTCTCCTGGAAGAACTCAGGAGTTTAGATACGAATTCACGAACAGATTTCGACTTTGCCGTTTGGAAATTCAAAATGGCGGACTCAATTGTGAAATCGTCTCTCTGGTCTTTCTGTGACCTGGATTCCAGGACCTACAAAGGCATTTTTGGCGACTTTGGACTTGTAAAGAATGCAACCGGTGCAATATTTTGCCTGTAGGACCGAGTGGCTCGACACTCTATATATTCTTAAAAGAGGGATTTTCGGGGGAGATCTATGCCGAAATTCCCGGATGTTTCCCGGCATCCTTTTCGGGCGTGCAGAAGGAAAACACGTGTTAGCGAAAGTGGGCCTAAGGAAATGGCTATTGTTCGGCGAGTTAAGGAAAAGAGAGGGCAAAATTCACGACTATATCAAGAAGAGAGATGGAAGTTTGCTGAGAAAGTGGCGTTTTGTTTCGCAAGGATGTATTTTGGAAGAAAATCCAAGTCAAATGTCGTTCATTTTCGAGGTGTAAAATTGCGTCAAAAACACGCATTTTTGATTTTTATGGCAAACAAATTGAACGAATGCCCAGAAATCGGACCTGTAAGTCAGTTTACTTGAGGTTAAAATATGAAGAGTTATCTAGTTGTCACTAATAACTGGCCATGAGATCGATGTTACGAAAATTCAGAAAGTTAGAATTTTTCAAAGCAGTATCGATTTTTACGGGCGGTTTCGGGCGCCGTGGGAGTCAAAGAAGTGATATATATATGACACAATTTTTTTATTTCATTTTATAACATAGATTAGTGATGGAAATAATAATATCACAAAGATTTTTGATTAAGTTATTGCTTTTAGAGATACATGTATTTCTGAAAAACATGTTGCGAAGTGTGACGTCACATTGTTTGATTATGATAGCACCCTGGTTTCATTGCAATCATGGCAATGATATCGATCGCTTTTTGTGCTAGAAAACAAAAAGGACAACAAACAATTTGAAGTAGATTAAAAGTACAGATACAATAAGTATTTAAACACCAAAAAAGTTAGAAGCTTTACCTGTTTATGTTTTTGTCTTATGGTCGGACAAAAGTACATGACTATTTTGGTTATTTTTGAGGCTCTTCAAACAAAGTGACGTCATAACAGCTGATGTATTTTTCGAAAATATCTTTCAAAGCAATCATTTCACAGAAAATTGATTATGTTTTCTTTGATACTACCAATACTCTGTATAATTGAGGCCAATAAAATATTTCATGTCATATGCACTTTAAGCCATGCACCACAGTACATTGGACACATGCAGTCAGTAATTTTTAACCACATTTGTGATCAAACCTATCAGTTTTGAAGGAAAGCTATGATATAAAAGAATAAAGACGTTTTTTATTTTAACATACGGTAAATTATAACCGTTTTTTTTATTCCGTCTATAGATATTCTGTTTACATTTGTATGTATTATGTGTACAACTGTATATAAAATTTCAGGGTCTGTGTTTTCTACTCAAAAATGCTAAGGCATGGTTTTCTTCACTATCTTCATTTTCCAAATATCTCCTTCCCATTTAATTTTACTATGAATTTGATGTTTGGACATAAGTGACATTTGGCGAAGTAATGATCCATCTAAGAGGTATGCAGAATAACAATAGGCCACATCAGTCTGGTACGTTGGTGAACTTTTCGGTAATCCTTTAATTAAATCAAAGCCTGCTATTGGATGAGAGGCCAAAAAGTGCACACTTTGAATTTGTTTCATAATTATCATGCTCTTTCAAAGTATTTGACCGTATTTTGTTTATTGCTATATATACATGTATGGCTTACTAATACATGTACCTTTTGTTGGAACATACTCGAATATTGCCAAAATCGTACAGTATGCGCCAAAGCTCTGAATAGGAGCAGAATATTTATATTCGCAAACTTTGGGGCCGGAACATATCAATTATCAACAGTGATGTCATAGAAGAGATGTCATATTTATTATTGTGCTTTGTTCGTACACTAGGTCCTTTTTAGCGCATGATTTTGACCATATTTGGCGCAGAGGGCATTACATGTATATGGCTCGGAATCAAGCCAACACTAATGAAGGAATGGTCAACGCTCAGCGTACCTCATGCGACTCTTACGCTTCTCTCGTGCTTAGCAGCCTCCCGCGTGCATCCATAACTCGATGGATGCACAGCTGAAGCGTTGACCATTTCTTTTATAACATACAGTCACTGCAAATTCAAATAAAGCAATTTCATTTTCCAATTGATTTCAGAGTGTGTGCTATGCCGATGACGTGAGCGTGCACCATTAGAGCAGATTTCGTATGACTGTGAAAAACTTACGGCACGGACGTGCCGTGCCGTGCCGATTTAGGATTTCGAATGAATCCGTGCCGTGATCGTGCCGTGCCGTGCGCCATGGTTTTTCACAGTCATACGAAATCTGCTCTAAGTTATGGATGCACGCTCGCGCATGCTAATTAGCCAATCAGAGTGCGGGCTCGGAAAAATACATAATCGCAACTCATTTTAAATATCAGCCTGTAAATTAACATCTAATAATTAGTTCTTATGACATTTTGATTATGACATTTACATATTTAAGCTACCATAAACGCCGTACAATAAGCTTAAATAAGCAATTAAGCTATTTTAAAAATAAGCTTACCTTCCATCAGAATACCAAAAGCTTTCCAAAAAATCAACACAGGATCATTGCCGTACTTCTGTAAACTTTCCAAACAAGTATTTTGTAGGTGTCTGTAATACTTTTCTCGACAATAATAGTTAATGAGTGCCTGTTGATTAATAAAAAAAAATGGTAGCAACCAAGAGTTGCCAAGACATTGTCAAGTAAACTGAAGTAGCAACAAGACGCCACAACACAACATTCGTCGAAAACACCCTAAACAATTAAAATATAGCTACTTACCAGAGTATAGGAATCATTAGAAGCCATGGCTATTCCTTAAAGACTTAGAAAGATGAGATATTTGATATCTATCTATCTATCTATCATAAACCAGCGTTGTCAACCATCCACCATCTTGGATTACCCAGCATGCCTTATAGTATCCCATGATTCACTACGGGGTAAGTAGAACTCCAATAATACTTGAAGAAGAAGCGTTAAAAAGAAAAGAAAGATTGTTTACTATGAAACATAAAGGCGCTGCAGTAGGAAAACAAGGATCAGAGGTACAATGTACTTACTGTAGGATAGGTATAATGTACAATCCAATTAGAAACTGAGCTATTGGGTGATTATTCTACACAAACTGACAGTGCACTGTCTTCGTGTACATTGTAGCTGCACAAATTTTCCTATAAACTTAACTTATAAGATAAGCTTACATATAATTTAAGCTTAACAACAACAGAACAATAGTCAGGACTTTTGTGCAGCTGCACGAAGACCTGACCAATACACTGACATACAATTTATAATAACAATGTAAGTTACGTACACGGTACATGAAAATAAAAATATAAGCTTAAGTAAGCTTATCACGTTAACAAAAAATGTAGCACTAATGAAACATAAGCTTAATAGAAAACAATAGAGATAACACTAGAGTGCAATTTAGAAAAGCTTGAAAACTAAATAACTAATTAGTACTAAATAGCACTAATGAAACAATAGAAAACAATAGAAATAGCACTATTTAGTACTATTTAAAATTAGTACTATTTCACACTTCTAAATTGCACTCTATTTAGTTAGACTTACTATATAAAGTTAGTACTATTTCACGCTTTTCTAAATTGCACTCTATTAATAAGCTTAATAATAATAATAATTTAAGCTTAATACTTATATTACACTTTGTAATAAAGACCACATCCACAGACATAGCAAGAGGACAAAAGAGACAAGCAGACGACACAAGGTTAGAAGGGACTACAGTAAAAACCCGCATATAAGAAACTGCGGATTAAGAACCTCCAGGCTGAAATTTAGCCAATTAAGCACCCAATATATACATGTAAGAACCAGTTCAGCCTGACATTTGAAGCAGATTCTTATGAGAAAATGACTAAAGCTCAGAACACACAGTTACAGTCGGTGCTGAATATGCAGAAATATTATATTTACTATACAGTTGGGTTGTTGTCCTGTAAATAAGAACCTGTTAAGAACCTATTCAGCCTGATTTCTCACTAGACACCCAATAATTATAAGAACCATTTCAGCCTGACTTGGAAAAATAGGGGTTCTTTTATGCGGGTTTTTACTGTACTGTGTAGTGTACCAGGGGACCACTGTGTAACATACCAGGGGTCCACTGTGTAATGTATCAGGGGACCACTGTGTAACATACCAGGGGTCCACTGTGTAATGTATCAGGGGACCACTGTGTAACATACCAGGGTACCACTGTGTAGTGTACCAGGGGACCACTGTGTAACATACCAGGGTACCACTGTGTAGTGTACCAGGGGACCACTGTGTAACATACCAGGGTACCACTGTGTAATGTACCAGGGGACCACTGTGTAACATACCAGGGTACCACTGTGTAGTGTACCAGGGGACCACTGTGCAACATACCAGGGTACCACTGTGTAGTGTACCAGGGGACTCATGGTCACTGTGTAACATACCAGGGTACATGTACCACTGTGTAATGTATCAGGGGACCACTGTGTAGCATACCAGGGTACCACTGTGTAATGTATCAGGGGACCACTGTGTAACATACCAGGGTACCACTGTGTAGTGTACCAGGGGACCACTGTGTAACATACCAGGGTACCACTGTGTAATGTATCAGGGGACCACTGTGTAACATACCAGGGTACCACTGTGTAGCGTACCAGGGGACCACTGTGTAGCATACCAGATTATTATTATTATTGGGGACCACTGTGTAACGTAATCTATTTCCACCGGCTTCCCTTCACTCTTTAAGCTATGGGTAGGGAAGAAACGTTGGTCGCTTTCAGGAAAGGGGTGAACGAAGAAGCTGGGATGTGGAGGGTGGGAAAATATAAACCCTGAAGGCAAACTGTATATATAACGAGTGAAGAGAAGAATACGACGAACAAGACTATGGGCCCTGTCATAGCCAGCCTTCCTGACTCCTCGTGTGAAGTGGGCTAATTTGTATGCATGCTAGCTTATATAGTGGGAAAGACCACTGAAAGTAGTAATCCACTGGCTTCCCTTCACTCTTTAAGCTATGGGTAGGGAAGAAACGTTGGTTACTCTATGCGGCTAGCTGTAATTTATTCCTTGAGGCCTTGCGTTATACTCCTCCCAATCTCAAAAATAAAATAGGATCCGAAAACAGCTGTTTCCCTGTATTGGTCCCCTGCCACAAAACATTCGGGATCACGTGGCGTAAGGTTAGATATATCTGTAAATACTCGCGGCCCGGAATCACAAGTGTCGATATGATCGCATAAATATGGGCATTTTCTGCTGCCATTCCCTGGGCTAGTAGAGGAGCGCCGTCATAAGAGATCCAATTTGTCCTGCGTAACATGCACCTCTTGTGGATCACAGTGAGTAAGCAATTCCCATTGTGGGTATGATACGGCTTCCAGTGATGAACTGGCAAAAAGGAAGAAGGATCGAAGAAGGACCTGATAAATGTTAAGGAACATGAGAACTGAGAGACGGCAACATGATAATGTTGTCACCAAAATTAAACCCAGGGATCGAGTGACAGCCTTTGCACCCGGTAATCCGAGAGGGTGCTTTAGAGACCCCTCCAAGCACTGTCACTGGGGAAAATAAAAGGAGACCCCCCCGGGCAACCACCCTCATACCCGATAAGGAATACAAAAACCAAGAATTGATTAACTACACTCAAGGATAGAGATTGCTCTGTATTTAATCAAAATAAATAAAGAATACACATTAACTTCGCAATCAACGCCTACACGGAAGGCTGGTTGCTGTCTTCGAATAGTTTTCAAAATAAAAAAACAAAAGGAGGTATCAGCCATTGTACATGGCGTTGACACAGCGACTTGAATCTATGCTTGCCGAACTCAAATTTTCCGCCAACTCTGTGGCAAAACAAACTCACGTTACCAGTGGAGAAGCCATTGCCAACTCTGTGACATGTAAAAAGTACTTTACACAACAGGAGGGAAATTTGCATGAGCATGCGCTTAACCGCTGGACCATAAAAGCGTAATTTCGGAAGCACAAAAACCGATTATAGTAATAATAACGCTATATTTTATTCTGTTGCTATTTTGATCATCAGAGTTCGACAAAAAGGCTTAATATAGTCAAATGTTAATTTAATTCTGGCTTTTCACTGCACACTGACTATTCACAAAATTCGTATTTTGTTTGTTATTGAACGGCACAGGAAGCCCAAGCTGGAATTTTGTGGATTATATCTTAATTTGTTTTTCTATAAATACTGTAACAACAGTCTTGAAACTGTCCTGGTGTCTTGTGGTATTTATTTACTATACCTGTACAAAGATTCATCGAATTTGAAAACAATTTAGATGTCTTCCCCGACCTTTCCATGAAGATATTTTTGTTGTTATCATGAAAAACTGTAATTTTATCTCTTCTGGCGATTTTTTCCAACAATCTCAATAACATATACTGAAAGCATATGGTACATAGTTCTATGAAATGGTAATTTTTTTTGGAGATTTGGGCTGGATTTCAAGTAATATGCAAAAAATGTATATTTTTGAGTAATGAAATTTATGCAAACTTTACACTTCAATAAAATGTTTACACTTTGACCGATCTCAGCATAATATCTAAAAACATGACCTTGGATGGGAACATTACAAGAACATTGGAACACTGACAGAAGAGGCCCTACCATAAAACAAATACCATAATAAATGTGTTGACGATTAATTCACGTTCTACAAATTATGACGAAGATATTGTCGAAAATCTTCGACCGAGCGATTTTTCCCAGAGAAGTTACTGGAATTTTTCAAAACAGGAAACATGACTTTAATGAATTATGTTGTGGAAATTGTGGAGATTTTGGCTCAATTTCGAGATAACTAACTTTAAACATTGGGATAATTGAGTATTCCAGACATCATACCCAAGTTTATCTTCGTTTATTTGAAGTTGATTTGGTGTTGATGAAAGCTAAAATATAATAATATACATTCCATATGTATAAGAATTGACTAAATGTTTTACTTTCCCTTACATCTTCTTCGCGACTGAGCTTGCAACGTTGACAAACTGTTTACTCCATGTCAGCTGGCCGCCATGTTGTCCAAAATTGAGTATTTAGCACAGCAAAAGAACAGGAATTTGATATCAAATAAAGGCATAATACTCTAATATTTCGATCAATGAAATAACTTTAAGGCACAAAGATAGCATTAAGAATTCATTTCTGCGTGTTCAGTACATACAATTCTCGTAATACGTCTGCAAAAACTGTAAACATTGGAACCAAACAACTTGTGTCGAGTACATCTTGTATTCATCTGACTGTGGCGACGCATGCGCACACAAAAGTCCCTCCTGTTACTTTACACAACATTACTAAACTAATATCGTCATATATGCGACCATTACAAAAAAAATGCCCGCAAAGCCGATAACTAACGAAATAACGCTTCACGCTTCACCACTGTGTAACGTATCGGGACCACTGTATAACATACTGTACCAGGGTACCACTGTGTAACATACCAGGGGACCACTGTGTAGACTGTGAACAGTCCCCCTTTTCCCTCCAGACTCAGTCGAACGAGAGAAAAATAATCCCGGACGCACGAGGATTGGGGAGAGTTCAGAGGCGGAGAAGGGAGAGGAAAAGAAGGGACTGTGGACAAACCACCCTAACACGAATTACGCCTTTTTTTCACACATGCCAAAAGCTGTCAGCAACTTGTTATTGTCGGATACGCCTTCAGCTGATATCCAATTAAAAATCAGTTGTTGAAAGATGATGCACACGAACAAATACTACATACTGGACTCGCTTGGTACGTGGCATTCGCGGTAGGAGAATTATACCATGGCTTTTGCACATGGAAACTCCTAAAAACAGTGCAATAGAGGCCGAAAGCCTATGCCTTCATGTGCAAGTGATTTTTGTCGTGTCTGTAACTGTTCTTTTGAGAACTACGCATGCTATATTGCAGTAACCGAAATCATGTTTCCATGGAGAATCTATCCGCGATACCAGGACAAGCATGTGTAAAGTCGACCGCTTTATTTATTACTGCAAACGGTACATGATCCGCGAAGGATCAACAATAATTAGAAGTAAGTTTATAATGCACTGCTTTAAAGTTTATAAGTTTATACGTCCAAGGGAGATTCGTCAGCAATGACCAGAGAGATTTTCACTTTGCCCGCTTTAAATATAAACAAGCTCTCCAGCTAGACAGGTTTCGGCCGACGAAAATATCATGTCTACCTTGGTTTTAAGGAGATCCTGTATTACAAATAATGTAAAAGGTTGTTGGCCTAATTCTGCAGAGGAAATCCCCACTTCGCAGAATTATTTTCTCTGAACTTCGATGATGCTTCTCAAAGGTTTCTTAATTGATCACGAAACTGTTTACTGCATATAGATTACTAGTAAACTTCCCAAAACCCGTAGGACGACGGAATTCCTATAATCGTTTCCTTGAAGTGAACTGTTTACGACAAGTCTCTGCTCATTTTTCAAAGAAGTTATGTATTTGGTATCTGTGGTATATATTACTCGCCAAACACGCTTCCACTTCGGTCTTTGTCCACGATAGCCTTGCAATCTGATCTAGAGATGCCTGGTATCTATCTGTCCGAATATCTCGTTTGATTTACACGTTGAGTGATGCAAGATTTTGACCAATGGGAATTTTGCATTGTGTCGGCAACGCGTAATTCGAGTTGGGGTGGTTTGTCCACAGTCCCTTCTTTTCCTCTCCTCCGCCTCTGAACTCTCCCCAGTCCTCGCGCGTCCGGGATTGTTTTTCTCTCATTCGACTGAGTCTGGAGGGAAAAGGAGGACTGTTCACAGTCTAACCACTGTGTAATGTACCAGGGGACCACTGTGTAACGTACTAGGGTACCACTGTGTAACGTACTAGGGTACCACTGTGTAACGTACCAGGGGACCACTGTGTAACGTACCAGGGGACCACTGTGTAACGTACCAGGGGACCACTGTGTAACGTACCAGGGGACCACTGTATAACGTACCAGGGGACCACTGTATAGCGTACCAGGGGACCACTGTAACGTACCAGGGGACCACTATATAACGTACCAGGGGACCACTGTATAACGTACCAGGGGACCACTGTATAACGTACCAGGGGACCACTGTGTAACGTACCAGGGGACCACTGTATAACGTACCAGGGGACCACGGTGTAACGTACCAGGGGACCACTGTATAACGTACCAGGGGACCACTGTGTAACGTACCAGGGGACCACTGTATAACGTACCAGGGGACCACTGTGTAACGTACTAGGGTACCACTGTGTAATGTATCAGGGGACCACTGTGTAACGTACTAGGGTACCACTGTGTAACGTACCAGGGTACCACTGTGTAACGTACCAGGGGACCACTGTGTAACGTACTAGGGTACCACTGTGTAACGTACCAGGGGACCACTGTGTAACGTACTAGGGTACCACTGTGTAACGTACCAGGGTACCACTGTGTAACTTACCAGGGGACCACTGTGTAATGTACTAGGGTACCACTGTGTAACGTACCAGCGGACCACTGTGTAACGTACCAGGGTACCACTGTGTAACGTACCAGGGAACCACTGTAACGTACCAGGGTACCACTGTGTAACGTACCAGGGTACCACTGTGTAACATACCAGGGGACCGCTGTGTAACGTACCAGGGTACCACTGTGTAATGAACAAGGAGACCACTGTGTAACGTACCAGGGAACCACTGGGTAAGGACTAGCAGGGGACCACTGGGTAAGGACTACCAAGGGACCAATGGCTAAGGACTACCAGGGGACCACTGTGTAACATACCAGGTGACCACTGGGTAAAGACTACCAGGGGACCACTGGGTATGGACTACCAGGGGACCACTGGGTAAAAACTACCAGGGGACCACTGTGTAAGGACTACCAGGGAACCACTGGGTAAGGACTAGCAGGGGACCACTGGGTAAGGACTACCAAGGGACCAATGGCTAAGGACTACCAGGGGACCACTGTGTAACATACCAGGTGACCACTGGGTAAAGACTACCAGGGGACCACTGGGTATGGACTACCAGGGGACCACTGGGTATGGACTACCAGGGGACCACTGGGTAAAAACTACCAGGGGACCACTGTGTAAGGACTACCAGGGGACCACTGGGTAAAGACTACCAGGGGACCACTGGGTAAGGACTACCAGGGGACCACTGGGTAAGGACTACCAGGGGACCACTGTGTAAGGACTACCAGGGGACCACTGGGTAAGGACTACCAGGGGACCACTGGGTAAGGACTACCAGGGGACCACTGGGTAAGGACTACCAGGGGACCACTGGGTAAGGACTACCAGGGGACCACTGGGTAAGGACTACCAGGGGACCACTGGGTAAGGACTACCAGAGGACCACTGGGTAAGGACTACCAGAGGACCACTGGGTAAGGACTACCAGAGGACCACTGGGTAGGGTAGCGGTAGACCACTGGGTAGGGTGGCAGTAGACCACTATACTAGTCAGTTCTACCAATTTTGTGTCATTTTTTATTAATGACTTTTTTGTTTCTCAAGTGAACCAATAAAGGTTATAAAGTTCAGAAACTATGTTCCAAAAGATGAAACTTTAAAAGATAAAAAGATACCAGATGCAAAACCTCTCTCAGGTAAACCACAAGGCACACAAAGTGATATTGTTATTTATAAAAGCACATACATGTACATTGTTGTAGTTATTTGAAAAACACACGAGTGCAAATTGTTCCAAAATGAATGAGAAATCGTATTAACGATATTCATGAAAACAAATTATCTTTCAACTGCACTGCTCTTAGCCAATCAGAATCAATAACGTTTTTCATGAATATTTATTGGTTATTCCATGGTTTTCTATAGAATACGGGCGGATATTTCACGAAAAAATTATATTATTTGGTATACAACGAGCCTTTAGGCGAGTTGTATACCGGTACTTAAATAATATAATTTTTTAGTGAAATTTCCGCCCGTATTCCATAGAAAACCATGGAATAACCATATTATCCTATACATATTACATGAAAAATTAAAATTTACAACGCTTTGATTGGCTAATTCAAACTATGAAATACCGCTCTGTATTTCATAGAAATGGTGAGCTCTGATTGGCTGGGATGTAATATGTATAGGATAATTATTGGTTATTCCATGGTTTTCTATGGAATACGAGCGAATATTTCACGAAAAAATTATATTATTTGGTATACAACGAGCCTTTAGGCGAGTTGTATACTAAAATAATATAATTTTTGAGTGAAATTTTCGCCCGTATTCCATAGAAAACCATTGAATAACCATATTATCCTATACATATTACATCAACAATTAACTGTCAAGTCGTTTCTACTTAGCTTTTCGAGTTTCGTTGCACGGTTCCTGAGAAATAAATGCTATGAATTTCGAATTCGTCGTGTCAACTGTTGTTTTCTAACGCTTCTTCTGAGAGTGAAGGAAGATTTGAATTATTTCTCGAACTTGAAGCCATGTTTATAACGCTTTGAATCGTTGAATGAGATTGGATTTCGAAATTAAAAAAACAGTTTATGCAAATATTGGTAAATGTAGCAACACGACGCGAGCGCGTCCAGTGGAAGAAAAAAGCGGGAAAATTTACAACATTTTGATTGGCTAATACAAACTATGAAATACCGCTCTGTATTTCATAGAAAAATCTATGAAATACCGCTCTGTATTTCATAGAAATGGTGAGCTCTGATTGGCTGAGATGTAATATGTATAGGATAATATAGGTTATTATATTTATAGAAGACAAGTGATATTTTTAGGATTTTATAATATTGATTGTTTTTAGGATACCACATAATTGGTATTTTTAGGGCCAGGAATATGTTTTAGTTTTTAATGTGGGTGGGAGATTGAGATTTTTATTGTTAAATAAATGACCACATCAGTTTTTCTGTAAACCTTTAATTGTATTTAAATAATTGTAACTAGTATAATTACTTGAATTTTTATACAAGAATATATGTACATAAACATTGCAGCACACTTAGCATTCAATAGATGTTGTCTATTGACCGTCTATGGGGGGAGGGGTGGAGGAGTATGGGTGGGGGGTTTGAACCGGGGGTTTCAATTGACTGGTGCATAATTGCCAGCCTAATTGATCTTGGGCAATTTTGGCTGATTTCCATATCCAGAAGAGTTTGACAGATGGTGGAGCTAGTAAAATGTATTCTTGAACTACAGAACAGATTTATGACAATAAATCATTACTACAATATTATTGATTGACACAAACATTTGATATTGTTTGTTAATTAGTTGAAGTAGAAGTACAAGAACACCTTGAAAAAGCCAAATCTGCAACCATTATTGATGAAGTGGTAAGAGTGCTACATGCATGTAACTTAATAATTAGCTTAATTGAGGTCTATTCTTCATTTTGTAATTTTAGGATCTTACAAATCTTGCTCCAAGGAAGCCAGACTGGTAGGTTCTGTCACTCTGATGAATTGTAGTTACATGTACTTATTGTGCCATATTGCTTGGGGGAGGGGAGGGGGCACTTAATCAAGGGGGGGAGGGGGCACTTAGTCGATGGAAATAAGTCCTGTTTAGGAAATAAGGAAATAAGTCCTGTTTAGGAAATGTGTATATTAATTTGTGATAATCCTTTGAAATGCTTTTTTAAACATTATTTTCAGGGATTTAAAAAGAGATGTTGCTAAAAAGTTAGAAAAACTTGAAAGAAGAACTCAACGAGCAATAGTTGAATTAATAAGTGAGTAGAAAGAATGAGATATTAGTAAAAAATGATCACACAACTTCTCGTCATCCTGTTTATAATTGTATACATCTACGCAATGATAAGTAGTATACATATATTTGCAACCATACTGTATGTAAATTAAAATGTCTCACTGCATTGTAAATCCCATACAGTACAGCTACTCATATTGTATCTATTACTTATTCCTTCTTCAATGCTATACAGTAAAAACCCGCATAAAAGAACCCCTATTTTTCCAAGTCAGGCTGAAATGGTTCTTATATATTGGGTGTCTAGTGAGAAATCAGGCTGAATAGGTTCTTAACAGGTTCTTATTTACAGGGCAAAAAAACACAATTATTAAATTGTTCCTGATATGGTGTATTTCCTTACAATTTGTTTTAATTTGTGAACTATTGACCCTGAAAGGTCTAATATTCACACTAAACATTAACAACCCAACTGTATAGTAAAATAATATAATATTTCTGCATATTCAGCACCGACTGTACCTGTGTGTTCTGAGCTTTAGTCATTTTCTCATAAGAACCTGCTTCATTTGTCAGCCGGCTGAACTGGTTCTTATATATTGGGTGCTTAATTGGCTAAATTTCAGCCTGGAGGTTCTTAATCCGCAGTTTCTTATATGCGGGTTTTTACTGTATATGAAATATTTGCTTGCAAATAGCATTTTTATGTTTTCTCGTGGCTTTTGTATCTTTAGAATTCTGTTGTGACAGAAATAGGTAATATGTGGCCGATACAGCACAAGAATGAGTAAGAAATGAGTGTGAGAGTCGTGTCCCTACTAGTGAGATGAGTGTTGGGTGTATAGAATATAGAATGTACATGTAGTAAGAAGTGAGTGTGAGAGTCGTGTCCCCACTAGTGAGATGAATGTTGGGTGTATAGAATATAGAATGAGTAAGAAATGAGTGTGAGAGTCGTGTCCCTACTAGTGAGATGAGTGTTGGGTGTATAGAATATAGAATGTAGTAAGAAGTGAGTGTGAGAGCCGTGTCCCCACTAGTGAGATGAGTGTTGGGTGTACAGAATATAGAATGAGTAAGAAGTGAGTGAGAGTCGTGTCCCCACTAGTGATATGAGTGTTGGGTGTATAGAATATAGAATGTAGTAAGAAGTGAGTGTGAGAGTCGTGTCCCCACTAGTGAGATGAGTGTTGGGTGTACAGAATATAGAATGAGTAAGAAGTGAGTGTGAGAGTCGTATCCCCACTAGTGAGATGAGTGTTGGGTGTACATAATATATGAATGTAGTAAGAAGTGAGTGTGAGAGTCGTGTCCCCACTAGTGAGATGAGTGTTGGGTGTACAGAATATAGAATGAGTAAGAAGTGAGTGAGAGTCGTATCCCCACTAGTAAGATGAGTGTTGGGTGTACAGAATATATGAATGTAGTAAGAAGTGAGTGTGAGAGTCGTGTCCACACTAGTGAGATGAGTGTTGGGTGTATAGAATATAGAATGTAGTAAGAAGTGAGCGTGAAAGTCTTGTCCCCACTAGTGAGATGCGTCAATCAATCAATCAAAGCTTTTATTTTACAACGGAGTCTCTTCAATACAATATGATTGGTCTCCCAGAGAGCCGTATATATAGATATAAATAATATTTTACAATAAGTTAAAAAGGTTCTATTTACATATCATATATTATTAATAATAAATTACATGTATTATTAAAGTACAACTTATTTTATGTGTGTGTGTTGGGTGTACAGAATATAGAATGAGTAAGAAGTGAGTGTGAGAGTCGTATCCCCACTAGTGAGATGAGTTTTGGGTGTAGAGAATATAGAATGAGTAAGAAGTGAGTGTGAGAATCGTGTCCCCACTAGTGAGATGAGTGTAGGGTGTACAGAATATAGAATGTAGTAAGAAGTGAGTGAGAGCTGAGCCGTGTCCCCACTAGTGAGATGCGTATTGGGTGTACAGAATATAGAATGTAGTAAGAAGTGAGTGTGAGAGTCGTGTCCCCACTAGTGAGATGATGAGATGAGTATAGGGTGTACATAATATAGAATGTAGTAAGAAGTGAGTGTGAGAGTCGTGTCCCCACTAGTGAGATGAGTATAGGGTGTACATAATATAGAATGTAGTAAGAAGTGAGTGTGAGAGTCGTGTCCCCACTAGTGAGATGAGTGTTGGGTGTATAGAATATAGAATGTAGTAAGAAGTGAGTGTGAGAGTCGTGTCCCCACTAGTGAGATGAGTATAGGGTGTACATATAATATAGAATGTAGTAAGAAGTGAGTGTGAGAGTCGTGTCCCCACTAGTGAGATGCGTGTTGTGTGTACAGAATATAGAATGTAGTAAGAAGTGAGTGTGAGAGTCGTGTCCCTACTAGTGAGATGAGTATAGGGTGTACATAATATAGAATGTAGTAAGAAGTGAGTGTGAGAGTCGTGTCCCCACTAGTGAGATGCGTGTTGTGTGTACAGAATATAGAATGTAGTAAGAAGTGAGTGAGAGCTGAGCCGTGTCCCCACTAGTGAGATGAGTGTTGGGTGTACATAATATAGAATGAGTAAGAAGTGAGTGTGAGAGTCGTGTCCCCACTAGTGAGATGAGTGTTGGGTGTACAGAATATAGAATGAGTAAGAAGTGAGCGTGAGAGTCGTGTCCCCACTAGTGAGATGAGTGTTGGGTGTACAGAATATAGAATGAGTAAGAAGTGAGTGTGAGAGTCGTGTCCCCACTAGTGAGATGAGTGTTGGGTGTACAGAATATAGAATGAGTAAGAAGTGAGTGTGAGAGTCGTGTCCCCACTAGTGAGATGCGTGTTGTGTGTACAGAATATAGAATGTAGTAAGAAGTGAGTGTGAGAGTCGTGTCCCTACTAGTGAGATGAGTATAGGGTGTACATAATATAGAATGTAGTAAGAAGTGAGTGTGAGAGTCGTGTCCCCACTAGTGAGATGCGTGTTGTGTGTACAGAATATAGAATGTAGTAAGAAGTGAGTGAGAGCTGAGCCGTGTGTCCCCTAGTGAGATAGTGAGATGAGTGAGTGTGAGGGTGTACTAGTGAGATGATACAGAATATAGAATGAGTAAGAAGTGAGTGTGAGAGTCGTGTCCCCACTAGTGAGATGAGTGTTGGGTGTACAGAATATAGAATGAGTAAGAAGTGAGTGTGAGAGTCGTGTCCCCACTAGTGAGATGAGTGTTGGGTGTACAGAATATAGAATGAGTAAGAAGTGAGTGTGAGAGTCGTGTCCCCACTAGTGAGATGAGTATTGGGTGTACAGAATATAGAATGAGTAAGAAGTGAGTGTGAGAGTCGTGTCCCTACTAGTGAGATGAGTATAGGGTGTACATAATATAGAATGTAGTAAGAAGTGAGTGAGAGCTGAGCCGTGTCCCCACTAGTGAGATGCTTGTTGGGTGTATAGAAGGTAGAATGTAGTAAGAAGTGCGTGTGAGAGCCGTGTCCCCACTAGCAGTGCTGCTATAAACACTTAAAACGTTGATTTACCTTGTGCGTGATGATGATCAAGTCTTATAGAAATACATAGGAAAAGCATGTTTGCACTTTTCCTAGTAGTGCGCTAAATAGTAAACATTAGAATTAATTTTTAATATTGTTTTATAGAGGATATTACACGGCGTTTCGTATGAATTTTACGAGTGGTCTATTTTGCAGTAAGACACTGTCTCGCGTGTATATAATATATTATTTTGTTTATTTATTATTTACAATTATTAGTGTTAGTATTATAATTGTCTGTGACATTTTTTTGGGTGCAGAGAACGTGGTGTTTAGGAGCTCATTTTAATGGATAGTTATGTAATACGGGTACTTCGTATTGACCTACAAATGTATAGAGATGGAGATAGAGTTTATTACACGGATAGTTGTGTAATACGGGTACTTCGTATTGACCTATAGAGATGGAGATAGAGTTTATTGCTGCGAGCCGCCAGGCGAGCAGCGAAAC
The DNA here is from genome assembly GCA_033675265.1 of Actinostola sp. cb2023. Lineage (NCBI taxonomy): Eukaryota > Metazoa > Cnidaria > Anthozoa > Actiniaria > Actinostolidae > Actinostola > Actinostola sp. cb2023. The sequence goes on from JAUJYZ010001316.1 coordinate 280,047, forward strand.
TAATCTTGACGGAGTTCCTGTGTCATGTTTGGTCGTGTGGGATCTGGGCACTTATGGATGCAACGAGAATCTCGACTGCATTTCACGGAGTGGGTTTGTTTGTGGAGATGATTTTTGTGAGCCCACGGTACTTTTGATCAGCGCACACTCACAACACGTTCAATCGATTTTTAAAATATTGAGTATCGTTTATTTTTCGCTGATTCAAGCCAGGAAAGTGTTCGTTTTCTACAAATCCATGATGTCAAATGCAACTTTATTCATTGCTGGAAGCATTCATCGGGGTCATGAACAATTTAGTGACATTTCAAGGGGACGACAATGTTCTTTTATGAGTTTTCAGCGCTGTTGTGTGCTCAGTCATGTCCAGTTCAACAATGAAGTACTTAAGTTACTTCTACAGTCGATCAGAGTTGACCGAAGGAGACAGCATGTACTTGAATGCTTTTGAAAGACACAGTTAGTATCCCAGATGCTGTCGCTGACCTATCTACCTGATCGAGCTCGTTGGTCTTCGTCAAACCAATCCGGCCCATGCCATTGCCATTGGCATTGAGGCAACTACTGAATCAAATTATACGATCCATCCTGATGTACTTTTATCTTCTACAAGTATGCTATGAGGCTTCGACATCTTTCCTGATATCTGGCCAGTAACATTGTATATAATATACACCAAACACAATTATCTATTTCATTGAATCCATATTTGTATTAATTACTGCATATCAGTAGAGTACAAACTATTACAAGCGTGCAACATAAATAGTGCAAAGTATTGCATGCTTTTAGTGCTGGTACATGTCTATAGCTGTCTGTCTATGACCAGATTATTATAGTGTTAGCATTTGTATTAAGCAACACCAAACTCGGGTGGGAATGATAATTAATAGAGACATGGAATGGAACAATGTGACCGGGATGGGAATGAGAATCAATGGAGATGTGGGATGGGAACAATGGGACATGGGTGGGAATGAGAATCAGTACTGAGATATATGGGAGGGAAATAGGTTTCTTGTAAGCTAGAACACATGACACAGTAATAAAGTTATTATTATTATTATACCGCATTTTTATTCTTTTATTTTACCACTAATGCACCTTGCTGACAAGGGACAGCCACATGTATGCATTGAAAGCTACATTTCACTTTTATGCGGTTACCATGTACGGCAGTGCACAACTCGCAGCACTTCACTTTCTACCAGAAACTACTAGTTACACGGATAGTTGTGTAATACGGGTACTTCGTATTGACCTATAGAGATGGAGATAGAGTTTATTACACGGATAGTTATGTAATACGGCTGGACATTTTTACTCTTCTATTTGCATTTTGACGAGCCGTAGTATGACTCGTAAAAATATCCAGCTTATTACAGAACTATCCGTGTAATAACCTCTCTTTATTTAGAAGATGGTGACAAACAAATAATCATTGGTCGAGCGGTGATTAACAAACCAGATTAAGCATGTCTAGTTATCCTGAGTGAATTTCGTCTTTTCTCTGTTATTCAAGTCTAAAATTATACCAAAACTTCGTCTCGGTAAATATTCACCAATAATCACTAAGCCGGCGGCTAATAATTGTTAATTAATGGTAGTCATGTTCTTGTCTTTTTCAAGGAGAAAGATTACAAGGTGGTGAATCAGAAGACCTTGCTGCTGCTGTTAATGCTGCAAGTACCGCCCAAGGTTTTGAATCAGACTGACTTTTTTTATATTATAATAATGTATATACAGTTAATAAACCTCTATGATTAGAACCATCTCGTATTAGTTTGTATCAAGAATATATGTGAGCATGTGATAAATATTACAGTCTATACACCTGTCCTTGGTGAATGCCAAGTAAGGGTGCGTTCGATTGACCTTATTCCGGAATAGGAATAAATCCAGATTCTGGGGCAGACGGATGACGTCATTATTCCGGAATATTCCAAGCATTCTGCTATGATGAGCAGAATGTTTGGAATATATTCCGCTAATTCCGGAATCGGAACAGACTCAATTGAACGGACATTTCGTATTATTCCAAGTATTCCTATTCCGGAATAAGGCCAATCGAACGCACCCTTAATACATGATGTTCATGTCAGATTGGGGCGAGACACGAGTGAGTGAGAAGACGCCTTTATCTGTCCCCCCCTCTCTCTCCCTTTCTCCGGGAAATATAAAATGATATAATAGTAATGGTATAAGTAGAATGTACGATCAGGCGAGTAGAGAGTACGGAGTTACAATGAGTAGAATGTACGAACAGGCGAGTAGAGAGTTACAATGAGTAGAATGTACGAACAGGCGAGTAGAGAGTTTCAATGAGTAGAATGTACGAACAGGCGAGTAGAGAGTTACAATGAGTAGAATGTACGAACAGGCGAGTAGAGAGTTACAATGAGTAGAATGTACGAACAGGCGAGTAGAGAGTTACAATGAGTAGAATGTACGAACAGGCGAGTAGAGAGTTACAATGAGTAGAATGTACGAACAGGCGAGTAGAGAGTTACAATGAGTTGAATGTACGAACAGGCGAGTAGAGAGTTACAATGAGTTGAATGTACGAACAGGCGAGTAGAGAGTTACAATGAGTTGAATGTACGAACAGGCGAGTAGAGAGTTACAATGAGTAGAATGTACGAACAGGCGAGTAGAGAGTTACAATGAGTAGAATGTACGAACAGGCGAGTAGAGAGTTACAATGAGTAGAATGTACGAACAGGCGAGTAGAGAGTTACAATGAGTAGAATGTACGAACAGGCGAGTAGAGAGTTACAATGAGTAGAATGTACGAACAGGCGAGTAGAGAGTTACAATGAGTAGAATGTACGAACAGGCGAGTAGAGAGTTACAATGAGTAGAATGTACGAACAGGCGAGTAGAGAGTTACAATGAGTAGAATGTACGAACAGGCGAGTAGAGAGTTACAATGAGTAGAATGTACGAACAGGCGAGTAGAGAGTTACAATGAGTTGATCGGCTTTGCACTACTGCAGTCGTGTTTTATCGACAGTAAATCATATTTAAGCAACACATTTACCGTGTTTTTATTCTCTGTTACAAACGCGGGATGTTCACAACTGTTGCGAGTGTTCTCCAAAACCGGTTCTCCAAACAGTCAGTTTGTAACAGAAAAACACGGAAAATGCATGTGTTTTATTGCTTTTATAAAATAACGATATGATTTCTTTTTGAAAAAAAAAATCCTTTATTTACGCGAGTTCATGTTTATTGATCAAATTTTCAATTCTTCCCAGTTTCTATCCGGCTTCTTCCGGCTTCCCAACTCAGGGACGATAGTAACTAGTTTCAACTGGTTTACATGCGCACGCATAAAACAAATAACTGCATGGATCAGTAGCATGCATGCTAAAGTTAGCAAAAGTGGAATGACAATAGTTATAGATTTACGCAGTAAATAGGAACTAATGTCAGAAGTACACATGTACTTCAATCTGCTAATGTGGATAAAACTACCTGAAATGACGGCTATAAATAATACAACAAGAAACAAAGCCATTTTTCATTTCATTGACGTTTATTGCTTGGGCTGCCTTATCTGCCTGCCCTTGTCAAGACGGGAACAACTTTGAAAGCTTTTACCTTTTGTCTTACTTAATTAATTGCTTGATTCTTTTGAAATTTTCAACTTTTACTAATTTTAGCATGCTCTTTGAAGTTACCGTAAATCTTCTATTAAGCGTCCCCCTCAAATAAGCACCTCCCCTCCCTCCCCTTTATTAAGCGCTCTCCTTTGGAGCCGTTTTGCACCAAGTGCCCCTCTCTAATAAGCGCCCCCTCTAAAAAGTGCCCCCTCCAATAAGCGAGGAAGTTGACATTGAGATCTGAAATACGTATTCCATTGCTCTGGCATTGATCTTTATTTACATTTATTTTGTGTTGTTTGTTGTTGTTGTGTTTTTTTTTGACGTTCAGGAGTCATTTAGTGGTATTTTTAGCCCTCTGAACCCCACTTCGGAACGTCAAAGAAAAAGTAAATAAAGGTGAATGTCAGTTTATTGAGCAATATTTTTACACTTCGAGACATAAAAAGACGATCGCGCAAAGATGCAGTCTATTGTTGGCGGCGCGCGGGCTTCCTGTGGCGTCGTGACGGCCTTCGGTCGCTTGAATTTGCTTGAATGGGCCTCTACCACCTGTCACGTGACTTTATAAATTTTCAACGAAGACAAACGAAAATGCCATAATTTGAAAGAGCATCACTTTGACAAGGATTTGCATCGTATGGGGTTTCGCATCCATACAAAAAAGGCAAAGTTTGGATGCCTGTAACTATTGCCCTATTTACGTATTTCCCTTCAAACTTCCCACTTGTACTAACTTTAACATGCTCTTTCCAGTTATGATATTTTCGTTTGTCTTCGGAAAAATTTAAAAAGTCACGTGACAGATGGTAGAAGCCCATTAGGTAGCATTAAAGTACGATTTTCACGTTTCTTTTTTCTTGAAAATGTTTCAAACATTGAATAAAAGTTAACTTCAATCATTAAAGTTTTCAGAAATGTGTTTCATTTTATCGCCCGATGCGTTTTGAAGGGGTTATGGCATGGGGTTCGGGACATATATAAATATTCAAACACACAAAAACTTAAAGATGCTTTAGTGATCTACAAAACGCCCTATTTGGGTTGAAACATTTCGTTTCCTTCACTACAAAAAAACATAATTATGTAGGACACGGAGTTCTGTCCCGTGACAAAGATGGCGGAACCCGCAAAACTACAAGCACAAATAAAATTACGAAACAGCAAACTGAGCGATTAGTCACACAACGAAAACGCAACAAAGCTGTTATTTGAAATACAAAGGACACTCACTAATAGTCAAAAGGATTTCAACTGGGCATTTAATCTTTCTCTTTGACTTTTTTCTTTCGGGTCTAGTGACTAACAGACTTTTACAAGTGCAAGCGACCCGAAGCTATCCCGCAGTTGCTATGTGGCGTCACGAACTACAACAACACTGTACTGGATCGTGCAGCCGGAAACAATAGAGACACCGGCCCCTCCCTCCAGGTTCTATTCTATTCTATTCTATTCTGTTCTGTTCTGTTCTGTTCTGTTCTGTTCTGTTCTGTTCTGTTCTGTTCTGTTCTGTTCTGTTCTGTTCTGTTCTGTTCTGTTCTGTTCTGTTCTGTTCTGTTCTGTTCTGTTCTGTTCTGTTCTGTTCTGTTCTGTTCTGTTCTGTTCTGTTCTGTTCTGTTCTGTTCTGTTCTGTTCTGTTCTGTTCTGTGTTCTGTTCTGTTCTGTTCTGTTCTGTTCTGTTCTGTTCTGTTCTGTTCTGTTCTGTTCTGTTCTGTTCTGTTCTGTTCTGTTCTGTTCTGTTCTGTTCTGTTCTATCCTATCTTAATCTACTCTCTTCTCTTCTATTCTGTTCTGTTCTATATTCTAATGCATTGCATTCCATTTTATTCCCATTCTGTTCCGTTCTGTGCTGATCTGTGCTGCATTCTATTGTATTCTCCTGATTCGATTCTAATGCATTGTGTAATATTTCATTCGAATTCCATCCATTTCATTCCATTCTAATGATATGCCATAGCACTAAACTTGGTTGGGTTTCCTGTGCTACGCATGTCGCGGAAGATTGATACGAGGTGACGCTATGCATTTTGGGAAGGTACAAAGACAGAACGAAGTGGTTGGCGTGAAAAAGTTGGATGTTTAATATTTGATATACTGTACCACCGCTGTTACTTTTATTCTGCAATGCAGGTTAGTAAATATCACTAAGTGCATTTGTCTTGTTTTTGTACCGTGATGACATTATTTTGAGGCGTAAAAGGTCATTCGCTCCAAGCCGTTCGACCGAGAAACGAGTTACAAAATGGCGCCAAAGAAAACCATGTTTTGTCGACGTTTTTAAGCTTGCATTATGCTTTTGCATAAGATATGTTGTTACATTTTAGGAAATAATGCTGTCCGAACACTTGATTTTCCATTTGTAAGTCCGTGAATAGTCCCGACGTACAAACAATGTAGTCAATCGATAAAAATCACACTTTTTTTTCTTTATCGATTGACGTGATTTATGGATTTTTATCGATTTTAATACGTGGTTTATCAATTATTCTAGACTGCAAACCGCGGCTAGACTACAGAATACAGGGCCCAATCTGAAGATAGATTGCGAGCCACTGGCTCGTCGGCTCGGTAGTCAAATTAAATGTATACCGAGCCATTGGCTCGTCGGCTCGGTAGTCAAATTAAATGTATACCGAGTCACTGCCTCGTCGGCTCGGTAGTCAAATTAAATGTATACCGAGCCACTGGCTCGTCGGCTCGGTAGTCAAATTAAATGTATACCGAGCCATTGGCTCGTCGGCTCGGTTGTCAAATTAAATGCATACCGAGCCACTGCCTCGTCGGCTCGGTAGTCAAATTAAATGTATACCGAGCCACTGGCTCGTCGGCTTGGTAGTCAAATTAAATGTATACCGAGCCATTGGCTCGTCGGCTCGGTTGTCAAATTAAATGCATACCGAGCCACTGGCTCGTCGGCTCGGTAGTCAAATTAAATGTATACCGAGCCATTGGCTCGTCGGCTCGGTAGTCAAATTAAATTATTCAAACTCACTGTCGTTCAATAGATACCGAGCTGGCTCGTCGGTTCGGTAGTCAGACCACAATTGTAAACAGTAATAATAATAACAATAACTTTATTTATCCTGATAAATATTGTAAACAGTAATAATAATAACAATAACTTTATTCAGTTATCCTGATAAAATCGACAGTATGATTAATAAAAGCTCACTGCCGAGCCAACGAGCCAACGAGCCAACGAGCCACTACATATAAATACTCCATTAATATAGCATAATTCTTCGTTTTCAAAGCTCACTGCCGAGCCAACGAGCCACCGAGCCACTACATATAAATACTCCGTTAATATAGCATTATTCTTCGTTTTCAAAGCTCACTGCCGAGCCAACGAGCCACCGAGCCACTACATATAAATACTCCATTAATATAGCATAATTCTTCATTTTCAAAGCTCACTGCCGAGCCAACGAGCCACCGAGCCACTACATATAAATACTCTAAGACACTTCTATTATATTATTGGTCTTATTTCAAACTCACTGCCGAGCCAACGAGCTGCCGAGCCACTTAATATAACTCCGTTAATATAGTATTATTTTTCGTTTTAGATAAGTCATAATATATTCAATTAAAGCGCCAATGGACTATATGGAATTGACGCTATATAAATTGTTACTACAGTATTATTGATATGACGCACTGGCGAGCCAACGAGCCCATGACTATAAAACGGACCTCAATTGTGGGCCCTGTATTCTGTAGTCGCTCCCAAAACCGCGCCTACTTCTTCGCGAAACTCCTTCAAGAAGAGTTGAAGTTCGTTAACGATAAAATTCACTTGATTTTTATTGACTTTTTGTATTGATATCGATTTTTTCACATTAGGCCGTTACAGTACTCGTTTATCGTTCATTGAACAATCTTAAACAACTCTCTAACTGCGAGAAGTTCGACTGATTTGTAGTCAGATAAACTTCTTGCAGTTAGAGATTCGTTTCTGATTGTTCAACAGACACGTTTTTTTTAAACGATTTCTGGGTGCCCACTTTTTGATTCACACTTTCATATTTCCTAACATGGTTTATAATTCTTACCTCTGCAGATATGATGCTTTCTTTCTTATTCCAACCAAATACACAGCTTGGTCATTGATCATTTTTGAAACTCGGGAACCAAAAAGGTTGGTTTTATACTAATAATACTAAATACAAGTTTTAATTTTACTAAATACTAAATACAAGTTTTAATTTTACTAAATTTTAATTTGATCTTACTGAGCCATGGCTCTTTCTAAGTGAAACATGTCCTTTATTGTATTTTATGGTATCAAAGATGCAGGATGCATGGCTAGATGGGCCACTGCAGCATTCTATAAAAGGACATAAAGTCCTCTTTACATTACAGTACACCAATTTATTAGTCCAACCACAGGGAGCCCAAGCTTACTATCAATGTACATTCACATGTGACTTTGAAATGTGCAAATAAATGTTGTTATATCTTATGTTTAAAATCCTCTCTGACTTGCCTGGAGTTGTTATTTGAGTTAAACTTGATTGTTTTCTTTTTTACTTACCTTTCTCTCCCTATGCATAGTAAAGGGTGGAAACTGAGACCAACATTGAAGCCAACAGGCCCAACAAAATGTCCCATTTCACCAACAAATATACTTCCAATCACACGTTCAGATCCACACAGCTCACGGCCAGACAATGCACTTACACGGCACTGCACAGAAAACGATGAAAAGTGAAGTGATTGTAATAAACACATAGAGGGCAATCGTTTATAACCAAATGTATTTCCACCTGGAGGTCCTGTGGTAATTTTGAACGAAATCAAATTATTCCCCGTCAACAGGACCTCCGGTGGAAATACTTTTGGTGCTGGGTCCCAGTACTGTCTGCGCAGATCGGCCCGATTGTGTGTTAGTGGCATCCAAAATGGAAGTTATAAACAATTGTTCTATGTTTTTATTACAATCACTTCACTTTTCATCGTTTTCTGTGCAGTACCGTGTAAGTGCATTATCTGGCAGTGAGCTGTGTGGATCTGAACGTGATTGGAAGTATATTTGTTGGTGAAACGGGACATTTGTTGGGCCTGTTGGCTTCGATGTTGGTCTCGGTTTCCACCCTTTGCTATGTATAGTGAGAGAAAGGTAAGTAAAAAAGAAAACAATCAAATTTAACTCAAATAACAACTCCAGGCAACTCAGAGAGGATTTTAAACATAAGATATAACAACAACAAGTACTTTTGATGAAACTTATGACTTTTATTTGCACATTTCAAAGTCACATGTGAATGTACACTGATGGTAAGCTTGGGCTCCCTGTGGTCCAACCGTGACTGTGCACAAACAAATTATTTTTTGAAATGTCAAACTAAACTCAGAGTACATGCCAATTAAACACTTTTTAATTAGTTATTGGGGTGAGATGGGAAGATGATGTGAGAGAGAGATATTATTTTTGAGGCATTGTTTATAAATCCAACTTTTGAGCTGTGGATGTCACGTGCCGTGTGTGATCTGAGTCTTCCACTCCTAAAGCCATGTGCAGTCCTGTTCCGTTTCCAAAACCACATCGCTATTACTCATTTTTTTTTGTGGTATATATAGATGACAAATAGTGGTCCTCCGACAAATGTGGGACAATGTCAAAGCCAAAACACTATGCATGACCACTAATTCTTTGCACAACCGTCAGATTATAATGCAAATGGGATATTTTTATTTTTATTGTAAAGCGCTATTGGATAAATTAGAAATAGCACTATATAAATTGATTATTATTATTATTATTATTATTATATTTACAAAATGGTATTATCAAAGCTGGTGTCCATAGGCTTTGGATTTTTCCAATATTATGAGCAGTGGTGGTAAGTCATCATTAATTTCATGGTCTTTGGCGGATATACAATGTGCTTCAATACAATAGCTCAGAAAAGAAATGTGTTAACGAAAGTGACGGCTCAACACGTTCATACTGACTAACAAGTGAATATTTGGCACGATTGTCTACGACTATATACCAGCCATTTACAGGAAGGATGATGAACATTCAGTGGACATTGTGCTAGAAAATAAACAACGAATAGCTGGTCTTCCACACATTTATTTTATGTTCTACTAGAAAGAGAAGCACAAGCTTATATTTACAGTCATTTATTGGAGTTGAAGCCATAGAAGATAGAAGTTGCTACTACGATCAATGGAAAATACTTGAATACTTTGTATAAACATCGCATTGACTGATCTATGCTTTGCTAAAATCCCTTTACTCTGCATAGTTTACTGTGCATATTGATTGTATATTTATTTCATTGTTAAGCACTTTTGGGTTTCTCAGAAAAAAAGCGCTACCTTATTCGTACCTAATTTTGCGCATACTTAATTTCGTGATTTTGTAAAGACAACATTTCGCAAGGCTTTATTTTCGTGAATTCGATAAGAAAAAATGATAAAAGAGCATTAAGTTTCGCGAAAGCCATTTTGAAACACAGGAAGCCCAAACATATAAGTAAACTTACAAAGTGAAATAAGATATTTTTACTCGTTGTGGTGCAACAAGTGAATTCATATTCGATCTTCTCTCATTTTTATAACAATAGAGAGTTTGAAATTTCTTTTGAATATGAAACTTATGATCTATTTTTATAATTATGATCCCGTAATTTGCAATTTTCAAACTCTTGAATAGTTCAACAAACCGACATATGTCGAATATTATAGTACTGCCTTCTTTATATATTATCAACTGTTACAACTTGCCAGCATTTACTTACAAGTCCATGAGTTGGCCACAAGGTGCCTTTGTCTCATTGCTTTTATATGCAACCCGTTAATTTGCCTTTCCGAAAAAATGGTGTATGTCTTGCTCTAAACCTCATTAATAATTCATGAGCAATTGATCCAACCAGGTTGGTTGAATCTGTCACATGCATGGATCTATAAACCCTGAGACAGACACTGATAAAACATCAGTGTCTGTATCAGTGATGCAGACCTAATGTTTTATCAATCAGTTCTTTATCAGTGATAAAGTGATTACAGTCTCCATGGTTATGATTTCTATTGTATTTTCCTAATTAATTATTCATGAATTCGATAGGTTGAATCAGCTTGTGTCACATTCATTGAAATGCCTCAAACATTACAGCATACTTTTCAATTTCTGTTGGAAGCTTACCATAAGGAAGAACATCATGCAAGCTCAGAACAAGGGCTAATTAGGGTTCTGGTTCAACCCCCAGATTGTTCAGCTTCACCTTGCTGCTGGGTTTGCACCAGTGGTCCGAACATATGTTTCCGCAGTGTTTGTACTAGGGGACCTCTGACGTGAGGTAAAGCTCTGTAAGTCCAAACGTATGTTTCTGTAGTGTTCGTACTAGGAGACGTCTGGCGTGAGGTATAGTTCCGTAAGTGCAAACTTATGTTTCCGTAGTGTTTGTACTAGGGGACCTCTGCCATGGAGTAAAGCTCCATAAGTCCGAATGTATGTTTCCATAGTGTTCGTAGTTCGTAGTATGAGTGAAACGAAATTAATGGTTGAAACGAATGAAGGAATGAAACAAATAAAAAAATAAATGAGTGAGTGAAACGAATTAAATGGTTGAGATGAATGAATAAATGAATGAGTGTGAAATGAAATCAATGGTTGAAATGAATGAAGGAATGAAACAAATAAAACAATAAATGAGTGAAATGAAAGAAATGGCTGAAACGAATGAGACGAATGGAACAAATAAATAAAAAATGAGTGAAGCGAAATCAAAGGTTGAAACGAATGAAGGAATGAAACGAATGAAAAAAATAATTGAGTGAAATGAAATCATTGGTTGAAATGAATGAAAAAATAAATGAGCGAAACGAAATCAATGGTTGAAATGAACGAACAAATTAACGAGTGAAACGAAATCAGTGGTTGAAAGGAATGAAAAAAATAAATGAGTGAAATGAAATCAAAGGTTGAGAATGAAACGAATAAAAAATGAATGAGTGAAACGAAATCAGTGGTTGAAACGAACGAAAAAAATAAATGAGTAAAATGAAATCAAAGCTTGAAACTAATGAAGGAATGAAACAATTAATAAAATAAATGAGTGAAATGAAATAAATGGTTGAAGCGAATCAGGCAAATAGAATGAATAAAATAAATAAATGAGACAAATGAAGGAATGAAACAAATAACAAAATAAATGAGTGAAACTAAATCAATGGTTGAAACGAATGAAATGAAGGAAAAAAATAAATGAGTGAAATGAAATAAAATAATAGTCTGAACATATGTTTCTGTAGTGTTTGTACTAGAAGACCTGGTGTGAAGTAAAGCTCATTAAGTCCGAACGTATGTTTCCGTAGTGTTCGTACTATGGGCCCTCTGGTGTGAAGTAAAGCTCCATATGTTTGCGTAGTGTTTGTACTAGTGGACCTCTGGCGTGAAGTAAAGCTCCGTAAGTCCGAACGTGTGTTTCCGTAGTGTTTGTACTAGGGGACCTCTGGCGTGGAGTAAAGCTCCGTAAGTCCGAACGTATGTTTCTGTAGTGTTCGTACTAGTGGATCTCTGGCGTGAAGTAAAGCTCCGTAAGTCCGAACGTATGTTTCCTTAGTGTTCGTACTAGGGGACCTCTGACGTGAAGTAAAGCTCCGTAAGTCCGAACGTTTGTTTCTGTGTATTGTTCGTACTAGTGGATCTCTGGCGTGAAGTAAAGCTCCGTAAGTCCGAACGTATGTTTCCGTAGTGTTCGTACTAGGGGATTTCTGACGTGAAGTAAAGCTCCGTAAGTCCGAACGTATGTTTCTGTATTGTTCGTACTAGGGGACCTCTGACGTGAAGTAAAGCTCCGTAAGTCCGAACGTATGTTTCTGTATTGTTCGTACTAGTGGATCTCTGGCGTGAAGTAAAGCTCCGTAAGTCCGAACGTATGTTTCCGTAGTGTTTGTACTAGGGGACCTCTGCCGTGAAGTAAAGCTCCGTAAGTCCGAACGTGTGTTTCCGTAGTGTTCGTACTAGGGGACCTCTGCCGTGAAGTATAGCTCCGTAAGTCCGAACGTATGTTTCTGTATTGTTCGTACTAGGGGACCTCTGGCGTGAAGTAAAGCTCCGTAAGTCCAAACATATGTTTCCGTAGTGTTTGTAATAGGGGACCTTTGGCGTGCGATAAAGTGTTGTAAGTCCAACCGTATGTGTTTGTAGTGGTCATACTAGGGTTCTCTGGCATGTTGTGAAGCTCTGTAAGTCCAATCATATGTGTCTGTAGTATTTGTTCTAGGAGACCTCTGGCAGTTGATCCAGAACTCCCATTATCCCATCTTCTAAGCTTGATGAAGCTTCACATATCGTGACTTTTCAATAAGATGATAAAGGCCGTGAAAATTGTAAATGAACTCTTAAATCTCAATCCTACAGTTGAATCTAGAAACATTGTTCATTCAATTCATCTTTCCCACTAACCTTCAGCATTATCAATTCTCAAATCTAAGATTAATTAGCGTGCACATGAGAATGTTATGTTTGAGACAGTTTATTGACTACACTCGACTCCATAAGTTGGTACACCCTGTACCAACAGCAAATCGCCAACATCTTTTTTATGTGTAAACAGAATAATTGAAAGGCACCCTGTGGCCAACTATATAAAGAAGGCAGTAGTATAATATTTATTAACGAATTTCAAATGTAGAGATGACAGGAAAATACATCTTTTTGCCTGCACCGCAATGAATTTTTACATTGGTTCACTTTGGAAGTTTGCCTTTATGTTTGGGCTTCCTGTATTTCAAAATGGTGACTTGCGGCCTTCTGATGAGTGATAAACAATGAGTTGATTTCACCTGATGCACGTCTCTGTTTTCGTCACCTTTCATCAAAAGCCAATATTTAATATGAGGGCTGTACTTAATATAATGGAGGAGATTTTTGCAGAGTAAAGTGATTTTAGTCCAGCTTAAATCAGTCAAGGCGAGGTTTATATAAGTATTCATGTATTTTCGTCATTTGTAGTAGCAACTTTTATGGCTTCAAATGACTGCAAATATAAACTTGTGATTAACATATAGATGTGTGGACGACCAGCTATTCATTTGTTTATGTTCTAGCACTCTCTTCATCCTCCCAGTACACGGCTGGTATAAAGTCGTAGACAATCTCGCCAAATGTTCACTTGTTATGTTGCAGCTTGCTGTGAACGTGTTGAGCCTTCACTTTCTTTAACACATTTCTTTTCTGAGCTATTGTATTGAAGCACATTGTATAATCGCCAAAGACCAAAGAGAATGTGTTCAATCACCATGAAATTAATGACATCTTACTGCTGGTCATAATATTGGAAAAGTCATGCCTATGGATATCCCGGATAATTGGCCAATATTTGCCCCCTTTGATAACTGTTCTTTTGAAGATTCATAATATTTCTACATAAGTAGCATATTTACAAGAATTCATGTTTTAACAGTTGTTTTCTTATCATTTTAGAGGAATTTAGCCACTTCTTCAGTTTAGATCGAGAATCACGAAGCCTATTTCGCGCTTTGCGTATGTGCGAAACAATTGTTTTTTCAATATGTGTGAAACAGCAATCATTCAAAACCCCATACTTTTGCTAAGCACGTATTGATAATATATTTTGTAAAGACATCCCGTCTGTCCTATAATCTGACGATTGTGCACATAATTAGTGGTCATGTGTAGTGTTTTGCTTAAACATTGTTCCACATTTGTTGGAGGACCACTTTTTTCATCTATATACACCGAATGGAAACATCAGTAATAGAGGGTTGGCTTTCCAAATGGCAGAAGACTTGTGCACAGCTGTAGGAGTGGAAGGCCACAGGACACACATTGGCATGTGACACCCGCTGGCCGGCAGCTGAAAAAGTTAACCAAGGAATTATAAAAAATGTTCCGAATCGAATGCCCCCTCACATAATCTTCTCATCTCACCCCAGTAACTCATAGATTTTCAATCCACGAGTTAAAAATGATACAAAGACTCACAATGGAGAAAAATGAATCCCCTATCCGACGTCATGGTGATGGGCCTGTATTAAATCCACACTCCCAACACCAAAAACCACAGGGTTTTCTGTTGTTGTTAAACACAAAAAGTAACATGAAAAGGCTTGCTCAATATTTATTGCACCATAGTCGATGTTGGACAATATTAATTTTCGGGCAAACACCATCAAACCCACCAAAATATAAAATCAATTACAGTGCAACGACTTCAACCGGGGCCACACAAAACTTTTCAGCCAATCACAAATCGAGTCTTGAACAATAGATTCACTGACTTCAGTAATGCCACATCCAATAAAATATAGTTTTGTTCAAGACCCGGTTTGTGATTGGCTGAAAAGCTTTGAATTTGGGTGGCCCCGGTTGAAGTTGTTGCACTGTAATACCAATAAATGGTAATCAACCTGGAAAATAAATAGTGCAAATGACTTTATCTGAAAAACAAAAATCCTGCACAGGTAGTGGAAAAAAATAATGTGTGCTGTTTATCAGCTGAATGTTTGACATTTCAAAAAATATTTTGTTTGTGCACGGTCACGGCTAGTCTCCTATGCACCCGTTCTTAGTTTCGGGATCCCTGTGCTCCCTCTCCACAATCGGCTGCTTTCTTTTGAACTACATTCCTTTCCCAGATCTGACCAATAAGAGTTTGGTTCTCATATCCTGAAACCGTTCGCGCCAAATTTTCTAGCCAATTAGAGTCCGTGTTAGAAATTCAAGACTCGGACGTTTCAACTTCAGCGTCGCTAGTTGAAAGATTGGTCACAGACGCAAGGCTAGCTGAGTGTTTGTTGTTGACTAAAAAGTAAAGATTGCTCCTCTAATTCCACTACGAGGCAGAAAGAAACATTATTGTATAGAAGAGAGCTATTTTCGTGAAAGTGAGCATTGCATAGGCTTCAAAAAGTAATTTGATAAATCACGACACCATTTAACTGCCCAGTTTGTTTATTATATCACAGAGGTCACCAAAGATGTCATCACATTTCAAATCCTACTCTCACGCTGATTGGTTGATAGCTCATTTTAATTGGGGTTTTATGGAACAAAGGGAAAGGAATGTAGTTCAAAAGAAAGCAGCCGATTGTGGAGAGGGAGCACAGGGATCCCTTAGACAATTGCACTTCAACAACCAAATTTTGCAGGATAAAATTCACAGAGATCTTGTTTAGAAAATTATTATTTTTGCAGTCCCTGGCTGCCTTCACAGAATCTTGTTACAAAATTAAACTCTTCGCAGTCCCTACTGACTTCACAGAATATACTGTATTTACAAAATCAAACTCTTTGCAGTCCCTGACTGCTTTCACAGTAACAGTATCTCTTTACAAAATTAAACAGTTTGCAGTCTCTGACTCTCTCTTCAAAATTAAACTCTTCGCAGTCCCTGATTGCCTTCACAGTTTCTCTTTTCAAAATTAAACTCGTTGCAGTCTTCACAGAATCTCTTTAGACAATGGTTATTGAACATTTCGCAGTCCCCGACTGCCTTCACAGAATATATTTACAAAATTAAACACTTTCCAGTCCCTGACTGCCTTCACAGTATCTCTTTACAAAATTAAACTCTTCGCAGTCCCTGACTGACTTCGCAGAATATCGGTACAAAATTACATTTTTTGCAGTCCCGGACTGCCTACACATTATCTCTTTTCAAAATTAAACTCTTGCGCTCCCTGACTGCCTCTCTTCAAAATTAAGCTCTTCACAGTCTTTACAGAATATCTTTAGACCATGATTATTGAAGATTTTACAGTCCCCGACTGCCTTCACAGAATATATTTACGAAATTAAACTCTTTCCAGTACCTGACTGCCTTCACAGTATCTCTATTCAAAATTAAACTCTTCGCAGTCCCTGACTGACTTCACAGATTATATTTACAAAATTAAACTCTTTGCAGTCCCTGACTGCCTTGACATTATCTCTTTTCAAAATTAAACTCTTCGCATACCCTGACTGACTGTCTCTCTCTTCAAAATTAAACTCTTTGCAGTCCCTGACTGACTTCACAGAATATATTTACAAAATTAAACTCTTTCCAGTCCCTGACTGCCTTCACAGTATCTCTATTCAAAATTAAACTCTTCACAGTCCCTGACTGACTTCACAGAACATATTTACAAAATTAAACTGTTTGCAGTCCCTGACTGCCTTCACATTATCTCTTTTCAAAATTAAACTCTTTGCAGTCCCTGACTGCCTCTTTCTTCAAAATTAAAATATTCAGTCCCTGACTGCCTTCACAGTATCTCTTTACAAAATTAAACAGTTCACAGTCCTAGACTACTTTCACAACACCTCTTTACAAAGTTAAACTCCTTGCAGTCCCTGACCGCCTTCACAAGTATCTTGTTACAAAATTAATCGTTTTGCAGTCACAAGACTACCTAACTAACTAACACCCAATAAGGAAGGAAAGGATCTGCGAGCCACCCTTATGAGAGAAAAAGGATGATAACAACCAGATAACGCAGTACTAGTGGGATACAGAAGTGTATACCCAACCAAAGGCAAGTTAAAGTTTCCTAGAATAAAGTACATTAATAAATCAAAAGTTCATCAAAATTTAACCTGTCCATGCCGAGTAATGAATTCCAAACTCGTAATTTCTAAAACCAACTACATATCCAAATTTAGCCTCGAGATAAAAGAAGCGCTTAATTTTCATTGGCTTAAGCCCAAGCTTAATCATCAAGTCGATCATGATAATCTTCAATGAAGTCATTAGTTTTTGTTCTATTGTTCGTTTCTGCAGTATCTATACACACTCCTTCATTTGTTCTTATCACTGATGATAACAGTTGGACTGTCGAAACATCTATGATTATGTTTAAACTCAAAAGTGTAGTGTTTTTTCTAAAAATCAAATTGCATATCATGCAAATCTACAAGAAAAAGGTAAAACAATGCCCAATGCAAAAACTAAAGCAAGCTAAAATGTGGAAAACCAGTAAGAAACTGAACGAGAAATAGCCACTCTCTAACAAAAAGCTAGACTCTTTTGCAGACAGTTTAGTTGGTTCGCTTTTCACCCATCACAATGTCTGCTTACTTGTGCAGGATTTTGTGTTCTGTGACGTAATGTGATTGTACGAAAATAGCCAATCAGTCAGAATCCTTGTTATTTTTACACTGATGCAGTCAGCGTACTTTCCCGATTTCAAACTGGGTTCAAAGATTTTTCCTTGATGTGAATGACTTTAAACTTGACCAGGACGTTGGTAGATATTCGTTATGTTATATCCCAAAGTACACAGTTTATGTTACCTCGTTACATTGCATGTGAATGTGCTTTACGTATATATTGTTCTGCAGATGTAACTCTGAAATCACAACAACAACAACAGCAACAATGTTTTTGTATCCACAATTTGCATAAAAATTTACATGTATACTAAAAGAGAAGAAAGAAACATTGAGAGGTACCAACTTCCAAAAATAACTTTGAAGCTTAAAATGCTTGGAAGTATAACAGGGATAAACTGAAATCTATAATGCTGTAATAAAGATTAGTTAATTACTCGTGCCCAACCCTTTGGCCTGCACGTGTTTAAAAATGCAGACCAAATTTTTTTCTCTTGTTGTGTTGGTGTCAGAAATCTGCAAAGTTGTGCAATATATCCGGTACCCAGCAACTCTTGAAGGATTTGCACATCATGTCTTGTGAAGTTGAAGAAGACAGCTATATTGGACTGGGAAGGCACTTCATGTACAGGGAAGTCTTTCGCTCTTTACTCGTCAGAGTGTTTGGTGTGTAGTCCGAGAACTCCCAGTAGCGAAGAAGCCATCAATGCCATGAGGTCTACGAAACGATCTTCGCTTGATGTCAACATGCTAATATTCGCAAACTGAAACAGAGACACATTACATGGAAGCCTTGAAATATGGGATTAACTGAAATCTATAACGCTATTTAAAAGGGTACTCAATTCCTCGTGCCCAGCCCTTTAGCTGGTATGAGTTTAAATATGCAGGCCATATTTTTTTCTCTTTTTGTGTTGGTGTCAGCAATCTGCAAAGTTGAACAAAAGTTGTACAATACTTCCAGTACCCAGCAACTCTTGAATGATTTGCACATTGCGTCTTGCAAAGTCGAAGAAGACAGCTATTTGAAATATATTTGAAATCTGGGATAAACTGAAATCTATAATGCCATAAAAAGAGTACTTAATTACTTGTGCCCAGGCCTTGAACGTGGAAGCCTTGAAAGCCTTTATCAGTTATACAAACTTGAAGTTAAACTGTTGCATTGTAAGGAAAAAGCATTGCAAACTTGGATAACTGAAATCCGATCCAGAACGGAAGGTCGTTTGAAAACAACAAAGCTCTTACCCTATTCTCTGGACTGACGAGCACAATCAAGATTGTATATATAACAATTAATCATTTAAAAATGTACTTCTTCATTTAAAAATGTTCTTTTCTGATAAAATGACCTTTGCGGGATACATCTCGTGGCTCAAGCAATAAGAAGCCTTAACATCAATGGGTGATCCGAGATACGGGATAAGAACACAGATGAGCCAATCAAGGATTAGTAATTTGATATTTAAGTTTACGGGATTGTTCTGTGTTTCAACCAATCGCTAGCTTAATACACAATTAACTAATTACATGAGCAATGACAGATGGATTCCTTATGGCATGTTAGCGATGTTACTTCTCTAAAAATAAACCTCAGATCTGTTCATTGTGAAGTGACACAACTACAACCTTATGTTAGAGTTTTGATTTTACTTGCTTATTCAAATCTCTCACAGTGCTTTACATACAAACTAAATTTAAAAATACTTTAAAATCCAATATCTTACAAATACCGATGTTTCTTTTAGAGTGATATTGATGTGCGTTTGCGCTCAGTTACTTGAGATTCACTGGACAAAGCATGTTGGTGTATCATGGCAGTAGCTTTATTAAGAACACCAACATGGATGCCATGACAATGTGCAAATACTCTCTAAAATTCCTAGTTTCAATTTTACCATGCACGTTTCATAAACTTGAATTCGGCTTTCATCGTTACAAGCACTAAAGCAATGATTGTATGTCCTACTACTTGACTGTTACTTGATAGACGTTCTGACCAAGTTTGGTGGGATGAGAACATGGATTAGCTAATCACATCAAGGATTAGTAAAGTGATATTAAAGCGTACAGGATAGTTCCGTGTTTCATAGCATCATACATGATTAACTAATTACACGAGCAATGACAGATGGATTCCTTGTGGCTCATGATCAATGTTCTCTTCCCCAGAAATGCATTTCATGAAAGTTTGAATGGTCGAGTTACAATTAAAACATGTCAACACTTCTGTTCATTGGGATCTAAACTGACTGGCTGCACGCAAAGGAGACAAGATTATAAAGATATTTTATGAAATATTTATTCATTTATTCATTTATTCATTTACTTGCAATATTTTACCAGGGTTGTTCAATTCAGCTAAGCTGGTTTAAATGGAGCCCTGAAGTAAATATAAATTTAAACAACTGTCAAAATCACTTGACCGACATTTACGTAATCAGCCTACCGATCAAGTCTGTTTACTTATGAAATGATGTACACCGTCTACTCCGAGTGCACAAAGAATTGTTTTCTCTTCTAGAGAGAAGAAATCATTCCCACATGTATAAAAATACAAGACATACAGAAAGTCTGAATCTCCGCCAAAATCATAAGAGAGATGGTGAGATGAGAACGCAGATGAGCTAATTACATTGAGGATTAGTAAAGTGATATTTAAAAGTACAGCAGGGCAAAAAACTTTTTCTCCTTTCCACTTGTCCATTGGACGAGTGGTTTTTAGATTTTAGTTGTCCAAATGATAAATCTACTTGTCCAAAAAAGAGAGACGATTTACCAGAGAAATACACCAATATTTATTAATAATAACCAAAAACGAAACATAAATAAAAAACAAGCAAGACAATGAATTAAATTAAAAGGGTTTTTTGACTTGTACTGTGAAATAATAAAGTAGTTTTCTCTGGAATTAATGATAATACGAATTAAGATTTGAGTATCACTATGTCAATATTAAAACATGAATCCCATGGCCAGAAACAGAACTCAGTCAGCTGTGTCACCTTACAATAATTGACCAATAAGAAAAGAGTGATCTCACGCTAATTAGTATGCAAATCGAATAAAATTATGCACCGTCTCATTGATCACTGTTTTTCTTTCAACTTGAGTAAAGCAATGTTTATTTACTATTCTTACATTTGAACAATGTGCATTCATGTGTAATAATAATAATAATATGCATTTATAGAGCGCCTGATACAGAACGGCTCTAGGCGCGTAAAGTGTGTTAACTTTAATAACGGAACCAAAATATTGGCAGTTTTCATACCTTCCACATTTCCAGACTGGAGATGAACATTGTCAACCAACGTGGTTGTCACTCCACCTTCCTTGTCGGACAAATACGGATTCCTGCTCAATTTGTTTTTAAACATTTAACATTTTCACGTCTAGGTCCTTCTTGGCTATTATTAGGGCCTGGTTTACGGCAGTTACGTGATGCAAAGCATGCTACAATTCAAACCCGACATGACCCGAATGATCGAGGTAAATAATTGGTGTTATTTTCTCACGTTAATACAAGGGATGTTGATTCAAAAGAGTTGCAAAACCTAAAGAGAATAGTAGCTTATATTGTATGCAGTACGTTTTACTCGTCCGGTCGGACGAGTGCTTTGGGAAATCTAGTTGTCCGAAGTAAAAACTACTCGTTTCAGACGAGTGGAAGTTATTTGCCCTGTACAGTATAGTTCTGTGTTTCATCCAATCACTGTACTTCATACACGATTACGAGCGATGGCAGATCCATCATCCATCATGATCACCGGTACAATCAAAATATCCGAGTTTGTTTTGTTTGAAATTGATTTCCTTGCTACGTCCTGACTTTGAATTTCATTTACGTTCGTTTCACCCTTTATATGCTGAAGTTTATGACAAATGACCCAATGTCAGCAAGCTCTGTCACAGTATTCGCACAATGTGCTGCCAAAAACCACTGGAAAAGCAGTTTAACAGCTTGATCAAACGAAATAAACTCAGTTAAAGGGTTACTCCGACTTATTCTTTGCTCGATGAGTTTTCAGGAAGGGAAAGCCTAGGCTGCGGGAAGATCTTTAATATTCTGTAGTGATTTGTGATTAGCCAATCAAAGAAATATTCAACGGCAAAGTACAACATTTTACTGAAAACAAGTTACTGGTCTGCAAAACTCTTGGAAACTCTTTGTAACAACCTCACACAATGTTTCGGATTTATGATACAGGCTTCATTTGTATGTTCAGTTAATTGACAATACATCGATTAATTACACTGCTTAAAAAGCTATACTGGTTATTTATAATTTGATTGATATTTTCATGGAATCCATGACCAGTTCCAATATATAACATACACACAGACCAAAGAATGTTCATAGGGATGATATCACCAAATGTCGTTGCCAGTAATCTCCTGTATCAAACAGACCCTCTGCGTCCGCTCATAGTGTACACAATCATGTAGTTGTGAAACAATGTTCCTGTCGTTTGCAGTGAATAACATAACTGTCTAAAACAAGCAAACATCATGTAAAATACGTTGAAACTACTGAATATTTTTAGAAATTGTTTCTAAATCTACAACAAAACGCTCTGTTTCAAAAGAAATGTCACTACAGTCTGACTATAACCCGATTCAAACGTTTATGTGATCATTTTGCCTTGGTTTTTATACATTTCTATATTTCAATGTTTCTATACATTCATTAATAGGACGGGGTGATTTTACCTATTAACCTGGGTATTAATTACCCCTTGTGTCTAAAATGTGCTTGTGTGATTGGGACGATTTATATTATATTTGAAAACATTCGGGATGATCGGTTGATCAGTAATTAAAGCTGTGTTTTATATTCGGAATTACTGGAATATTTAAAATGATAAGATTTTTAAGTCAAATAATATGCTGTCGACATACCATAGCTTACTTTACTTTACTGAGCACATGCGAAGATGGTTAATCGGCTCTAATCCCCTAACTGCAAACATGTTGTATTTTATATGAATACTATTATGTTTACGTACTGTTTCGGTGTTGGTTCCATTGTCATATACTCCCTTATTTGCGAACCCACAGATCCATCTCCCGCCAAATCATAGTAGGTTGGCGCCAAAGCTAAACCATGTAAAACTAAACAGCGCTCTTTTGGGGCCGTTGGATTCAGTTTCTTATTTCTTAGAGTACACAGACAGACTCAATATTTCGTGGTCATTCTGGAGGTATTTGGAGATATTGATACACTTACATGTCATTGGTTGTGCAGTATGTACAGGATTGATGTAATCTTAGCTACTGACCGGAAATGATGTTTTGTGAGATACTGAATGTGACGACAGCAATTGTACATTTGACAATACTGACAGGTTCTGTATCGATAATCATTTCTTGCACACTTTGAGATTACCACAATTTTCTGGCTGTTCAGTCATTCAAAAGTTATTCAAAAGATTACAATAATTTCAATCACAACATTTACATTGCACTTAATGTATTCTATTTCCATTGTTACCTTAGGAAAGTTGTTAGTCTTGTTTAAAAGCCGTTTTAGCTCTTCTGATCGCTTTTGATCGTCTTCTGGAGTTTCTCTTTTAGCTTTCGCTGGCTCTGTATTGACATCAGATCGAAAAACAGCCCTGCCTCCCTCAAGTCTTCATTTGACATAGACTGCCACTGCTCTATCTTCTGTTCTTCTTGAGTTGATTTAGACTCATTCTTACCTTTAAATGGTCAATTGAGTTCTCCATCTTTTCCACTGATGGACATTTTCTAAGATCTGGCCTTAATAGAGTGGGTTTTCCAGGAGGGAGCTCATTAATGCGAAGGGCCCCTCCTTTGGAAACCAGTCTTTTCTCTCAGATTTGGCCCAGTTTCTATAAGTTATTTCCACTTCTCCTGACTCATTCAATTTGAATCGGAATGCATGGGAATGACTGTGATGCCGTAGTGTCGCAATGTAAGGGCATAACCAATATTTTATGTCATAAATATTTTCAACATAACTTGTTATGGGAGTAGGGCTGTATGACTTTCAAATGACATCATTGAGTTCTTCCAACGTTACAGCATCAGTTTTAATCAGAGACACAGATATTCGACTACACATCTGATAAGCCAGCAATAATTACAGTGATTATGATTTAGTAGTATTAGTATAAAATATTATAGAAATCATCATTTGAGAAATACTCACTTGGTCAATATCCTCGTGTGTGTGACCAACCATAAGATACGACAGCCTCACCTATATCAGTTGTCCGGTAAATACACATTATTTTGTGAATACTTTATTACAATTCATTTCGTTTGTTACATTATATTACATACATTCCACAAAGCTATAAAAAAAGATACATAAATAATTAATCTAACTATCCAGCCAGCCACATATGGATGGCCGTTTTTGTGGCTACTGTCTCTCTGTCGCGTTCCCGGCGTTGTCAGTCACGGGGTGATGACTGCTAAGTTCGCTAGTATTAACCACCAGCTCAGTGAAAGTAGGACAGCGAGATTTTATGTCTTTATTACATCCAAGATTCACTAACGCCAGCGGTAAAAACTATAAATGAATACATAATTACCTACATTGAAGGGCTAGTTTCTACAAAATTACAGAGATAATAAGCAAAACGAATACTAGGAAAGAAAGAGATAACTTACATCTGATCCAGACTCCGTGGGTTTACAAGAACTCCTAATGTATAAACTCCTATGTACTCCAATTAAGAATCTCCTTAAAACTCCGATGTTCACTCCTTGACGGTAACTAAAACTCTACTGAAATCTAGGTGTGGGAAAACATGCCTTAAACTAGATAACATGCATTCCTACACGATTACTACAGGAAATGTTGTTACACAAAACCGTGGCTGTCTAAAAATACTTTGATTAAACAATGATAATATCAACAAACAAATAAGTCTTTGATTCAAGTCTCTATCTTAAACTTGGTAACACAACACTCTCTGTCTCTTTTACTGTCAGACTCGGGCACTTTTTATATCATGCTTTTTTCAGTTCTTGCCAATACCTCAAAGTTACAATATAAAAATCTGGGAGAAGGCGAAGTTCTATAATTTTTAGGTCATATTTACAACTGAATAAAAATACCCCACCAATAATGAATGTAGCGGAATACTTTTCCAAGCAGCTTGCTGTTTGTTGGAGAGTCTGGACAAAATTCAACCAGTTTGGAGAAACCTTTGGGTAGTTTCAAAACCGACGCATTAAAGACCAGTTTAGAAAGTCCTAGAGTTTTGATGATATTGATTCGTCCGTATAAAGTAAGATTTCTTTTTTCCCATACTGCTAGGTACTTTTTGAGGTTGTCTAGTTTGTCATAAAAGTTCAGTTTGTCACTTGCTCCACTCATGTCCTTGGAATTGAAATGATAGCTTGTGCTATTAATGCTGATAAGAATATAAAAGGCATCCACATTTTCGGGGAGGAAGTTAAATTGACCCATTTTTAACACAATATGTATAACTGTTGACTTTTCGCTTGGTTTTAAACTTGATTTGTGGTTATAATAATAATAATAATAATTGATTGATTTATATTGCGCAAATATCAATCATAAAAATTTTCAAATGCGCATTACAATGGTATACAATAATAATATTAAAATATATTAAAATAAAAATAAAAATATGGAAATATAATGATAACATTAAATCATAATTAAAATGACACATTTTCTTGCCCACAGTTTGCCGGTTCAAACACTCGCCAAAAAAATTAATATCAAAGTCACATATATCGAGCTTTCTGATTGGTTGGTACAATGTATTGAGAATTACGATTTAGACAATAAAGGATTTATGTTTTTTCGTCTGTTTATCTTTTGTTTTTGTACTTTATTTCGAAAAAAATATTATTTTATAAAAGAAATGAAGTACGTTTTCCGTGTTGTCATGCTCTCATGAAAACCTCGGTACGTTTGGGAGAATTCTCGAGCAGGTCCAAACACTCGACAAACACTCGACAAACGTCTCGTGTTTGGACTGATCTGCTCTCGAATTCTCCCAAGCGTACCTCGGTTTTCATGAGAGCATGAAAGACGTACACGGAAAGACGTACACGGAAGACGTACTTCATTTCTTAAATCAAAGAAAGATTTCAGGAAAAGGTAATAAATATGAAGCCTACATTTTTGAATACGTGTTTTCAGTTATTATTTTTCTTACTAGAAAAATCATTAAAATCTTCATTTGACTGAAAAAGCTCGACTCTGAAGCATACCTATGTTGCATACCTGTGTTTATAGTAATGCTGGAGGTATTATAGATCAAGTCCATCAATTATCTAACAGCTATTATAACCATCTAATCATCATGACATTCTACCCCCTTCCTATTTCAAAATATCCTATTTCAAAATAAAAATTCTTAGTCCATTTCTAAGATATTCTATCTTGTATATTTTTGACTAGCCCACCCTATTTCTACATGTATCTTAATTATACATAGTAGCGCCCCCCTTTTTACCAGCCCCCTAGACATAAATAATGGTCTCAGTCACAGATTTTTTTAACCATTTTCAAACAAGCAATTCAAAACGTTTTCTCTAACAAACTGTGACTGAGACGGCGAATATTTCCCTTGGTGAACGTTAAAAGAACTCCCATCGAGTATTTCTGCATCTTTATTCCAAAAACTACCTTTTAAACATGAAAGCTCGAATAATAATAATAATAATAATTTAATTCTTGGAAAAGCGCATTACATATAAATCTCAATGCTCTTTACAAGTAAATAAGAAAAATAAAAAAAATAAAAAAATAAAAAAAATATAGAAAATAAATATATAGAAAAGGTTTTAACTAGGTCACCTCATGCTTTTCTCGTTGTCGCCATCTGAGGGCATTTACTGAGCATGCGTAACATGATAAATTCCACAGGGAACCCGGCGGTAACATGGCTCCTCAAAATGTAAACCAGTTTCCTTTTTTTTAATGTTCCTTTCTAAATATAAGTGTTCATTAACGGTTTTGGCTTCTCTGGCTTCTCTGACACCTGGCTCCTCGTCGGGAAATCCCGGTCTTCACTGTGACTCCACAAGTAGAACTAATTTGTTAATAGGTCTTTCAAGTTTAGAACCATTAGGGGTCAACACTGTCACCGATCGGACCTGCTCTTGGTCATCAGAATTTGCAGTTACAACTCTAGCTAAGGGCCATCTGTTCCTTGGAGATTGATTCTCCTTCAGCAGCACAACATCGCCTGCTTTAAAGTTCCTTCTTGGCTGTGTCCATTTGTTTCTTGTTTGTAGCTGCTGCAGATACTCTTTGCTCCATCTTGACCAAAACGCTTGCGCCAAGTGTTGCGTGCGCCACCATTTCCTTTTACAGTAGAGGTCCTCTTGCTTGAATTCTCCGGGTGGAGGCAATACAAGTTTTGTTTTCCCGGTTAGTAACATACTTGGCGACAGAGGGGGTTCAGAAAGGGGATCACTAAGTGTCTCTACGGTTAAAGGACGGTGATTGATTGTGGCTTCCGCTTCACACAGGAACGTTCGTAGTGACTCCTCGTCCAAACGAAGCCCGTGTTCTCTGATGAGCTGGCTCATGACATTTCTGATTGACCTGATTTGTCCTTCCCAGACACCTCCGAAGTTGCTTGCAGATGCTGGGTTCTTGATCCAATCAATGTTAGCCTTTAGGAGTTCCGCCTTGATTCTCTGATCGTCGATTTCCTCTATAGCCTTCTTCAATTCAGCTTCAGCTCCAATAAAGTTCGTTCCTCTATCGCAGCGAATTTCCTTCGCGGGACCTTTTCGGCTCATAAATCGTCTCAGAGCCAGTATGAATGAATCGAGAGAGTCTGCTACTTCCACGTGTACTGCACGGCTTGCTAGACATGTAAACATCGCTCCGTAGCTCTTAACAACTGCTCTTCCTCGTTGAGCATACCACGGACCAAAATAGTCAACCGCGCAATATGTAAATGGCGGTGCAGGCTCCACGCTAGCCTGCGAATACAGCCGCTTTTTTACGCTCGCCACAGGGGTCTCCCGAAAGAAGCGTCTGCGGAGTGAGGCCCAAATTCCTGTACTGTGACATCATTTTGGACCCGATTCTGGTCAAAGAAGCTGATTGGTCAGCTTGCTGGTAATCGCATTATTTGCATAAATTAAACTCAACGACCTGAACAAAATATTACAATGTCGAGCCGTGGGCGATTGTATCGGACTTATCATATGCACAGATGAATAAAATCATGTTCTACAATAATTTTGATTGCCGAATCAACAAACTCAGGCCGTTTGGAATTAGTGTTCACAACATGAGCGGCTGTGTTGTATCAGATTTACAACACGAGCTGTCATGACCTCAGAGGTCACAGTACAGGAATTTGGGCATCACTCTGCAGACGCTTCTTTCGGGAGACCCCTGTGGCGAGCGTAAAAAAGCGGCTGTATTCGCAGGCTAGCTCCACGCGAGACTGGGGCAGATCAGCCATCTTTTGTTCCCCAATGGTGCCTCGAAGATAGCGACAATTGACACACTTGGAAATGAATTGTCTGACCATTGCGTTTCCGTTTATGACCCAATAACCGGTGGCACGCAGTTCGTAATTCAGGGTAATTCCTCTTCCGCTGTGATGTGTTCTTTCATGCACGTGGCTGATAACTATTGAAGTTATATGACTTGACTTTGGTAGGATGACAGGGTTCATGAGAGAGGCTGATAGGCTAGCCTTTCGTATTCTTCCTCCAACTCTTAAGATACCACTGTAATCCAACAATGGGTCCAATGAATGAAGGGCACTTGTCTTCTTCAATGTTGCTTTCTTTTCCTTGTCTGATTCACGACTACCGTACTTAGTATTGGCTTGAATATCTTGAAGACTCTTTATCTCTGATGCGAATGCGTCTCTTTGTACGAGTTTGATGATCTCGATCTCAGCCTCTTCTAAGTTCGTGACAGTAATCAATGAGTTTGCAGAAGCATCATTGCAAGTTTTTTCTTCCAACGTTTCATGACTCGTTTCTTTGTCTTTAGACTTTATCCTTACTTTCTCTCTAAGCTTTCTCTTGTATCTCAGACAAAGTGCGATAGCCATTTTCGCCTTCTGCCAGCTGGAGAACCTCTCTAATCTCTCGAGCATGTCACCGCTTTCTTTCACTATGGTTGTGTTAACTTTGACATTCTTGACTTCTGGGGAATCTTGGTCAACGTTGTCTTCGTATGATTCTGTCTCCAGCCATTTGTCTTTCGGCTCTTTAAGGAAGTCAGGACCTTCGATCCACTTTGATTTCTCTACGAAATCCTTCGCTGACATACCTCTTGATCCTTTGTCTGCTGGATTGGAAGTGGTGTCGACAATGTGCCACTGTGAGTGAGTGGTATGATCTTGAATCAGTTGTACTCTATTGGCTACATATACGTTAAACCTTCTAGATTCATTACTTATAAAGCCTAGCACGACTTTACTGTCCGTCCAATAGTGGTCTTCAATGTTTTCGTACTCCAACTCTTCCTTCAGAGCGTCAGCGACTTTAACAGAAACTGCAGCAGTGGTTAATTCCAATCTTGGTATGCTCACAGTCTTCTTTGGCGTAACTCGGGCCTTGCCCATAACAAAGGAGGTGTGTACCTTGCCATGTTCGTCTTCCAGCCTTAAATAGGAGCACTGTCCATATCCAATCGTTGAGGCATCTGACATTGAGTGAAGCTGTGCTGATACAATCTTTCCAAACTCTGTAGGCTTGAAACTTCTTGGTACGTTCAAGTTCTCAAGTAGATAAAGCTCGTTGCGCCATTTCTCCCATCTACTACGTGTTATTTCGTCAACTGGTTCGTCCCAGTTACTTGTATGACAGATGTCTTGTAGAATTTGCTTTCCAACGAGTACTACAGGTGCTATAAACCCCAGTGGGTCATATACAGAGCTTATTGTAGATAAGATGCCTCTGCGTGTGCAGGGCTTGTCCTTTAGTTCAATTTTGTACTTGAAGGCGTCAGATTCAATGCACCAGTGGACTCCTAACACTCTTTCAATTGGTAACTTGTCTTGACCCAGAGTAAGATTCCTTACATTTGCAGCTCTATGTTCTTGAGGTACTGACTCGATGATGCGTTCCGTGTTTCCAACGAACTTGGTTAAGTTGAATCCTCCGTTTGCACAAGCCTTCTTTACATCTGTTGCTAGTTCAATAGCTTCACCTTCTGTTTGTGCGGACTCTAGAACATCATCAACATAGAAATTCCTTCGGAGAGTGTTGGCAACTTTAACTCCGTACTCATCTTCGTTGTCGTCAGCTGTACGCTTGAGAGCATAGTTGGCACAGGCGGGGGATGATCCTGCACCAAACAGGTGCACATTCATACAATACTCTTCAGCCTTCTTCTCAACGTCTCCGTCTTGCCACCATAGAAATCGTAAGAAGTTCTGATCCTCTTCTCTCACTTTGACTTGGAAGAACATTTTTTCGACGTCAGCCATGAAGGCGTATCTTTCCTGCCTGAACCTCGTGAGGACACCAATCAGCTTGCTGGTTAGATCTGGTCCTTGGAGGAGGTTGTCATTTAAGGACTGTCCTTCGTACCGCGCAGAGCTGTCGAAAACTACGCGGACCTTTGTTGGTTTCTGTGGATGGTAAACCCCGTGATGAGGTAGATACCAGATTTTTCCATCTTTAGCTGTTGACTCGGCGTCGATTTTACGAGCGTATCCTTTGGAGATGATCCCTGACATAAAGTTGCGGTAATCTGTGTAATACTGGTCATCAGACACTAGGCGTCTCTTCAGGCTGTTAAGACGTTTCTCTGCTTCAGCGTAGTTATTTGGGAGCTGAATGTTCTGATCCTTCAATGGTAGTGGCATCTCGTAGTGCAAGTCTTCTAAATGAATGATGCCCTTCTCGACTGTCTCGTAGAACTTGAGATCCTCTCGCGACATTGCAGTTCCCTTTTGCCTTTCAGAGAAGTCTAGTTCAAACATTCGTTCCACCACTTGTGGTGTTATCTGTTCCTTTATTGCTCTTTGAGAGACTATGTATCCCTTGGCTGCTGTAGAAACTTTCTGTTCATCGAGATGAATACTGTTGCAGCTTGTGTTGCCATGGTGACTGTTCTGAGAAGTGTAGATAGGTCCGTTAACGTACCATCCGAGCAGTGAGCGTAATGCGTATGGATCTGACTCATTTCCATAGATAATGTCTCTTGGTCGTAGTGCACCAGGGCAATTCAACCCAATGAGAAGTCTCAACATCCTCCATGAAGGGTGGTATCTCATTGCTTACATCCTTCAGATGAGTCATCTTCAGGTCGCTGTATTTCGTTTCGATCCGCAGGGATGATCTTTCGTGTGAATACTCTTGATAATTCTATACGTACACCCTCTTCTTTAACATTAGCTACCACCAGTCCTTCGATTGCCTTCGTTGCAACGTTCTGCGTTCCATGGATTGTTGTCAGAATAAGATCAGTGTTGCTTCCCTTTATGCCGAGCTTCTTGGCTGATTCTTCATTTATGAAAGTACCACCACTACCATTGTCTAGCATCGCATAGACCTTTATTTTCTCGGCTGGATTATCTTTGTGGTATAGCCATACTGGCAATATACCCATGTTAATAGGTATATCCCCAGCATCCGTTATATTACACACAGCAGTGCGATTGCTGCTGACCTGAGGCTTGTCCCCAGGTTCACTTCTTTCGTTCTTTTTTTATTATTTTTTTCAGTTTTATTCAATTATTTTGTAAATTTTACAATGAGTTGTAACAAACATATCAATATAGTTACAACATTGAGATAACATACAAATCAAAACACTAATAAAACTACAAGAAAAAAGGAAAACACTGGGCTATTGAAAATTCTTCAAGAGCTTTTGATAGTTTTTCCCATTTTTAACTTGTGGATTGAAAATCCTCGAGTTATTGGTGTGGGTCTGAATATGCTAATGTGTCACTCACTAGAGTAACATTGTAAACTTCTGAGCCTTAGAATTCTTGACCAGCGTAAGTAAGTGCCGGGGAGATTGAGGCGAGTGTAATGGGAGAGGGTTGGGGATAGTGTAGGGGGAGGCCAAGGGGAGAAAGGATTGGAACGCTTAGTACCTATAAATTGTGTACGTCTTTGTACCATTTATATACAAAAAGTTATCTTTCCCCCAATCGATGTGGGACATTGTCAAATCAAAACACTACGCATGACCACTAATTCTTTGCACAATCGTCAGATTATAGAGCGAATGGGATGTCTTTACAAAATGATATTATCAACAGGGTTCATTCTACAGAAACTGGTTCATGGGTCAATTGGCCCATAACATCAAAATCTTATGGGTCAATTTGGACTGGTTATGGGCCAATTACTAATCTTCATATTCAGGATGCGTAAGACCTGTTTAGCCGCTTTTCATGAAAATACAATGTGGCTAATGTGTCTACTAAGACCATTTGTCAACACAAAATGCAAGAAAAACAAAGGAAGCAAACTAAAAATGATCCCGTAGGGCGAGTGCAATTTGAGCTCTTTGAAAAACACACGAGTGCAAATTATTGCGATAATTATTTTCATGAATATTATTAACAAGTAAAAATGAATTCTACGAGCACCATATTTGAATAACTAATGTCAAGAAAAAAGACTGTTGTCATGGAAAGGCACGTGGGCACATGGACTTATTCTTAATGAGCGTGGGAACAGAAGATTCTGATTGGCTGATGCATGATTCATTGTTGCAGATGTCTAGCGTGACTTGTTAATCTTCTCTGTATCGTTCCAATTTACATGGCGTTTTTGTAATACGTACATCTCGAAGAATACGAACATATCCCGATCAGTAACCGTAAGGAGTTCGGCACACAAGTTCAATATTGTTCCGTTGCCATTATACTAAATAGTAAATGAAATCAAAGACACAAGAGAAGTAACAAGCCGTGCGGCCAGGGGCCCACAGTGACTGAAAATATTCCGCCATTTTATATTTATGTGCGCCAATGGCGCAGGGCGGTGTGTCCGTTTAGCGGGGTTTTAGCGTTGCGTGACGACACTTAGCAAGGCTGCGAGGGAGACTAGGTTTTGTACGGCCGAATAGATTTCCAAAGTACGATACATCAGAAAGTGAATTTTTCATGAGGGGGGCTCCCGGGATTAACGATCGATTGCTGCTCTGTTTACAAAGGAAAACAATCCACGAGTTAGCCATAGGGCGCCTTTGATTTTAGATGGTATTCAACTTTATTAACAGAAATTGCTACTTTATATTCTACTTTTTCATTGTAACGTAATTGATTTATAAACATAGTTAGTGAGGGAACCTTGCATTTCTCTTTGGCTTTATAAAGTGAAATTTTAAACATTAAAATAATATAATTGGTCAGTTTCTCATCTACACCTAGTATAATATCAACTCTATTGGATTTTGGGAGGGCAATATCCACTTTTTCTAACCAGTTTTTTATTTGAAAATATAATATTTTTGACTGAACACAATCAACAAAGAAATGGTCGATTGTTTCAGGATGACTAAAACAGAGCGGACAACTTGCTACATCAATTATTTTAAAGCGATGGAGATCACGGTTTAAGTACAGAATGTTATTTAATATTTTATATTGAAAGTATCTAGAGTATGTATCCATAGAGGTTTGGTAGATCCTGTTGTAAACTTTCTGCCAATCAATGGGGGTTTTGGAATTCATACGTTTATTCACATTATCATGAGAGGAGGGAGTTTTAAATTTCAAGCTGATTAACCACTGATAAACATATTTTGTTTTTACCTTATGGATCTCAAATTCTTTTATACCTAGTCTCAAACATCTCTTTTGTCTTGTATCATTAACGGATTGTTCTTTCATTACAGCGTTCTTCCATTTCGAAGGTATAGCATGAATTACTCCAGCCCATTTCAAAAAGTGTTTGTCGAGCAGACCGCAATTTCTTGCATGAGACCATGTGAATTTGAAATTCTCATCACATAGATCGCATACCTTATTAATATTAAGGTCTGCAAAATACTTGTAGTATCTTGCTCCTTGGTTTCTTTGTCCAATTGTTATCGTGCAGCGATGTAGGGTGTAGCTTGCTGCAAATCTTACAACTTTGTTTGTTCTTACAGTATTTAGCAATATGTTGATCACCAAAGCAGTTTCTTTTCATTTACAAAGTCACGTCGATCACTCAGAGGTTTCTTCAAAAACTGATCACAATCGTTTAAGTTGTGAGACTCGTTACACAATGAACACGTAATGTTCCTTTGATCGTTACTTGGCCGATTTACATCTGTAGCGAAGCTTGTTCCTTTGCCTCTCTTAGGTGGTCTTTTTCCAAACTTAAAGTGGAAAACTTTCTCTTTCTCTTTCCTCTGAGAATACAGGATCCGTAGCTAGCTCAACTTGCTCACGTATAAACTGAGAGAATTCTTCAAAGTTTGCGATTCTTCCTTTCACACTTGTAGTCTTGCTGTTTCGTTCTGTCCACTTGCTGCGCAGGTGTCGGGGTAACTTTTCCCACAATTGACGCAACACGTGCGCAGTGTTCAAGTCATTCATGTGTGACTTTGCTTGTGCCATAGCAATAGAGAAATCTTGAAGAGCTGGATCATCATTTGGCTTTATTGATGGCCAAGAAGACAGTTTGGTAATGTAGGCATTAGCAATCCTGAAGGGATCTCCAAATTGTCTCTTTAACAGCCGTTTAGCGTCGTCGTATGAGTCTTCTGTTTTGCTTTGTAGACACCCATTGATCAGTTCCTTAGCTTTACCTGACGTATATTGACCGAGAAAGTACAGTCTTTCGCACGAATCGTCAACCTTTGATTCGATTAATGCCTCAAACGCAGTCATAAAGGCAGGAAATTCCATGGCATCTCCAGAGAATGTAGGTGGCTTGTGTGTAGTCCACGAATTCTTGGAATGAGTTGTCCCTTGTAAACAGTTGTGTAGTGGGTGGCGTATTTCCAGGATAATCTTGATAGCCATAGAAACGTTGTGACAACGGCAGACCATGACTCTCTGAAGTTCGATCTTTCACATGATATGCAGTGCTTGCTTGAAAGGGTACTTGATAACCTACGTTGGGTGATCTCGTAGGATCTGTGTAGATGGGTACATTGTGTCCAGTAGCATAGTATTCTGTGGGGTATACACTCGAAGATCTTGCTTGTAGGGTTTTGTCGTAGGGTAAAATTCGTACGAAAACAGCGGTGGCATTGTCTTGTCGCCATCTTTAATGTTGCTGTTGTCCATGTCGTTGATTACCTTCGCTGATGACGTTGTCGATGTTGCTGACACATTCGATGACGATTTTGTTGACGATGATGTCGTTGATACCTTCTCTGATGACGTTACTGTTGTTAATGTCGTTGGTGCGTTCGCTGCCGTTGAGACGTTCGCTGATGACGTTGCTGTTGTCGATGTCGTTGGTGCCTTCGCTGTCGTTGAGACGTTCGCTGTCATTGATACGTTCGCTGATGACATTGCTGTTGTCGATGTCGTTGAGACGTTCATGCATCATCATCATCATCATCATCATAGTTCACTGGTGACTCTTCATTTAAACTTAGAATATACCTTGGAAGCAGATTCGAGATTGACAGATGTGGTAAACATGCAGAAATTGGTGTCCAAGACAAGTCCTCTTTATTTAGCTGCTCAAAGATGTTTTCTTCTTCCTTTGCTTGAGCTTAGTTCTCCTTTAATTCAAATTCCTCGGCTGCCATTTTTAATGCTTGCCTTTCCTTTAGAAAGGTCGCCTTGATTTCTAAGGAGGCGACTCTTGTCTTTGCTTCTACCAACCTCGATTTGGATGATGTTGATGACGAAATAGAGCGTTTAGAATGAATCGACTTTCCTGATGAACGACACGATACGTTTTAGGCGATAGAACGCACTTCGATTAACTGTTGTTGCCTCGATTTAGATATATAATCACATACAGTTTGCTTGAATTTGAATATATCACTGTCATGAACATCGTACCAGATATTAGCGTTGTCGATTTCACTCTCGTCTTTTAGAGAATTCAAATATTTATCATGTGCTTCTTGAAGCTTATTAATCAAACTGTTCAGTCCTTCCATTTCGTGACTCACAAACTCTTGATTGTTCAAATCAACTAGAAGTGGTCTAATTTTGTTCATGTGTCGGGTCACATGTGAAAGCGCCGAAGCTCTGTTATCTTTCAATCTTTGAAATTCGTACTCTTTACCTTTATCCGTTGTGATTTTCCTTCTTGTTCCGGTTTCTAACTCCTCAGCGACTTTATCCGTTACGTTTTCTTCCATGTCCAGCGAACCTTGAACCTTTGCTGAATCATGAACTTGTATATTCGTCGCTGACTCCTTTGGTGGAGTGACCGTAGATTCCTTGTTTACGTCCATGCTTGATCCTTGTGAACGATGATCCTTCAACAGGGCTAGTTAAAACTGTGACTGAGACGGCGAATATTTCCCTTGGTGAACGTTAAAACAACTCCCATCGAGTATCTCTGCATCTTTATTCCAAAAACTACCTTTTAAACATGAAAGCTCGAAGAGGTTTTAACTAGGTAACTAGGTCACCCTCATGCTTTTCTCGTTATAACCGGGGAGGCTTATATATAACCAGGAGGGATATTTCTGTTAGTAGACAGGTGGGCTTATTATCAGGGGGGCTTATAACTGAGGGAGGAGGGGGGGGGGGGGGGGGGGTATACTATGTTAGGATATATTTCTCAATGATAACACAGCATGCATAGTGCTGTATGCTGTACTACATGTAACTTAACTTGAAAAGATACTAATAGCATTGAAAATGTAAACGGGCTATTTGAAGCTTATCCCCAAATGTTGATTAAGGTATTGCTGGTGCTCAGTTATCAACCTTAGTTTGACAATTGGATGGATTTGAAGTTGGCTTTCATCAAAGACCGAGTTGCCTTTTCCATTACCCTTGCGTACGCAAGCAACACTGATGTGGAAGTAGGCAGGTTGTTCTTTTCCCATCCGTAGAACTCCAGGTACGGTATTCTCGATGGCTTATGACGATGTCATTGGGGGGAGGAAATGGTTTGCCGTCACCTGTCATGGCAAATTTTACATGGCACCCACTGCAGGTAGTCACTCGAGGATGCTCCTGCAGGAAAGTTAAATTAAATGGCTTCTCATTGTTGTCAGCTGTCGGCAAGAGTACTTTGTGTTGACCGTCGGTCTTGATGATTTTCATCTTGATGGGATTTTGAGGTGGTGGTTGCTGTTGCATTGCTGGATTGTTTACATTGATTTTATCAATGTGGTGTAGTACAAATTCATTGGTTGACTTTGACTTTTTCCCTTTCCTCTTTTCATTCGGTTTTCTTCCAGATTTTCTTGTATCGATTCCAAACTCTGCCATTCGAGATACACTTGTTGAATTACCACTGGTTTTGAACCATTTCAAGAATTCATTCTTTTTTCCATTGAATTCGGCCGCCGCCAATGTGCGTGAGCATATTTTCGAGTGGTGGTATGCTGGACAGTTTTCGTCACAGGCAAACTTTCCATTTTAACACACTGTTATTACATGTGGCTTTGGTGAACTTTCAGATGCTACTAAAAGAGAGTTATCTGCGCCAAATCCCGCTGATACCTTTTTCAAACGCAGAAGTCTTCCAGCTTTAGAAAACTGATTTTCCAGTATGGTGGCAGGTACGCCATTTATCCCCGACGTTCTCACTGACACACTAAGAGTAGTAGCACTACACTAGGAAATAGGACCACTCCTTAGCTTTCTTGAGATAGTTCCTTCTTCCTGTGGGATTCACCTTTCCAACTATGTTGAGCTACAGCGAGATGAGCATACGGTTTTGTTAATCGTGCATCACCTTGGCCGATTATAGCTCCCTCTATCAACGTGTCTTGTTGATAAACGATTTGATGCGTTTTTTCTATCAGTTCCACTAGAGACACTCGCTGATATCCTGTCTTCAGTTTTAACAGATTGTTTATTCCCTCGTTATCATTTGTGGTGAAGAGGGAGTCTTCAAGACCTGCCCTTTTGCGGATAGGTTTTAGCATGGATGCTTCCACTGAGTCCGCATGATTGTGAACAAACCATTGATAGAATACTGGTTTTCTTTTAGTGATAGCCTTTTCTCGATCATTCCATATGTGTTGGAGACTGCATAGTTTGGCATAGAATTCGTAGCCGTCCTCAGAGTCGACAATGCCATGAAAAGACGTCCCTCCTACTTTTCCGCCAATGACATCATGAATGAAAGGGAACTTTCCATGGACTAGCATTTGCTAGCTTACTCTCCATGTTATTTCTCAAGTGGATAAAGCACAAGTGGTTTTAGACAATGCCGACTCCCCATCTGTTCCATATGCTTGCAGCTGTACGATGGAAGGGTTGTGTGGATCGGAGATGAGTGACTTAGAGACGCCATTTCGAACTCTTGCACGATTTTATTTTCTATGATCGAACTCAATAAGAATCATGGCCTTCAGCAAGCTAGCAAGGCAATCAAGCTAAGCCAAGGTTAGCTAAGCTAAGTTTCGAAGGTTCGCTAAAGTTCGAAGGCGTGACGTCTGACGCTTCTGCCGCGCCCTCTCTACTTATACCTAACGTTACGTCATGATGACGTTTACAATCTACATTCCGGCCCCTAAATATATACGAACATGTAAGACTTGTAGATTGGAAACAGTAAAATACAACAATTGAAATGAGTCTTTCATTAAGTTCTTCTTGCTAATCTTGATTGCGTTTCACATCTTGTCGGCAACTTCGACAGCTTCTAGTAAGACAATCTGATTTACTGATAGGTCGGTTGAACACCGAGTTCTTGGTCTGGACAGTAACGCTTTGTACATATCCATCTTGGGAGTTCCTGTGAACCTCTGTTACGCGATCCAAAGGCCACGAGCATCTGGGAAGTCTGTCGTCCACTATGAGCACGACATCATCGATTGCAAAGTTTCTTGAGGGTCTTGTCCACTTCTGTCGTTCTTGAAGCTTCGGTAATATTCTTTAATCCATCTGGACCAAAACACATCAGCGAGGTATTGAACCTGCTTCCATTTCCTTCGAGAATACATGTCATCACTTGAGAAGATAACCGGAGGGGGGTTCAGTTTTGATCTCAGGAGAAGCAAATGGTTTGGATGAGTGGTTCTAGGTCTGCAGGATCATCCGATGACTTAGTAATAGTTCTACTGTTCACTATTGATTCGACTTCGCAAAGAAGTGTCGACAGTCCCTCGTCATCGATAATTTGTTCCTTGAGAAGAGCGTTTAGCACCTTTCGCACCGTGCGAATACATCTTTCCCAAATTCCGCCATGATGGGAGGCTGACGGTGGATTGAATACCCATTTTACTTGTCTTTGTAGCAGGAACTCGTGGATTTTCTGGTCGTTCCATTGAAAGATAGATTCGCGAATTTCTTTGTTACCCGTCACAAAGTTTGTTCCATTGTCTGATCTGATGATCTCAGGCTTGCCTCTTATTGCGATGAAGCGCCTCAGGGAATTTACGAAAGAATCTGTATCCATACTGTGCAGGACTTCTATATGTATTGCTCGAACGGCTAGGCAAGTGTACAGTACACCGTACCTCTTTACTTGACTTCGTCCTCTCTTTATCATGAATGGTCCGAAGCAATCGACTCCGACCGAGCTGAATGGAGGTTTATCGGGTGAAACTCTTTCTACGGGTAGATCTGCCATCTTCTGAGTTGCAGCTCTTGCTTGTCGTTTTCTGCAAGAAAAACATCGACTTGTGAATCTTTTAATAGCAACTCTTGCTTTGATGATCCAAAACTTGGTTCTAATCAATGATAGACCACAGTGACCAGACTGTACTTGAGCATCTCTAACTATGAGGTCAACAACGTGGTGGGAATTCGGTAATATTAGTGGATGCTTGCTTTCTTCTTGAAGTGTTGAACGTCTTAAATGTCCACCAACGCGTAACAAACCGCGTATATTGGTTCGGTCAAGCTTGCTAGCATGACTGGGGTCCTTAGTGAAGCTTGAGGTTCTCTGAACATGCTTTAGAATATCTGTTTCTGCACGTTGCATCTCTTCTGTGGTGATTGGAATAGGCTTTTTGTTGACAAACTTGATCGTTTCTTTGCGTTTGCGACTTGCACGCAGAAGATTGTCACGATATCGTAGAATCCAAGCCATGTGTTTATTTAATCGATGCCACGAAGAGTAGTGGTGAATCATTCGATCTATTGGATCTGTTTCGCTGCTTGTAGCGAGTGAGACGACCTTCGTTTCTGGTTTGACTTCAGGATCGTCTTCTTGTACTACGATGCTTGCATCAGGTCGTTGAGGCCAATTGTCTTCAGTTGACCATAAGAAGGTAGGACCTTCTATCCATCTTTTGTTGTGGATAAGAGCGTCTGCAGATAACCCTCTAGAGGCATCATATGCGGGGTTGGATTTCGTATCTACATAGTTCCATTGACTGGGTTGCGTACTATCGTGAATAGTAGTGATTTTGTTCACGACGAAAGTCTTGAACCTCTTGTCTTGATTATTAATGTTACCTAGCAAGCAGGTGCTGTCGGTCATTGGTCGTTACATCTATCTCTCGTGAGATCATGCTGCTTAGTCTTGTGGCAGTGGCGGCAGCCGTTAGCTCCAGTCGAGGAATGGTAACTTGCTTTACTGGAGTCAGTCTGGATTTTCCGATGACGAACGCACAATGGATGCCACCGTCAGAGTTTACGAGTCTGAGGTAGGTCACCACGCTGTAGCCTTGTTGTGACGCATCTGAGAAGTTGTGGAGCTGACTCTTTACAACAGAATCAAAGTTCCTTGGTTTGAAACAACGACTGACACTCAGATCCTTTAACTTAGGTAGCTCTTGTAGCCAGGATTGCAATCGTTCTAAGTCTTCGTGAGAGATGACGTCATCCCAATCTAACTTCTTTCTACAGAGATCTTGTAAGATAGCTTTCGCTCGCAATATGAGCTGACGAAGAACTGACGGCAGATAAAATCCCACGTCTGGTCGCTGGTCTGTCCTTTACGGTGATCTTGAACCCTAATGTATCTGACTGGACATCCCAGTGAACTCCAAGGGCTCTTTCTATAGGCAAGTGATCTAAATCTAAGTTCTTTCAGATTCCGGTATCGATTTGAGAACTTCTCGAGAGTTCGATAACCATTTAGTCAGTCGGAAGCCTCCCTTTGTAAGGAGACTCCGAAGTTCGTTGACAAGTGTAATAGCTTGTTCTTCGCCGTCTGTGGACTTCAAACAATCGTCCACGTAGAAGTTACGTTTAACTGCGTCTACTGTTTCTTCGGCAAAGTCTGTTCCGTTGTCGTCGTCGGTTTTCGGCAACCCAAAGCTCGCGCAACTGGGTGACGAAACACCTCCGAAGAGATGCACACGCATCTGAAGTTCTTCTGGTTCTTTGGTAACGCAGGTAGTCGCTGTCTTCTGGACGTACATGGACTTGGTAGAACATGGATTCGATGTCGGCCATAACGGCGGTACTTTCTTGTCGAAACCTTGTAAGAACTCCGACAAGAGTATTTGTCAGGTAGGGTCCCTGCAGTTGTACATCGTTTAAACAAGTTCCTCCATACTTGGCTGCGCAATCAAACACAACCCTTACCTTTTCAGGTTTCTGTGGGTGTGTCATGGGATGATGCGGAAGATACCAGGCTGGTGCTTCTTTGCTAATCTTTTCTTGTGGTACCTTCCATGAAGGCATGAGTACTTTCCATGAAGCAGTGGATCCTTCGTGAGTCTTTTCTTTAACAAACTCAGACGACGCTCTGCGGCCAATTTATTGTTAGGTAGTTCTGGAGGATATGCACGCCGAGGAAGCGCTATCTCGTAATGTCCGTCTTTCATCTTTGCAGATCCTTCCATGATGCTGAGAGCTTTCATATCTACTTGAGACATCGCTGTTTCGTTGTGACGTTTCGTGTCTTGGAACTCGATCTCGCAATATCTTTCGAACTGTTCGTTGAGTTGAACATCAGAGTGAATTAGATTCGTAGTACGAGCTTGTGTAC
This sequence comes from Actinostola sp. cb2023, assembly GCA_033675265.1. Taxonomy (NCBI): domain Eukaryota; kingdom Metazoa; phylum Cnidaria; class Anthozoa; order Actiniaria; family Actinostolidae; genus Actinostola; species Actinostola sp. cb2023. The sequence continues at coordinate 321,660 of JAUJYZ010001316.1, forward strand.
CCTTTCGGCCGAGCGGTCCGTTCAATGTCCATCCCAGCAAAGTCTTAATCGCATATGTGTTACACAACAGAATTATTGATTTTACCAACACTATTAATTGCTGTATATTCTCAAAACACTTTTAGATAAAACAACTACATTCCTCTCATTTATTGATAAGCTAAGTCAATCCTATGCAGACAAATATGGGGTGATTAGCTGCTCTTGCTTTTCTGTCGATGAATTCTGTTATGTCCTCGATAGTTATTTATCTTCTCTTCTCTTCTCTTCAGAGATGTTGTCCGCGACTTCGCGCCATCTTTGCTTCAAACCAAATGGTAATTTGTCTATGATTTCCCGAAACATGTCGGGATTCTCTAACTTGTTCACATATCCAATTTCCTTGAGAGTGTTCTTACAACTTGTTAGTAGAATTGAATATTGTTGTAGCGCTTGTCCGTCTTCGTCCTTGATCTGTGGGGCTTTTGCTAATCGTTCAGCGTATGCGACACTTATCATGTAGTCTTGACCATAGTTACTCTTCAGTAGTTGTCGCGCTGTATTATAACCTTCATCAGAACTCATAGTTTAGCAGCTTCGCATTAGTTCCTGGACTTCTCCCTTCGTATATTGTATGAGATGATACAGTCTAGCATTTTCACTTTGCGTTCTCGCTTCAATGATATTGTCAAAGGCTCTCTCAAATTCACAGTATTCCATGGCATCACCCGAGAAAACTGGCACTTCCTGTTGAAGTTTTGCATAAGAATAGTTTGTGTCTGTTGTGTTCGTTGAAATATATCCGTCAGTTGCTTGGAAGCGCATTCGTTGAGAGCAGTATATAGCACAGTTGATCCGTCGTCTGCGTTCCCTTCCGTTTTCTTTTGAACTTGTGGTGGTGGATACCATTCAGATGCCTTTGGGTCGAGCTGTAATTTGTTTTCATTAGAAAGGGGCGTGTCTGCACCCCTATCAGTGTTTTTCCCGTTTTCATTTGGCGTAGATGATGCTTGGAATTTATGAGACAGATAATTGAATTCTTTCGAGCGCTCGTCGCGCCGATCGTCGCACCATCTGTCTGGCTCTGGCGGTTGCTTAGGTGAAATGTTCGAGGTTCTTGCTCAGCTGTCATGTAATATATCAACAACGAGTGCGAGTGTTTTATCAGGGGTTCAAAACACCGAGAAACTAATGAAAGCACGAGGCCGTAGGCCGAGTGCTTTTATTGTTTCAAGGTGTTTTGAATCCCCTGATGAAACACGAAGCACGAGTTTTTGATATTGCTTCTCAAACTCATTAATAATGAATGATTATCTGAATTGTTCTTGAGTCTCCTGAGAAAAGAACATAATAATTGCTTTTGTGTCTTGGCCTAATGAGTCACCTCGCAAGTATTATGTTTGTTAAAAAGAGCTTCAAAATCGAACAAGCAGTCAGGTAGTCTAATGGATAAGTAGTGAGCGTAATGTGCGAGGGGTCACTGATTCAACTCTGGTTGATGATTTATCACTAGATTTTTTTTCATGATAAGTAAGAGTTAGTAAGTCTACTAAGTTAAAGGTAAGTAACATAATGGTAAATATACAATAATTTCAGTGTCTTGATCAGTGTCTTGATCAGTTCTTCCTCCGGTATCAAGATACATCCACCTGACTCGAATCGTGAGAGCTGATTGGTTATTGAGCTAATGAATTATTAATGAGTTTGAGAAGTCGATTTCACGGTCTGTAAACATTGTATATTTCATTGTAGATTCCTTTTCTTCGATTTGAGTAGATTTATCCTCAGATTTTCCTTTTTGTTCAGTTGCGTTTGTCTTTGATGCTATAGTATTAATAACACTGTCCTTCGGTTGAGGGAGCTTTTTCGCAGACATTGATTGCCTTTCGGTGACATCAGTAGAATCTTGTGAGATAATTTCACACGGCTTCAAAGATAATTCAGCTACTAAATAAATCCTTTCTTCGGCTTCAACTTTACACAGTTCAGTTTCTAACGTTAACTTTTCCTTTTCTTGATGCAGGACGAGCTTAGCATGCTCGTGTTCGAGTTGACTTCTTTTCAGTTCACTTTCGAGTGAATGTTCTTTCATTTGTATTGATTGGCGTCTTTGCAATGTTGTCGATTCCGCTTCTAACACGGCTGTCTTTGCTGAGGCTTTCAACCTCTAATTCAATGAAGATAAACTCACACTAGAATGATTTGTCGTACGAGATGTATTCTTAGACATTTTAGAGTTACGTGAGGCAGTGTTACTCACTGAGTCTTCCGGTAAAATACCATCTGACATCTGTTCGTTTATAGTGTCTATAGTGTTCTCAACCATACATGTTTCGCGCTTAACCCACTTGATAATTTTCTCCATAATCCGAGAAACCTTGACCTCTGCACTTGCATAATACTAGGTTGATTCATCAATGTCATAATCATATCTAAGCTCACGATGAAATGTTTTATGTACATCCTTGAATTTTCTCATAGCAATGTCTAGTTGATTGATTTTATTCTTACCTCCACAACGTCGTGTTCCTCCATGAGTATTTCCAGTTCGTTAGTCAATTTTGTAATAGTTCCTTTCATCCTTGTCCTTGTGCTTTTCAATTTACGTAATCTTTCGAGTTTCGCTCCTTCTTGTTCGTTGTAGAATTTCTGTCGGTTATTCTTTCGGTGAACATTTTCCTTGATATCTGAATAACAATTTCTGCTTGTGGTAGAATTCATTCTGAAGCGAGATACCAGGTAAATGTTGAATTGTCAGTCGTCGATAGGTAATTCGTTGATCTCCAATGTTCGGGTGTATTCGGTCGAGAACTTCCAATGAAGTAGCTATGAAGGACTTGACTTGCCTTCGAACTAAATGTGGATTTCACATCGGAGATGAGTGACTTAGAGACGCCATTTCGAACTCTTGCACGATTTTATTTTCTATGATCGAACTCCATAAGAATCATGGCCTTCAGCAAGCTAGCAAGGCAAGCAAGGCAATCAAGCTAAGCCAAGGTTAGCTAAGCTAAGTTTCGAAGGTTCGCTAAGGTTTGAAGGCGTGACGTCTGTCGCTTCTGCCGCGCCCTCTCTACCTATACCTAACGTTACGTCATGATGACGTTTACAATCTACAGGTTGAATCTCTTCATAGCGGACGGCGAATAGCTGTATGTCTGTTTTGCTGTGATGTATAAGTACTGGGCCTAAGAATACAGGAGATGTTCCACTATTGACATCATAAATCTTTTGTGGTCTGCAGGTAGTTGGCGTAAACATGAAGTTTCCAAGGTTGAACGTTGCGTCAACTTCAAGAATGGAAAATTCAGGCCCAGTACAATAAAGTTCAATGTCTTTCAACTGTCTGTCTGTTGCAATAAATGCCATTGTCTCTGGTGCACCAATGACCTTTCACAAAGCCATCCTAGGACTTGCATTTATTCATTGCCTCAAGAAGAATGTTGTGCTGCTGGCTTGAGGAAGGCTTAAGAGGGCGTGCCTGTTAGAATCGAGAATCTCAAATCAGTTGTGAAATTTCGAATTTGTTTTTATTTCACCAAAACATCCCTTTGGGTGAACTGTTTTAGGACATCATACTAAAAAATCCCAGCGCGTTTTCAATTTTGAGAAATTTACAAAAGTTTAAAAAATCAATTAAATTCCGATTTTACCTCATTAATATGCACGAATTATGAGCCAACTTTAAAGCGATGGCGAGAACTCGCAAATGTTTCAATCAAATTGATGTTGCTCACACATTGCAAACAACTCACTAGCTTCAAGAATTGCTACAAAGCTTTGAACAAAATCCTTTATGAATATGTGGTTTTGACCTTGATCTACACCGTCTTATTTTACGTTCTTGCAACGGCCAAAATAAGGACCACGTTCAACCTTCCAAAATCGATCCTGGTACCTAACAAATGGGTAAAAAAATTACACTGCATGAAAGCACGCTTATTCTAGTTTTGACAGGCAAAAAGTCAGCTCTGCAAATTAAAACGCGACCGCGCAGTGAAATATTAACTCGTGCCATTTGAACGTCTTCAACGAGATATGCGATACGCAACGAAATGTCCAAACCGGGGTCCAAACTAACCCCAAAGCGAAGTAAAGTACGAGAGAACCCAAAAATCGTTTGTAATACCTTCTAGCTATGCTTTTAGTTGATAAACTAAGAAAACGGAAGTTGTTCTCTGTGAAACCGTATCAGATAAACAACGGACGGTCACGCTACAAAAACCGATTAAAAACATCAGTGACAATGTTGTTAGACGAGGCTTGCAAGTTCTAGTTTGCCACTATCGGCTCTAGATAGGTAGATTTCTGATATTTGAAAAGATCTACAATGTTGAGAATATCGCATGATAAAAGAGTGAAAACATTGTCGACCTTTCAAAGACAATCGGAAGTAACCGGTTAATTAATGAAATTGATCACGAGCCGTTTAATGCCGCTACGCATTTTAAAACAACCATTTATTCGGTATTCTGTTACTTTGCAACTACATTCAACCAATACGATAAACTTTTGAGATACCAGGAGCCCACAACTGACTTCTGTAACTGCATGAGTAGGCCACTCACTAAACATAATGGCCGTACATTTAGGCCAAGACTTGTCACGGTATAATTGTTTGTATCCTGTTTGTAGCAGTTTTTGTATCCTAAAATAGCTTACATTGGCCTTTGATCTTCCCTGAATAGCATACTTTTGCGATACTGCCAACCTGTTGCACATATTCTAACGACAAACTGCAGGCCTAGCAGTGATATATGCAATGTTCAGTTAATCCAGTTATCCAGTTAAATTTTGAATAAATTATCTCTGGATCTTTGCACGATGTTTCGTAATTTGAAGTGACATTGCTCAATCGAGTACTGCACTAGTTGGAAATGGCGTTGTGTAGCTTTTCGGCTCGTGTAAAAAGCAACGTGTCTTGTGGAGTTTATAGTCCAGAATATCCAGACCAGTTTCAACCCAGGGTGGTACTCAGGGGTATCAGTGACGGGGAGGTGCGAAGACCTTTTTGGGTTTGAAATCTGCGGCTTGGGTCTTTTTGGGGGTTAGCAATTTTCCGGTGGACTTTTTTTTTCAGAAATAAAGATTCTGGCAAGTTTATAAATGAGAGGCCACGAACAACACTCCACTGGTATACGTCGGATCAAACAATGATCTAACTGGTTCGCAAATTAAGAAATAGGTTAAATGAAGAATAACCAATACCACGTAGAATTATTCGGATTTAATTTTGCACAATATTTCGACTAGCCATACTAGTCTTCATCAGGTGCATGTGAGATGCACGCATGTGAGATGCACCTGATGAAGACTAGTATGGCTAGTCGAAATATTGTGCAAAATTAAATCCGAATAATTCTACGTGGTATTGGTTATTCTTCATTTAACCTATTTCTTAATTTGCGAACCAGTTAGATCATTGTTTGATCCGACGTATACCAGTGGAGTGTTGTTCGTGGCCTCTCATTTATAAACTTGCCAGAATCTTTATTTCTGAAAAAAAAAGTCCACCGGAAAATTGCTAACCCCCAAAAAGACCCAAGCCGCAGATTTCAAACCCAAAAAGGTCTTCGCACCTCCCCGTCACTGATACCCCTGAGTACCCCCCTGGGTTGAAACTGGTCTGGATATTCTGGACTATAAACTCCACAAGACACGTTGCTTTTTACACGAGCCGAAAAGCTACACAACGCCATTTCCAACTAGTGCAGTACTGGATTGAGCAATGTCACTTCAAATTACGAAACATCGTGCAAAGATCCAGATGATAATTTATTCAAAATTTAACTGGATAACTGGATTAACTGAACATTGCATATATCACTGCTAGGCCTGCAGTTTGTCGTTAGAATATGTGCAACAGGTTGGCAGTATCGCAAAAGTATGCTATTCAGGGAAGATCAAAGGCCAATGTAAGCTATTTTAGGATACAAAAACTGCTACAAACAGGATACAAACAATTATACCGTGACAAGTCTTGGCCTAAATGTACGGCCATTATGTTTAGTGAGTGGCCTACTCATGCAGTTACAGAAGTCAGTTGTAAGTATCTCAAAAGTTTATCGTATTGGTTGAATGTAGTTGCAAAGTAACAGAATACCGAATAAATGGTTGTTTTAAAATGCGTAGCGGCATTAAACGGCTCGTGATCAATTTCATTAATTAACCGGTTACTTCCGATTGTCTTTGAAAGGTCGACAATGTTTTCACTCTTTTATCATGCGATATTCTCAACATTGTAGATCTTTTCAAATATCAGAAATCTACCTATCTAGAGCCGATAGTGGCAAACTAGAACTTGCAAGCCTCGTCTAACAACATTGTCACTGATGTTTTTAATCGGTTTTTGTAGCGTGACCGTCCGTTGTTTATCTGATACGGTTTCACAGAGAACAACTTCCGTTTTCTTAGTTTATCAACTAAAAGCATAGCTAGAAGGTATTACAAACGATTTTTGGGTTCTCTCGTACTTTACTTCGCTTTGGGGTTAGTTTGGACCCCGGTTTGGACATTTCGTTGCGTATCGCATATCTCGTTGAAGACGTTCAAATGGCACAAGTTAATATTTCACTGCGCGGTCGCGTTTTAATTTGCAGAGCTGACTTTTTGCCTGTCAAAACTAGAATAAGCGTGCTTTCATGCAGTGTAATTTTTTTACCCATTTGTTAGGTACCAGGATCGATTTTGGAAGGTTGAACGTGGTCCTTATTTTGGCCGTTGCAAGAACGTAAAATAAGACGGTGTAGATCAAGGTCAAAACCACATATTCATAAAGGATTTTGTTCAAAGCTTTGTAGCAATTCTTGAAGCTAGTGAGTTGTTTGCAATGTGTGAGCAACATCAATTTGATTGAAACATTTGCGAGCTCTCGCCATCGCTTTAAAGTTGGCTCATAATTCGTGCATATTAATGAGGTAAAATCGGAATTTAATTGATTTTTTAAACTTTTGTAAATTTCTCAAAATTGAAAACGCGCTGGCATTTTTTAGTATGATATCCTAAAACAGTTCACCCAAAGGGATGTTTTGGTGAAATAAAAACAAATTCGAAATTTCACAACTGATTTGAGATTCTCGATTCTAACAGGCACGCCCTCTTAAAATCCAGAAGAGAACCTTTGGACATTTCGTATCTGTTTAACGTTGCGAGGAAGCTCACTTTTGCTGTTACATTGTTCCAATCCTCCTTTCTTGGAAATGGCTTGAAAGAAAAGGTATTTTGGTTGCTAACCCTTTACTACTTCAGACTTAAGTTGATCGAGTGTGCTGGCTCTAGTCTTTTTCTTCGCATAGTTTTTAGACTTTGGATGTAAATCAAAACCACAACGTAACATGCCTCCCAAAAGGTGTGTAGTGCAAAATTGCAGCAATGTGGCCAACAGCAAAGGAATTTCTCTACACTTTTCTCCTCAAGCCGGCAAGGTGCGAGATGAATGGGTCAGATTTGTCAGAACACATAGAGCAAATTTCAACCCAACTGGACGTTTTGGGGTCTGCTCTGAACATTTCGACGATAAATCGTTTCAAAGAGCAGTGTATGTGGAAGGATCTTCCAGGCGAATAGTGCCAGGAGCAATCCCGACGATTTGGAAGAGGGGATCGGAAGTGCGTCTAAAATGTTGCAGTTTACATGCCAGTGTACGTTACGAGTGCTATCATGCAAATGAGCTAGTCGCAGGTGATTTTCAGGGAAAGTAAACGCACTAACACTCGCTTATTTTTAACTTTGCAAAGTATGAAACGTGTACGTTGCCTATTCAAAAATGATTTTAATAGACAGTATAAGAATAAATTGAAACGCTACTACTTGCCGGCATCGATCGGTAGCATTCTTTGTTTCAAGCACGTCGCGCTTCCCTCCGAAAGGAAATGACGGCCGCGAATCCGCAAACGACTCTAGCATTTGTTTTTCTATAAGCTTATCAAAATCGAAAATATTTTAAACATCATACTTATGGTATATTCCTGTTTTTACAAGCATTTAGTCGAGTTTAATTACTATAAAATTATGAGACAAATTTGGCGTTGTCGCGTACTGTCTTGAAATGAACATGCAACACGTTTGATGTTAATCAAATGCCGCCGATCACAGTGCACAAAAACTACTTTTTGTTTCTAATAAAACTTTGGCTTTTTGGAAATCCAGATTATGATAATTTATTTTCTCACCATAGATTTTAAAAGAAATGCTATCAGAACAGACGAATCTGGGGATTGAACCGAAAAACGTCCCATTAGCAAAAGTAAGTAGAAATATATGTTTCAACTGTATGAAGAGGACTGAATGGGAAAACTAATTCCAATAATTTTTTGTTTGTTTTAGAAGCAAAACTGTTCACAGGATCAAGTTGACCTTCTGGCCTCCAGTACTAGTACTGAGTCAAATGTGCTCTTTACTGATGGAATTGAGTCCTCAACTGAAACAAAATGGATTTCTACTGAAGCAATGGAGCCCACTTCTGAAACAAATGAGGCTTCTTCTGAAGCAACTGTGCACCCTACTGAGACAGCCCCACCGTTTCTTGGAATAACTCTACCCTCACCCGGGACAACTTTGCACTCCACTGAAACAACTCCACACTCTCCTGTCACACAGCCCTACACTCTCTAGCCTGCGAATACAGCCGCTTTTTTACGCTCGCCACAGGGGTCTCCCGAAAGAAGCGTCTGCGGAGTGAGGCCCAAATTCCTGTACTGTGACCTCTGAGGTCATGACAGCTCGTGTTGTAAATCTGATACAACACAGCCGCTCATGTTGTGAACACTAATTCCAAACGGCCTGAGTTTGTTGATTCGGTAATCAAAATTATTGTAGAACCTGATTTTATTCATCTGTGCATATGATAAGTCCGATACAAACGCCCACGGCTCGACATTGTAATATTTTGTTCAGGTCGTTGAGTTTAATTTATGCAAATAATGCGATTACCAGCAAGCTGACCAATCAGCTTCTTGGACCAGAATCGGGTCCAAAATGACGTCACAGTACAGGAATTTGGGCCTCACTCCGCAGACGCTTCTTTCGGGAGACCCCTGTGGCGAGCGTAAAAAAGCGGCTGTATTCGCAGGCTATCCACTCTCCCGCAATGACTCTGTACTCTCCACTTCATTGTGAAAATTGTCTCACCGTAAAAAAAACAGACAAAATCATTGAAATCCAAAATTAGAAGACTTGAACAAAAAGTTAAAGAAAAAGAAGAAAAAATAAATGCTAATTAGAGTGACTGGGTACATGCCATTGAAACTGTGGTGAATCCCCCAAAAACTGTGACAGCAAGTAAGATGTTCAAAACAACTTCAAAAAACAATAAAATAGGAAATATAAAGAAAACTAATTTATTGCATGATATACATGTATATATTCAAATATACACAAAACAGAAGAAAACAATACTATAGAGTCTACTACAGTGCTGAATTCATTTCTCCTTGCAGCGACACAAACCACTGAGCTCGATGAGACTTGTGCTGTCAATGATCATTATGATAATAGTAATGAAAGTTGTGATGAAATAATGGATGACTTAGAAGATCATGGCACAAATGATGATTGTGAGGATGACTCTTGGACACCAGAACAATTAGAAAGGGAATATAATGCAATGGAAGAGGATGATGACTGTGAGGATGACTCTTGGACACCAGAACAAATAGAAAGGGAATATAATGCAATGAAAGAGGATGATGACAGCATAGGTACTTCAAACCCAAGGTACTGAATGTCTATATAATATTGTATCTACTGTTGATAGGAAGCTTAATTAATACATTTTTTCTGCAGATTGGATTACAAGAACAAGAACATTAGAGAAGAGCCCAAAGGAATTGTATTTCTTTCAAAACTGTTACTGCTCTTCCAACACTGCCATTTCTGTTTCGCAAGTGATCCAGATACCAATGTTAGTCAAGCTGGGACATTACTGACAATCGAGTCAAAATGTAACTCTTGCAAACAGCAAAACATTTGGAAGAGTCAACCATACTTACTTGGCAAATTTCCAGAAGGAAACATACTACTAAGGTTTGCAATCTTGAGTGCAGGTGCTTCCTTAAGCAAAGTTTTATTTGTTTTTCGACATATGGGGTTGTTGGTGTACCATCGACGTGCATTCTATTACCACCAAAGACACCTCCTAATCCCAACTGTAGTTGCTTTTTGGCGCACATATAAAGCTAGGTTCATACAATCTCTAAATGGTAAGGAAGTAGTACTTGCTGGAGACGGTCGCCATGATAGCATGGGACATTCGGCGAAGTACGGAACTTACACAATATTCTGTTGTACAGTTGGGCTCATTATTGAGATTGTTCTTGTACAGGTAATTATGGAAGCTCATAATATTACTGTGTGACTACAGAAACTGGGGCCACCAAGCTTTTTTATCCAATCACACACTGTTATAACTTAACATAGAAGACCCTCAACCGAGCACATGGCCGACATCTTTTATTGAACCCTGAACTCCTAAACGAGGCTGCATACATCACAACGAGGCTGCATACATAATTGCTCAATACCTAACACTCCCTTCCCCTTAAGTTTGTCCTTACATAACAGACAGAAAACTAAGGAACTCAATGTGGTTCGTAACATGGTGTATGATTACTGTTCTAAGTAACAAAGTCTTTCAGGTAAGCAGGTGGCTTCCTTTCTCTCTTGGAGCATCGCTCTAACTGCTGTGGGGTGTGTGGCACCTCTATCTGCTCTGGGCTCTCTCCAATCCATTCCTTAGGAGGGGCGTCATCTTGCATTGGAGCTTGCTCTTCCATCGAGACCCCTTGCTCTTTAAAAACAGGAACATCATCATTGGGGTAAGGGGCAACAACCACAGCCCTGGGTTCCTCTGGTTGTGGAAGTACTGGCAAGTCAGCTTGAGTTTCCCATTTAGCACGCAGATGATCAACATGCCTTCTCTGAATACGACCATCCCCAAGAAGCACTGTATACGACAGCGGACCCGTGACTTCTTGCACTACTGCCGGAATCCAGTGTGGACCTGGACCAAAATTCTTCATGTAAACTGGATCACCGGTAGAGAACTCTCGAAGCTTTGCGTGTTGATCATGGAGTTGTTTCATCTTCATCTGTTTGACGTGGATCTTGCCTTGCAGATTAGGATGTAACAGATCAAGCCTACATCGTAATTTCCGTCCCATCAACATCTCTGCTGGTGACTTCTCTGTTGTTGAGTGCGGAGTTATCCTGTAATTGAACAAGACACGTTGCAGCTTGGTTTCCATGGTCTCTCCTGACATCTTCTTTAATCCTTCCTTTATTGTTTGCACCGTCCGTTCTGCAAGACCATTTGTGGATGGATGGTAAGGCGCTGAGGTGATGTGGACTACACCATTTTGACTTAGAAATTCCTCCATCTCACTACTGACAAAGTTGGATGCGTTGTCCGAGACCAACACCTCCGGCAAGCCATGGGTTGCAAACATAGAGCGCAGCTTGCTTATTGTAGCTGATGAAGTTGTGGAATTCATGATCTCCGCTTCTACCCACTTTGAGTGGGCATCTACTACTATGAACAACATCTTACCCATGAATGGGCCTGCATAGTCCATGTGAAGTCTCTTCCAAGGTTCCCCCGGCCACTCCCAGGGGTGTAATGGGGCCACTGCTGGGGACTTCCCATGCACTTGACAATTAACACACTGCTTCACGACTGCTTCACGACTGCTTCTATGTCCCTGTCCATTAATGGCCACCAAACGTACGAACGTGCTAACCTCTTCATTCTGTTGTTTCCTGGGTGTGCTCGATGTAACTCTTCCAGAACAAGCTTTCTTCCTTGCGGGGGAATAACTACGCGCGCCCCCCATAGCACACAACCATCTTGCACACTAAGCTCAAGCTTCTTCGCTTTGTATGTGGCCAGCTTGGGGTCTACCGTTACTGTGTCATCCGGCCAGCCTCGCAATAAGTATTCCTTGACGTTAGCCAATACCGGATCTTTTGCTGTCCATGCACGTAACTGTTCTGCTGTTAAGGGAAAGCTATCTAGCTCCTGTACCATCAACACTCGGTCTGTGGGTTGCATCTCTTCCGTTACGGGTAAGGGCAACCGGCTGAATGCATCGGCATTCCCATTCTCGGAACCAGCTCTAAACTTGATACTGTACTCGTAGCCTCGTAAGGTCACAGACCACCGTTGAACTCTTGGGGACGCAGTGGTGGGTACTTGTTTCTTCTCATTGAAGAGGGACACCAATGGCTTGTGATCTGTGTGTATGGTAAAGGGACGACCATACAGATACTTGTGAAATTTCTTGATGCCAAACATCACACTTAAACCCTCTTTATCCAGTTGCGCGTAGTTACGTTCTGCTGGGTTCAGTGTCCTGGACGCGAAACTGATTGGTTTGTCTGTACCATCAGGCATGCGATGGGATAGTACCGCCCCAACGCCATAGGGTGAGGCATCACACTGCAATATGAGCTCCCTTTCTGTGCAGTAATGTACTAGAACATCTGCAGACAGTATGAGCTGCTTAGATTTGTCGAAGCTTGCCTGTTCCTGGTCTTTCCATTGCCAAGGTTCGCCCTTTCGTAGTAACCTGTGTAAGGGTGCGAGGGCTGTTGACAGGTTGGGAAGGAACCGGTTGTAGTAGTTTAGCAATCCAAGGTACGACTTCAACTCTGACACATTGGTTGGGGCTCTGGCCTCCTGCAAAGCTTGGACCTTCTCCTGCACTGGGTGGACTCCTGTTGAATCTATAACATGACCTAAATACGTAACACTTTCAGCCATAAACACACATTTTCCTTTCTTCAATCTTAGACCTGCCTCCTCTAGTCTAGATAATACCTTATCTAGTGTTTGTACATGTTCCTCATCACTGTTGCCAGTTATGAGTATGTCATCTATATAGACTGCTACCTTGAGGATACCTTGTAGAACGTTCTCTATTGTTCTCTGAAATATAGCGGGGGCACTACTAATACCAAAAGGGAGTCTGGTATAGGTGAACAAGCCCTTGTGAGTGTTAATAGTGACATACTTGGAGGATTCTTCATCTAAGACTAATTGTTGGTACGCATGACTGAGGTCCAATTTTGAGAACTTTTGACCTCCTGCGAGCTTGGCAGATATATCCTCAAAGGTGGGCAAGGGGTACTGCTCTAGTTGGGATACTTGATTGACTGTCACCTTATAATCCCCACAAATCCTTAAGGACCCATCTGGTTTTAGGACTGGCACGATTGGCGCTGCCCATTCTGCAAATTTAACTGGCTTTAGGATGTCCGCCTTGACTAGCCTATCTAACTCAGCATCTACTTTACTCTTCATTGCATATGGCAAAGGTCTGGGCTTAAAAAACCTTGGGGTTGCCTATGGCTTTACATATATTTTTGCCTTAGTTCCTTTGAGAGTGCCTAACTCATCCTTGAAAACTTCGAGGTGTCTTTGGAGTACCTCCCCAAGCCCTTTATCTGACGCTGCTGTCACTTGGTTTACTGACATTATGGGTAGTTGCTTTAACAGGTCCCGCCCCAGGAGGTTAGGGCCTGAACCCTCTACCACTACAATCTGTGCCTTTTTTTCTTGACCTTTGTAACTAATCTCTGTCTCTAGTGTTCCTAGAACCCTCAAGGGCTCTCCTGTGTAGGTCTTAAGCCTGGTTTTGTTGGGCTGTAACTGGAGTGATTTTCCTCCCAACCAATCCCTTAGAGATTCTTCACTAACCAGAGTTACTGGGCAACCGGTGTCTAGCTCAAACTGCATAGATTTGTTTCCCATTTCCAAGGGTATTATTATAGGGGGTTCTTTACCCTTGCTTCCCACATGATAGACTGTCATCACTGGATCCCCCTCTCCCGGCTCCTCCTCTTCTACAGAATTGCATGCTGCAGGCTTTTTCCTCCCTTTGCACATTGCTTTGATGTGCCCTAGTTTATTGCAAGCAAAGCAACGTTCATCCTTGAATTTACAATTGTTGGAATTATGGAGTCCCCCACAACGATAGCACTCATTTTTGCTCTCAGCTTGGGCTTTATTAGTAGTTGGGTAGTTTCTTGTAGGGCTTTGTGTGTGACCCCCCCTATACTGTTGACTTCTACTGTTAGACCCATGCTGAATCGTATTTACTGGGGTACTTAAACCAACACTATCTGGTTCTGGACTACCTTTTTGCAATTCCTGTAGATTTGTACGCGTGGTTTCCATGACAACGGCTATCTCCATTGCCTTATCAAAAGACAAGGTCGTTTCATTCAAAAGTTTTCTTTGAATATGTCCATCATTGACACCCACTACTAGGCGATCCCGAAGCATATTATTTAGTGTGTCACCGAAGTTACAGTACTTACTTAGGCTCCGGAGCTCCGCCACGAACTCGTGAATCGTCTCGCCATCTTTTCTGCTTCGAGTGTGAAATTTGTAGCGTTGTACAATCTCAGATGGTTTAGGTGTATGATGGTCCTGAACTAACTTGACCAACTCATTGAATGACTTTTCCGCCGGAGGGGACGGCTGACAGATACTCTTGATTAAAGCGTATGTTTTTTCTCCCACCGAAGCCAAAAGGATGGCCTTCCTCTGTGGCTGATCCTCGATTCCGTTCGCCACGAAATAATGGCCCATGACTTCGATGTAGTCTTCCCATGACTGACTTTTCGCGTCGAATTTATCGACTTTACCATAGACTGCAGCCATGACTGTTTTGTGTGGGGTTTTCGTTCCGAAATCCTCGTCGCCAATATGTTATAACTTAACATAGAAGACCCTCAACCGAGCACATGGCCGACATCTTTTATTGAACCCTGAACTCCTAAACGAGGCTGCATACATCACAACGAGGCTGCATACATAATTGCTCAATACCTAACACACACCAAGTCTGAAACAAAAGATCCCAATTTCTGTAGTCACACAGTAACTGGTGATGATCATTGTGATGATAGTATTGATTAATGTATCTAGTTGACTTAAAACAATCTAAGCATGAGATTGCACTAAGTCTACCTAATTACTTTCCTGTTTTATGCTTTCATGTATATACGGTAACTTTGCAATAAAAATTGATATTTTAGGCAAATGAAGCTGGTAGTAGCTCTGGTATGGAATTTCTCGGCCATCAAAAAGCATTGGACACACTGGAATCGCAAAGTGGATGAGGGAAGATTGTCCGAAGATGTGCAAGCAGTTGGGAAAACCTATCATTGATCATTTCTTTGACCTGTGGCACATAGCTAAAAGTAAGCTTCTGAAATCCCAATATCTCATGCATCTTACAATATTGTATTATACATGTACTGTTATTTACAAATCACAGACATCCAGAAAGTCTTGATAAAGCTCAGTAAAGAGAAAGGTTGTGAGATCATTGGAAGATGGAGGAAGGCCTGTGTGAGGCATTTTTATTGGTCTGTCACCTCTACTCCACCAAAGATGGGCCTAGTTGTATTAGCAAAATTCCATTCATGTGATAAACAAACACTCAGACCTCCCGAGTAAACTCTTCAACAAGTGTGCCCACCAAGAATATATCAGACCCCGTGTGTGGCTAACAAAAGGTAAACTCTACTTTGCCTAACATTACAGTGAGAGTTCAAACACTAATCAGCTCTACCACTATTCTAAGTGTCAATAATGCTAACATTAAAATTAGCAGTACTATTTATATTTCAAGTGTTTAGTGTTTCCACTCTTATTTCTACAAATTCCAAAAATATATATCTCCCATATTCAAGCAGTGAGTGTCAAAATAACTTGAATCACAAAGTGTGATATAAATTTATAGGTTCAGAAGCATACTGGAAGCTGTGCGAGGCACTTGAAAACATCTACTTAGTCAAGGGAATTAAACAAGCATCTCCTGTGGCACAGACGAGTTGTCTTGAGGGGTACCACTCAGTTATTAATCATTTCGCTCCAAAGATGCTTGCATATTCCTACTTGGGTATGCTGAGCAGGTGAGCATGAAAACGTTTTTGTTGGGGTATATAAAACATCTTCCTTCTCCAAGTAACTACCTTATATAATCAAATTTTCTAGGACAATCCTGGCAGCTCTCCACTTTAACTATGATTTGCGACGAGAAACCAAAATTGATGATAATGGAAACCCCAAGGTTAGAGTAGTGTATGCAAAGTTTAAAGATGGTAACGCCACTGTTAGAGAAGTGAAGGCAGAACACAATTATGGTAAGTAAAATGAGTCTACTAAAATATAGAACATAATTTCTATGCCAATGGAAAACCTCTGCTGTAACAATTGATTGGAGAAATTGTTTTTAACCAATCAAAATTCTGAGTCATGGCATAGCACAGAGTTTTCCATTGGTGTGCAAAATCTGTTTAGTAAATACATGTATTTACTGAAATACGAAAATTATTATAGTAAAATATTATCTTAGTCCTAACAATGTTTCAGCTTATGTTTATGCTATTTACTTTCAGAATATGTTGGTGAATTATATGACACACTCATATCCACTCCTCGAGAAGAATTACGAATTATAGAGGAAGAGATGAGAGATAAAGTACCTGAACCTCTTCATAGCTTACTAGAGAAAGAAGACAAAAACCAGGCTATAAAGAAACACATGGCAAGAAGAGAGAAGGAAACCCCTATCTGTCCACCTGCATGTACAGGTAATATATAGCTAATTGCATAATCGTTGTCGGGTTGAATTATTATCATAAATCATAGAAGCTGAGACCACAAGGATAAATGGGAAATCAGTTCATGACCCACATCACATGCAGATAGATTCAATGTTCTCGTAGTTTTGAAGGTATATGAGCTATTTAACTAAGATTCTACAAGTCTGGATTAAAAGGTCGATCATTTGATGGTGTTATTTGAGAATTTTAATTTCCCAGAATTCCTTTTGGTCATAGCTTTCATGATTTTCAACCCGACAACGATTATGCAATTAGCTATATACTAAAACTGAAATATAGTAGTTCACTTTTATCATGTTTATTCAAACAGGTCCACTATCAATTTTGACACTTACATTGTAAATATATGTTGCTAGTATGTTTTGATTCTCATTCAAATCTCATTCTTCAAAGTGAGTTTTAAATAAATATTATTTGAATTTTGTGTCAAAAATGATAATATTTTTAGTTATTGTATAAGTAATGTGTTTGATTTACAATATATGTTTTACAGAAGCAGAGCTTCAAGCAATTATGCAAGGAAAGAAAGAGACAGCAAATGCCACTACAAGAAAGGCACCAACGTGTACCAAGTGTGGAAATCCAAGAAAAGGACACAAAAGAGGCCAATGTAACATTGAGCAAAACTCCTAAATAAATCGGTTTATAAGCTTACTTTTTAACTAAGATTGTTTGAAATAAATACAAGAAAATTGTTACTCACACTTATACTGTAGACCATAACATCAATTTATGGCAGAGGCAGCCAATAAAAAAATATCAGTGGCAATATACATGTAGTTCAACATAGTTCATAAATCATCATCTTCCTCCTCTTCTGACTTCAGTGTCCTCATTTTCATTATCTTCTTCTTCAAAGCCTCTATGTTCTTCGTTGAAGAAAGACTCCTCGATCGTGATTTCAAAATGAAGTTTAATGACGACGATGATAAGTCCTACAATACAATTAGGGTGTAAAACTAAATAACAAGATAACAAATAGACAATATATCAGAAGCTAAAGACTCACAGTAATCATATAAGTGCAATTACATGGGCATAGGGTCGTGCTTCAAGATTAGTTTGTAGATGTAAACAAAATGGCTGACTGCTTACTCGTTCGGGTCAGCGGTAACTCAGAGCTGGCTGTTGGTCAGCGGGTAGTCCCTTCATTCGTTATATATATACTTAAGTTATATAATAGACACAGCATGGTAGAGCGCTAGGAATTCTTCTTGACATCTATAGACTATAACTATAAGCTTATACAACAGATCTGAAAACACTGAAAGAGCAAAAGTAAAAGTAAAAGCCTCAGTGAAAATAGAAAGACGAAAAGGAACCTCTGCTCGCAGAGTAATTGCTTCGATAGAGGTAGGAATATTGGTTACTATGTACATTACCATGTAATTAATCTCCTGTGACTGTGTACCAGATTGTTCTTCGCGAACGACTTGCTCTTCATATTCCGCTGCTTCTTCCTCAGTTGAAAGCGGTTCATAATGTTCACTGCCGTCTTCATATAACAATTCATGAGAAAAGGAGTAACAGTTTCTTCGTCACTTTGGCTCAGATTGTCAATGAAATCTTCATTTAAAAACGATGCCATTCTACAACTAAAGTACGCCAAACTACCATGTGTTGCGCATATGACATCAGAGAGAATAAAATGCAATACCGCTGACAATCAAATCACTGACTCGGCGGAACGCAATTTCGTAATGGCGGACAGTGTTTTGGCGATGTTCAAAGGCAAAATTTGGACGCTTAAAATTTTTTTAAAAACTTATTTTTGTGAATTTATGTTTTTTTCAGACCTCATCAGCATTTTATGTGCAAGAAAAGTCTTCAAAAAATGTACAAATTTCATCATTCTAGCACTTTAAGGAATTGTGTCAAACCTGTACAGCGCTCCATTTATCTTGAGGGTTCTTCCAAGAACTTGTGCATTGTTTATTCCATGTCCCTTGCTTTGAGCATCGCTTCTATCAGGAATCCTCTCTCTTTCTGTACATCACACGGGTAATCAAGGGTGATATGTACTCTTACTCTGTGTACTGCGTGTAAGCGTCTTCTGTCGGTGCTGAGCGACATTTCACGTGATATAATTTCTTCAATAAGCTGTTTGCAATCTTCACCTCTCGTCTCCGGTAATATTTTTGAAGTTTACCTGCGCTTTTCATAATTACTCGACCTCGACAACTTCGGCGCCTGTCGAAAACGTGCGTTTAGACTGCCGTCAATCAAACTTAAGACAATAACCGAATGTGATCCGAAGTTCCGAACTGAACTGTACTTTATATCAGTCTGTTGTAATAATGGTGCGAGAATAATCGCCATTCAACAAACTATGGCTTTTCCTTTGGATCGTTTGAACGCATGACTACGATGTTCGGTGTCATGTCATAATTTCGATAATAGTCCTCTACACATAGATGTAAAGTGTTGTATGTCCATCTGTGTGGAAGTAAAAATGTGGTAGTTTCTGCACCAGAAACTTTACCATCCTTTATGTCAAGGAACAAAGCAACTTACTATGAGGCATGACCGTGAGCTAATTCAACCTTCTGGGGCAAATAGTAATGAAACTTATAATAATAAAACTTTATTCAAGTGTCAATGTGTTTTAGGAGCAATAACAGTTACTATTCATACCTGATCTTCAGTCTGATCCACTATCTGCGTATCGTCCAGGTCAGGGAAAGGAATGAGAATGTCTGTATAGTCTTCTGTATTCTCGCAGGTAGCCATTTTGTCAAGAAGACGTAGTCGGCTAGTTCTCGGATCGCATTCGGTTATCGTCGTAAGTTTGATTGACGGCAGTTTAAACGCATGTTTTTGACAGGCGCCGAAGTTGTCGAGGTCGCATAATTATGCAAAGTGCTGTAAATTTTCTCTCCTGGTGTACGCCTCTAGGCATGTTTGCAGCTTGCCGACTTGCAAGCTCTCTTGTGAAGAAAAGTGCTCCTCGACTGTCTCTTTTAATTCGTTTATTTCCTCCCATACATTGTCCAGCAATTTCTCTACATCTTTGACCGTGTCTTGGAGTCCTTTCACTTGTGACTTTATTTCTTGTCTAAACGCATTCATGTCCGAATGAGCCCTGTCGAATCCATCTTCCATTCTCGTTTGCATACTATTTAGTTTATCCAGTATAATAGTTATCGTGGTATGACCTTTGTCGCCGGACGCCATCTTTGGTTCTTGTAGTGCCGGTGAGGACAAACGTCTTTGCTTGGAGGAAGTCTTTCGTACTTCAGACAGCACACTTTCAGGACTGGAAGAGCTGCTGAGCATCCGCATTTTGACTTATTTACTTTTCTTCGGCATTAAAACCGTACAACCTCATGCAGGAGAGCAAAGGGAACAAAAAGTTCGCTCTAACCAAAAAAAACAACCTTCGGCCATGTGGACTCGACCCGGTCTCCTGATATGTTGTTTATCTTACTGTTTGTAATATGCATTTGAAGTGAGAAAGTAGACAATTCATGGTGGGGTTCGCATCTTGTGGCCATCTGAGAAAGTCAATGAAACACATGGCCATCTTTAGACCATTAGATAGTACACCAGTGAGAGGAGTTTTCATGAATTCTGCATATTGACCCTCCGGCTATATAATGAAAATTTGCACAAGGATTGAGTTTGGATATAAAATGTCAAATACTAGTATTATTTTGTAAACAATCAATCAAAATCAGTTACTTTGATAATTGACTCCAGTCTTCGACTGTTCCATACCATCAATAATTTATTACGGATGAATATTTTTCTGTTTTTTTCTCAGCCTTTTTTGGTGCTTTGTATATTTTTTTCTTTCCCCTCTACAGACATGGAAGATAAAGTTGTCTGTCGTTTTCTTATTAAAACAGGCATTGTATCAGTACGATTGTGGATATTCTTACTCCTGCTGGTCCATATGGAGTTGTTTCTGTTTCGCCCAAGACATCCTGTTTTCTTAGGGTTTTTTTTTTGGGGGGGGGGGGGGGGGGGGATCGATCGAATATGCTCATTTATTAATAAACACACACCACACTTCGTAAAACGATTCGTCTGTGAACATGAAAGATAGAAATAATTTAGAAAAATAAAGGAAAGGAAATTACTAACATTCCTATTCGCCTCGTTTGAATTGAATTGTTTGTATTCATTACTTTGATATTTATTCATGTTTTTGCTTACCTTTGGGATGATTACTTCAGGAAATTATTTTTTCTACATTCGTCAGAACTGTGCCCTGCGCAAAGGCACAGAACCAACTTTACGTTCGTCCACCTCATACATACTAAATATCTTGCCGATTGTATAACACAAGGGCAATTCCTTTTTATTGCAGTCTGGCATGACATTGACCTTGTTGGCCACCATCTCGCCAAAATCTCGCCAAACCACAATTCTGCAGAAATTGCTCTTGAGGATTTTAAGGTCATCTCAATGCGACCATGGATGGCTGTCGTAGAAAGACCACAACCTTTCATGTTCTTCTTGTAACAGTGATATCTAATGAAAGCAATACAAACATGGATAGTAAAACATTGAATTCCAAAAAAATTGTTATCCAAGATGGCCCCAAAATGGTAAAATGAGAACATTGATGTACCCTTTTTTTCAATGAGAAAATGGAATTTCAGTGAATGAGCACGCTCCTTCCCCTCCAGGACCTTCAGCCAAAAATGTAGCAGATATTTGTACCGTCCGTAGGCCATTCCATGGGTAAAAATCCATGCCTTTTGGCATACAATTTTCCCCTTCACTCAGTGGTCATGCTTGATCACGTGTTGGCATCTTCGTTGGCTGATGTTGAAGAAGTTGATTATCCACTGTACTTGCTCCTCACGATTAAGTTCCTGGAACTGTATCCTTGTTTCAAAAGTCTCCTCCAGTGTCATCTTCTTCTTTGCAGCAGCTGGTAGGACATTTTTTCTTGGATGTCATTTATCGACGTTTTTAGTTGTTTTTTTTAGGATTCCCACTTTGGGTTCGTTTTCTTTTTTCCTTGGAGGTAGAATCATTTACAGAACAATCGACTTCCACCTTTAAAAAATGGAAACTCAGAGTTACAAGGCAGTGGAATAAAATAATTTTCTAATGTATATCAGAGTTTTAACTTACTCTAAGAACTTCATCAAAACTTGAGTCAACTTCTTCTAGTGAGTTGGTGCCAGGGACGATGTAGTCATCCTAAAATGAAATAATTTATTTAGGTTATTGGTCTTTCAATCATGAAACACAACATAGATTAGGTAAAGGACACCGACTGCATTTTGAAGATTTTAATATTACAATTTTTTTGGCCATTACCATCTCGCTGCCATATCCCATTTCATCGGAACTGAGGTCAGAATACGTGGATTCTTGATCACTCTGTGAATAATTAACTACAGTAAATTGAAAGTGCAGCACTACTTGACAAATTCTTTATAGCCACAATTGAAATACTGAACTTCTTACTGCATTCATTACTTACATTAGTGTGATCGATTAATGCGACGTTTGAGTCTCTAGTGTGGCCATGGTTACAAGCACCTTCACAGGAACATCCGTCTTCCAGGTGACTGAGATTGCTATAAATCTACATGATATTAAAAATATTTTAAAATTTGAAATTATAAAGAAGCTGTAATTACCAAATTAATTCATTTAAAATATTTGTCATCCAAGAAGTTCAATTTTCTTAATTTACTGTTTGAGTGGATAATTACTTACAAATTACCCTATTTCCTGTTCCCGCCAATTCCATCAGAGCAGAAAAACACATAGAGCGACATTACAAGTACGTTTCACAAGCGTCATTTGGTGATACAGAGTCGAAACAAAAGTATTTTAACTATGTTGATACATAACATATGCTGCTTGTTTTAGGATTTCTTTTTCTTTTTTCTTTCTTTAGTACGGCTTACTAGCGTACTAACGTTACCATTACGTAACTGTATTGGCTTATATATGGACATTGTCTTTTTACGTTGTTGTTGCAATACATGAACCGGCCTTTTGGACTTCGTTAAACTTGTACTAAGCGTACCAAGGGATAGATAAAACATTCTAAGAGACTAGTATGGCCGTACGAACGTTCTAAGCTTACCAATTCCATTTCCATACTCTGTATCAAACTATTGAACTAAGTGTTCTGACCATGGTAAATAAAGTTATATTTTATACAACGAATAATGTTATCATTCACGTTATTTTCTCTCATCTAAAGCAACAGCTCTTATTCGTAGGAAGTAATTATCTGCAGTGACGTAGTCGTCTCTCGACCAATGAATTAAAATCACTGAGAAAATAATGTGAATGATATAACGACGAATAACTGTACGCGGTCGTAGCTGCCAATCACGTCTTCAAGTACATCACCTGGTCGTCTTTCTCCGTGTTCACGTTACCCTGGATACCAGTTTTATTTGTAATGAAGCGTACGTAACTTCTCGCACGTACGTGCTAACATTGAGTGAGGGTTCTAAAATGGATAGTAATCTTCCAAAGAAGAGGAAGCTTACTAGTAACATTTTTTCATTAGAAGCAGTCCAAGCTCGTTGTCACGCAAAACAGGTTTTGAAGGACGACCTCAAGCTTCACATCGATGCCATTCGCAACATTGACTTGGCCACTGGAACGGAGAATCTTCAAGAAGATGGAGATGATGCGCTGCTGATTTTGTCTTCAAAGCTAACTTTTCAAGGCTGTCTGTCTTTTCAAAATGGCAATTCGACATGTTCCAGAAAACTATGTCATGAAGTCTTGTGGTTCTGGTGTCGAGCTTCGCTCCATTTTGATACACGAGATAGTCACAAGTTCACCTGTAATTGTTATGTCCCTGGACGATGTGGACTTCTACGTAAAGTTCATGGAAACCCATTGCTCAAATTTCCTGTCTTCTGATTTAGTATCTAGTCAATAGCTGTTTGTAAAAGCAGTGATTACCGACCTACAAAGTTTCTATCTCGTCCTGTAAAGCGGTGTATCATTTGCGAGAAGGAGTTAAATATGCATAATCCGCCATCAAGTGCAAAGCTGTTTACCTTCATTTACATACTGAGGAGTTACACAGAATAATATACTTTCCAAATGTGTTTGAAAAGAGTCGAAAAATATCTGACAACGCATCTGACAAGCAATTACGGCACGTATCTTTGGTCACGTACGATCTTGTTTTAATAATTAGATATTAATTACCCTGTTCTGCAGAATCGTGGCGGTGGCGTTCATTCCCTTCTGCACCATCTAGGTCTGTCAATGAAAGAACATATTATTGTGATTGTGGTCGGCCACTTGGTCGGCTGCCAAACACTCAAGAAACTAGAGTTGCACTCGGCTGCGACTCTTACGCTTCTCTCGTGCTTAGCAGCCTCCCGCGTGCATCCATAGCTCGATGGACGCATGCTGAGCGTTGACCATTCCTTCAGTATGGGTCAGCTAGGGTGTTTAATATTGTGCTTGTATTAAGAAGTACACTATTTAGAAGTATACATGTATGTATAACAACTAATTACCTTGTACATCAACTGCATGGGCGCTTGGCTCTTCACTAGAAAACACTGTTTAAATAGAAAGAATTACTTAACTTTATTACTAACATTTCAAGCCCAAACACTTTGCAAGAGTATATCATGGCTTTTGCGATATAGCTATGTGGTTTCAGCTATATACACTATAACAGTGATAACTATGATTATCAATGCCATAATTGTATTGCAGATTACTACTTTAATGTAGATTGATAATAATTAGATATTAATTACCCTGTTCTGTAGAATCGTGGCAGTGGCGTTCATTCCCTTCTGCACCATCTAGGTCTGTCAATGAAAGAACATATTATTGTGATTGTGGGATGCACTAGGATAACCAGGGATACACTAGGATAACTAGGGATACACTAGCTATAGGATAACTAGGATGCACTTTATTACTAGCACCTTGCAAGTATTATAAAAACTTACCTTTTGTCCTCAATCGTTGAGAAACTTTGCTCAACAATGAGGGGAGAACACAAATGCAAACTTTGGTATGGAACCTCCCCTCGACGTCCAAACCATTCTTGACCTTCAGAATTTCCATAATAAATATTATTAAAAGTTGAGGATGCATTAGAGATTGGATACACATTAAGTTTTAAAAAATCATTATTTCATGTAAGAATAAGATTTATTGGTTACCTTGAAATAATCTACGGTGGAATCTTTGCTAAGGAAACGTAACCTTTTCGTATCCTTTTGTCGGTGCTCTTGAAGGGCCAATTTCTCCTCGTGGGTCAAGAAAGATGATGAAATTGCCAGCCAATCATTCTGACATCATATCTTATCTGAAACAACAGAACAATAATGATAATTATTGTCATTTAGTTGCATATTAGATCTAATAAGAGCTAGATCACATGTGTATACAAATTTTAGACTGCTGTACCATTGCACAAGTGAAGGGTTTCCCATGAAAATAGCCTAAGTGACGTTTTTGATGATTTTTAAACATTTATGCAATTGCTTCATAAACACATGTACACCTACTGGCTACCTATACAAACATGATTTGGTGATTTTGAGATCGATTATTACACCAGATAAAGAGCCTTGATCGACATTATCACCACCTGTGCACTCCCCTCCCCTCACCATTCAATGTTGACCATTAGTTGTGCTCCTTCATGGACAATGATGTATCTTCAACATTGGAAAGTGGGGAGGGGATTTGTAAGCATATATAGTTCATATTTTAAAAATATGCGATTTTCAACATATGAACCTCACTACTGAAGGACTTCAACATTGAGAAGGGGGAGGGGAGGGGATGGGGAGAGCAAACTTGGGAAGGGGATGGAGTTATCACTACTGAGCACTACAAGGATATTTACATGCACAGAACCTCTCTTTCAGAAAGAGCCATCACTCTGTCCTCTAATCCCTTAATACGACACGTTTCCATTTCACCACTGATGGAGCAGGTGGCCTTTGAAGAGCTGGAAAAAGGACCATTCACAAATGGTGCCAATGTTTTCACAACATAGTCCCAAACCAGTGGGATATCCCTTTCCACTCCTCCCCTTTTCATGACCTGTAAGAGAGTTACAGAGAAAATAATCATGCAGTCATCATCATGATTTTGTTATCTATACCAGTATCTATCACAATAACATATCCATCAAATGTGTAAATTCATATGAGTGCGTCAAAAATTCTGAAGAAAATAACCTGCATGCACTCGCTCGATCAATGGTGTGAATGGCATCAGTAGCGAGAGCACTTCAACTACAATTTTATTCAAAATCACAACAAAATCCTCAACTTTCTTGCCATTTTCATCTTTGGCTATATCATAAAAGCAATAGAAGACAAATTTCCATGGTTTACTGGTGAAATAGATCAATATTTTATTGGGATGTTGGGAGAACACGAGAAAATCGAAAATCAAACTGTCCAAAAGGACTCGTTTTTGGCAGATACATGCAGTACATGTATTTAAAATATCCTCTTAATTGTCACGGTTTAATTTGCCTGAATTACATAATTGCTCATAAATTACATTCTGTGGTTCTCATCAGTTTTATTATGTTTGTGTTAACTATTTTCAATTTCCAATTTTTAGTTGTAAATATGTATTAGATGTAGCTACTGAAGATGGCAGCAATATTAGATATATTGCATTCAGCTTCGGGCTATGCCTTCTTACATGTGTATATCTGAACGCCAGCCAAACCTCATGTTTTCAAATGCCTGTTATGTTTTATCACAGTATAAACCATGACTTAGCCTATACATTTGTAGCTATAGAGCAAAAAAAATCGACCCCTCCCATTTACAAGCCACTCTTGCTAATTAATAATGAATACTCACTAAGCGAGACTCAACCACTTACATCTTGCGTGAACCATAAGAGTGTTGCATATATCTCTTGGCTGCGTACCCTTCTGAAGGCATTCTCCACCTTAGATGACACAAAGTCATCCGGGTCAGTACACTCTTGCTGCAAATACTTCAAAACAGACTGGAGACATTCAAGGAGGCCTTTATTGGCCTCCTTTGTTGCTTGCTCCAGATTTCGCACCAACTCTGTTCTGACATTCAGAGGATGCTTTGGGCTTAGGCTTTCAAAAACAATGATAGTCTCTCTGGAGAAGATTCTGAAACCAAATTTAATAAGCCAAAATATAATAAAATCAATAAATCTGAAACAAAAGCCATGGACCACAACTGGACGTAAATGTACTATTTATTAAACTACACAAATGTACCGTACTTTGTTTTCTGTAGTTTTTCTCAATTTCACATTCCTTTGAGGTATCAACTAGATTAGATAACTCTTACATGTCGATTTCTGGGCATTAGTTCAATTTGTTTTTCATAGAAATAAAAAATGTGAGGTTTTGATGCAATTTCACAACCTCGAAAATGACCAACAATTGACTTGGATTTTCTTCCAAAATACATCATTGTGAAACAAATTGCTACTTTCTCAGCAATTTTTGACAGCGAGGGCCCCGCCCTTTAATAATGATCATAATACTTGTTAATAAATTCAAAATCATTAGCTTTATGTACTCTAGCTAGAGCTATCAATAATTATCAAAACTGTGTCTCCATTTATCAAAATGTTTCCCCCGTTGAATGTTTTACTGCGAAACTTTCGTTATGAATGGACACACGATGCAACTTTTCTTGCAGCAACAGTTGCAGAGGTAGGATCAAGTTCTACTTCTGCAACTGTTGCGCACAACGTTGCATCTTGTGACACCCCCAAAAAAACTTGTTGTGCGTAACGTTGCAAGAAAAGTTGCATCGTGTGTCTGGGCCTTACAAATACATTGTTCTTTAGTTACCAAAGTACACTTTACTGGCTTGTCATTCCGCGTAGCTACACACATTGCTCAGCCATCCGGGTAATGAGTTGGACGCACTCGCTGAATATATGCTCGCCATGTGCTGAATACGCGCTCGTTAATCGCTCGTGATGCGCGTTAGGGGAAGTTACATGTACATTTTTAAATGTGGTACTTTTTACTGTGGTACTTTTTTCAAAGGTTTTCCTTTGGTTCTCAATTTATTTGTTTCTTACCTTTTGTCATGGGCACAAGTAAAATTTGCTGTGACTAAAGGAGGCCTTCGTGGTTTCCCTGATGAAATGACTGTATCTCGTCCTGCCTAAATAATAGCAACATTTATTTGTAGGTAAAGTAATACATAATCTAAAAGCAGATGCCAAACAATAGCATTGCAGCCAATATATCCAGTTCACAATTCAATAAAAATCCAACAAGTACAAACATTTGCCTTTAAGATCGTGACAAACACAAGGAAGTACGATCATGTTAGTTCCTTATTGCGCCAACTTCAATGGCTACCCGTGAAACAACAACTTCACAACTTCACTATAAAGACTCGGTCATGGCATTCAAATACCTAATCAACCTTGCTTGTGATTACTTAAACAGCAAACTTCGCAAGCAATCTGAGATCCACAACTGTCGTACAAGATACTGTGACCTTTTGGACACTCAACTATTCAGAACAGCTTTTGGTCAGAGAACATTTAAATGCATGCAGAGCTATTAAGATATTAAACGATATTAATAAAGATCTTCAAGAATTATCTTTGAAGCAATTCAAAGTTATGCTCAAATCTCAGCTTTTAGCTGAATTATGAATTGTAAATTTAGGCCTTTTATGTGAGCCGCCTCTCTTAGAACAGAGGTTTCACTTTACCAATCGGCAATCAAACTTCAAATGACTTCACTTTTGTGTGAATTCAATTGAACTCGGAAATCTTTCACTAAACCTCACTTTAACTTGTTGGCTTTTGGGAAATTTAATCACTAATAAGTGATAATTGATAATAAGTTACAATAGAGAGTCTGAAAGTGGTAGAACATTTTAATCTTCAAATCTTCAAAACTATGGCACTCATTACCAACTTCGATATTTATATAAAACAATGTTCTAGTATTCGTTTGCTTAAGAATTCTTTTCATAATTTTATAATTAACCAGTATGAAGGCATTGATCATTTCATAGTCGATTAATTTTTATAAATTTTATATTTTAGAAATATTTCAATATTATGTATATTTATATATTAGTATTACTATTAGGTTTAGATTAGGATATGATATATTTTATATATATTTTTTGTAAGATTATATATATATTTTTAGATTAGGAGAGCCATAAGTTTTTCAGCTGAAGCTGTAATATGTATTCCCTCGTAAAATAAAGTTTATTATTATTATTATTTATCATTATGGTATTACCGGTACTTATAACTATACTATACTTTATCACTTAGAATAACAGGTCCTTCAGTTTACTATATCATCAATATGTTTGAGAAAAAGGCTCCAGAAATTAAATGAACATAATATTAAATAAAAGATAGGCATTTCCACAGCACTAGACGTATCACTTTAAATTTCATTGATTCAATTACATGTGCAGAGTATATGTATTACCTGATTGAATAAAGCCTGGACAATGAATGCAACATCGTCTGCTGATGTAGGATCGTCCCAGGCAAATGGCATGTCACAACTCTTAGAAAGCTGCAGTGCCTTTTTTCCAGTGCAGTCTGAAAAATAGAATATAAACAGATGACCATTAAACAGTTATCGACCAATCGCATTGGCACATAGCACTCTCCAAAACTTGGCTTCAATATGGAATGTACATGCTTATTCTATGTCAGTCCTCAAGAATATATACATTTTTCTAAAAAGTATAAAAAATAAGTTTCTTCAATTTTGTTTTGAAAAACGTCCCTAAGAGTCAACTAACAAGCCAGTACCCACAGGTATTAATAAATACTTAATGACTGGTCCTGAGGGAAACAGTTAATTTTGTTTCCTGAGAATCTCATTGCTTCCCGAGAAAACTAACATTCTAAGAAACATAATATTAACTGCATACCAGGGGTTAAGACCTACATGCAGGAATACATCTTGAATTAAAATTTAAAAAAAAAAACACAATGTCATCACTAAGAAATTTACCCAAATTTATTAAAAAAACCGCTCATAATAATACCACAGGTTAAAATGAACATTACCACAAAACCACACTAAAAATAAAACAAAACCGCATCACCACAATACATTAATTATGTCCCAATCAGTTATATATCATGATACAGTAGAACTATTTAACAGATCATTTTGAAGAAAACATTATTTGAACACCATGAGCTTAATTTATATACCGTAGATGGATATTATGTACACTCAGCTAGTATACAGAACGGCATTGAAAATTGACAACTACCGGAAAGGTACAATTGAAGGGCTCCCTGCAAGAACAACGTAAGTGATCTCTGATCAAAATCTAAATTCTCCTCGACATTCTTTGAATTCCAAAGGATAATTTTGATTTTGATCACAAGTCACTTACTCCGTTCTTGCAGGGACCCCTTCAATTATGTTACTATAATGATACCTCATGCAGTTGCCTCTTTTCTGGGTACAGATTGACATAGAGGGCAGTTATTTGGTCATTGATGATGGTACTAGTAACAAATAATTATTATTGCTTAGTATTCACCCCTTAGTTCAACATTACCAGTTAGGGATGGAAATCACAGCTTTCAGTACTGTCGATTTTCCTGTCTCTGTGTCGCCTGTTAAGATCACAACAGGACACATCCCCTTATCATTGGCAATCTTTCTGTACCCCAAAGACATTGCCAACCCTCCAATGGCAATGCATGATGCTGCGTAGTTATTCACAAGCAATAATTTCATGCTATTGAACAGGTTTAGGAGCCCAGTTGGTGAAAAAGGTTGAAGTATATTGTATGTGTTCTGGTCTGAAATAATACCAGTGCTGATTTACACTGAACTGACTTATTAAACATGTTAAACTTTTCAGGCTACCTTGAAGTCTTGAAGCAGTTTGCCATTTCTCCTTTCGTACTATTTTACACCCTAGATTCCATTTATGAGTCAAGATGAGTACTACACGTACAACGGTAGTGGGCCGGTCAATCTACTCAGTATTTTTAACTCAGTTAGCCGACGCACAGCACTGCCTGAAGCAGTTTCGAACAGCAGTCCAAAAAAACAAAATTTCAATGTTTGTCAAGTTTCAATATGCCTCTATCCACATCCCTGGTGACCTGATTTTAATCATATGTCAATAAAATCGGGCGCAAACCATTGCATTGATTCGACATACCACGATCAAAGTTATTAAAGTTAGCCATACGGACATACAAGTGCGGTCGAATTGTTTTTCTCGCATTCACCTGACTACGTTCTATCCCGGGCGTTCATTCGGCTTCGAAACTGATACACAAATCTGAAGGTGAGGGTGGAAACCAGAGAACCCAGATAAAATCCCTCGTGGTACATTGCATAGCAGTCGAACAAACTCAATCTCAGTCACCGATATGAAGAATATTAACAAACGCAAATGATTCGGCGCCTGGATTAGGACTTGAACAACTCAGCTCAACCGAAAACGAATGGGACTTTATCTATCTATAAATTGTCGCTTTAGCTCCAAATTATTACATTGTAAAACTCTAAAAAAAAACTTATTAGAAAGGAATTGAGATAGATGTAAAAATAAGCTTACCGAAGTGCCAGCATTACTTTCAGTCCTTTCAGATCCCCCCCGCGACAGATTGAGTTGCTTTGGAATTTTCCATGATAAATACCGTAGTCTGTGATGTGACACTGTAATAGAATATCATTGGCTTTGGAAACAGGGCGTTTTCACATAATTCCAGGCATATCTGGCAGGAGAAAGGAAACCGAGCCGAACGGCTTCCGTCCTAATTCAATGCCATACAACGAGTCGTACAATGTAAGACATTGCACTAATTATAAATAGCGCCAATGAACAAAGGATGCATCGCATGTTACTATAAAGCACCATATGGAATATCATTGGCTTTGGAAACAGGGCGTTTTCACAGAATTCCAGGCATATCTGGCAGGAGAAAGGAAACGGAGAACTTCCGTCCTAATTCTACACTGCTCATATCAAGCTCTTGTAGCGCCTCTTGTAGCGGCACTCTTTGGCTCTTTGACTAATAAAGTGGTGATATGCCATGTTGTGATAATGTGAGTGAGGTTTTTTTGTAGATGTACTGTATCTCATGCGGACCAAACAATACTGTCACGCGGCAACGGAAATGTCGGTGCATGCAACATCAACTTGCAATATACACAGGTGTATATGTGGAGCGCGGTCAATGATGACGTCACACAGGAAATCAGAATTACCGTACCGTTAAACTCTTCACAATCAAAAAGGCCATTGATGTTTCCAGATGCAAAAGACTTCAAACATGCGACAGCTGTATCTTGCATTTGCATTGCTTGTAGTGATATGGTGCTCGAGGTGGAGGTTTGTAGGATCAATAACATTGGGTACGCATGTGGATGAAAACTTAACACAATTGACGAAGGAATTTCTAGCTAACCCTAGAAATATTAGATATGACCACCCGATTATACCACCAAGAATCGGAGAGACAATTGAAGATTTCCTTTTGCCGAAAGTCTTTCTTTGGTGTCCAATACAGCATTATGGTCTGAATATTCTATGCCCTGTACATCAATTGCCGTTGACTGTGGGTTACTTTACAGACGAGCTTCAAAAGAAATGTCCAAGGAACCCGCGCCTGGTTTACGACATCGGTGGCAATGTATTGCTTGTACAGCGTGCTTATATATGTCAAAACGGGGGAATAAAACACAGATATTTATCAGCGAGTGTTGACATTTTGGAAACAATACCCAGGCTATATGGAATCGGCAGTTACCCAATTGCTATGTTTTACAAGTCAGCTTGTACTAAACAGTTGATCAATCTCGTTGAAACCCAGTTATTGCAAGGGGTGAATTTTCTTTCAACTTGCAAAGGAATTGCTGCTCTGAATTTTAAGGAGTTTAACGAACGCGTGGGTTGTTTAGCTCTGTCACAAACTTCCCTATACACGAGACACTAACTCAGCGATTTTACAGTGATCAGCTGTATGCTTTTCCGGGACACATTTCTCGCGAACTTTGTTGACAAGCAGCCTTTCTGTGATGCCAAGATGGAAAATATTGCAAGAAGTAGTAGATGTTTTACGTGTGATCATACTTTCAAAGTTAGTAAGTATATTTGCGCGTCAAGGAGAAGCGACAAAAAGTGCATAAAACAGTTTGAAAACCTTTACATAGTATTAAACGAGAATCATCAAGTTGTTGGCTGGAGACTGACGAAAAGCACCAAATTTGAGGAAATCAGAGATCTCTTAAAGGATCTGAAGGATTGCTTAGAAAATGAATTGGAGTGTATTATTGTGGATGACTGTTGCAAAGTGAGAACTTTATATCACTCCATATTTCCAAGCACAATGATCAAACTCGACCTTTTTCACGCATCACAGAGAGTTGTAAAAACATTTCCCAAAGGATCTCAATGGTCTAAACAAACTTCGACCGAATTTGGGCTGATTTTTCGAAAAGACGGAGACTTAGGAAACACACGTAATTTTCCAACGCCCGAACCTCTTATTATCGAAAGAAATTTAAATAATTTTATCAAAAAGTGGCAAGGAACAAATGACATTGAAAACAAAACTATAAGAGAGTTGGAAAACCTGCGTATCCATATTAGGAAGGGATGCTTATCTGGGATTCACCCAGGACAAGGTACAGAATGCAACGAGCGCCTCCACCAAACATTAAACAAATCTCTGTTATGCGGATCAACCACAATTGGTCCCGAGATTGCCATTGCAATTTTGACAATGATATTTTACGGAATAAATTGTCGGAAACAAGGTAAAAAGCATAATAGCAATTGTAGAGTCATACCTTTTGTACCACTACCAAACACTCCAGCCATCGCAAACAAAGAAAAACATCGGAAAGCTGCCCATTTCAATTCATGTATTCTTAGAGAAAACGTTAAGTTGGATAACGTCTGGGACAACGATGAGGTAGATGAAATTCCAATTAACAGTTTAAATTCAGATGCTGTATTGGTATTGGAAAATGTCGAAGTGCTCTGTGGTCCCTGTAGTAGTAAGACAAGGGCTCATTTTTGGGAGGTTGTCTGTTTGAAAGAATTTTGCAGTAACATTTTTATATTACATTAAAGGCCAATGAAACTGGGGGCAGTTCTCCCATGGAGCTAGAGGGATGTAAAAGAGCTTTCTCATTCTTGGAATCAGTTGGTCTGCCTATTTCTATATTCATTTCTGATCGGCATAGAGGTATAGCTAAATGGGTTAGGGAACAGTGCCCTAACACAGCCCAATTCTTTGACATTTGGCATGTTGCCCGTTCTATTGGTAAAAAAACTTCTAAAGATCAGCAAAGTGAAGGGCTGTGAGCTAATCCATTGTTGGATGAAGGGTATTAGAACGCATTTATACTGGTGTGCAACATCAACAAAAAGGGGCTTTGAAGAAATGATACTTGCCAATTGGAAGTCGTTTATAAGGCATGTTGCTAACAAACACACTGGACACTCTGATGCACTATTTAAAAAGTGTGCCCATGGCAAGCTTAACCAAAGAAAGTGGATTAAAATAGGTATGTAGAGTTGGTTTACAATCCTAATAAATAAGAATGGTTTTATTTAACCAGTGAAATGAAATCTAATAGCCAAGGAATCAAATGGAAACCAAACATACAATGTAGAGTGGTACTGCGTAAATCATAAACCCGTGACTGAAATAGACATTAGTTTAACACATGTTAGTACACCCTACATGTAATTCCATCGTGTTCTATTTGTTTACATTTTGTACTTTTGACTATTTACATGTACCTCTAAATAGTTTTTTATTTCAAAGGTTTATGAATACAATGGAATTAGGGTTTACTAATGTCTGTTAGACTAAGATATATTTCTCGGTTGAATAAAAGCACTCTTAACAATAATAATAATTGATTAATTTATATATATAATGATTGTTGCAGGTACAAAAGCACATGAGAAGTTAGAGTTGAACTTGATGAATACCAGGTTGTTGAATGACATTAAAAAACTTTCACCGGATGTGCAGACCAGTGCTCTAGAAGGATTCCACGCCACACTAAATCACTGGCATCCCAAAATGATTGCATTCTCTTGGTTAGGAACCTACTGCAGGTTGGTAAAGGACCACTGGCATTGGGAATAATTCATAATGCAGTCTTTATGTTAGTTCCAATGTTCAATATTATTATTACAAAGTTTTTACAGTCAAACCAGGTCACTCGTGCCCCCCTAGAGTCCATTATTGACTTTGTTATTTGAAAATTGATTTGAT
Organism: Actinostola sp. cb2023; assembly: GCA_033675265.1. Taxonomy (NCBI): domain Eukaryota; kingdom Metazoa; phylum Cnidaria; class Anthozoa; order Actiniaria; family Actinostolidae; genus Actinostola; species Actinostola sp. cb2023. The sequence goes on from JAUJYZ010001316.1 coordinate 356,481, forward strand.
TTTTCGTTTTGAACTTCAATTATTGCGAACGAACATTTTAATATTCAAAACAAGAATAATTTGAAAATTCGATTGCTGATTGGATTAATAAAACAAATGATAAAAATGATAAAAATGATAAAAATGATGGGCAGACACACAACACGTACGGGCTGCCTGTGTCTGCCCTTATTAATCCAATCAGCAATCGAATTTTCAAATTATTCTTGTTTTGGATATTAAAATGTTCATTCGCAATAATTGAAGTTCAAACCGAAAAATCAAATCAATTTTCAAATAACAAAGTCAATAATGGACTCTAGGGAGGCACGAGTGACCTGGTTTGACTGTAAAACACATGCTTAAAACATAAATAAAATAAAATAATTTATTGTAGGCATATATTGGCATCTTTACACTTCAATGAAAGTGTGAGATGAGAAACGAAGAAGTCAAAAGATGGACAGGAATACATACGTATTATCTATCCAAAGTTCAGATTGGGAGAGCAAGTGGTACGCTGTCCCACCAAGTTATGGTGTGTAACAATGTATTCATAATTATTTTTGATACTGTTATAACACCTTGGTCCAGCATAATGAAATTTCATCATTAAAATATATAATTTAAACAACTTCTGTTATTTTCAGGTTATGTCCAAGGTTTAAGAAATGTTTTGTTTTCTACTCCCATGTCTGATCTTGAAGCTATTCTGGAAAAATATAATGCCAGAGTTCCAGGTTCCCTAACCTCTCAGTTTAAACACAGAAAAAGCAAGGAGGAAGCAACATTAATAGCGAAAGTAAAGAAGGAAAAGCTGCAAGAGCTTTACTCAAAGTCCTCAAACTTGAAATAATTATGTTATTTGTAAATTTTATGTGTTTGAGTTATTTCAACAACCGCAGACATTACATGTTCATGCATGATTGTAGCTAGACTTGCCACAAATCGACCACACTTTGAGAAAGTCTAGATTGTAGCCTTATTACATGCAAAAAAAAAAGCAAATAATAGCATCTAGCTTTGTTGAGTAAACCTAAGCCCAGGGGGAGTGGTACTTGAACCAGGTTTGGGTATTAGAAAGAAAAATGTCCTGAAAATGATTAGTCTCCTTTGCAGCCGTTCTTAGTGTCAGTCTAAAATCCTTCCACTGACACTAAGAACGGCTGCAAAGGAGACTAGAAAATGATCTGATGACCTGCTATAAAAGACTGATTGCTAAACACTTTCTAATACTATGAATCACATATTAAAGTTTGACTTTCATTATACATAAGCTTAAACTTAAGGTGACTCCGTTATAATTCTCGGCGCACTCGTCTATGACAAACTTTGGGTCATAACTTCCTCTGCTTTTAAACATTGGCAACAATTAGAGCTATCATTCACCTATAATACAATATAATTCGATTGCACTGCAGAACATTGTTTTAAATAATATTAGAACTTACGTAAAGTCAATGTTTTGGATAACATTGGATCTTGCGAAAAATCTGTCCGTTTTTTTTGGATGAAAGTTTTGGAATCACTTTAGATTGACATAATTCATAACCTGACCAAGTTTTAGCAAAATCGTTGGAGCTAAAGCACGGCCGCCTGATAATTTCAGTGCTTAACACATGGTGAATGATAGCTCTAATTGTTGCCAATGTTTAAAAGCAATTGCATAAAAGCAGAGGAAGTTATGACCCAAAGTTTGTCATAGACGAGTGCGCCGAGAATTATAACGGAGTCACCTTAAACATTGAAATGCAACAAATAATTTAGGTTGTGTTATGAAATATCATGAAAATATCAACTGGAATTGACAGAGTTCAGAGAGTTGAGAAATTGTGATCATTTTATTGCCTTTCTATTTCTAAGTTTCTTGCGCCTTCGATATTTTGTATATTACACTTTCCACATTTCTTACACCTAAAAATGAAAGTTTAACTTGTATTTACCCGAGATTTGCAAAATAAAATAAATTCAGATGGTATCCAAGACTAACCATAGTTCGACATATATGCTCTTCGAATCGATCGAAAGCGTAAAACGGCCGGAGAAAGTCCTTCTTTGTCTTCGGCCCCGCCATCTTCGTTTAATACTACTCGAGTCACTTTCCAATGGTTCGTCTTCATACGGCTGAAACTGTACCAAAACTTCCATTTCATCGGTATCGGTGTCACTTTGAATTGAAGAACTTGAAGAAGATGTACTTTTTTCATCTGATTCCATCATATTTAAGTAAATATAGAGTAAAATGGTACGGGTAAAAAAAGGTAAACACGCTTTGGCAAGGAAGCACGGCGGAATGTGTCAAGGTTGTGACGTAATCTTGAACTCACTCTTCCCCAGTCTCCTGGACCAAATTTCGGTGTCAACAGCTCCACTTTGGGACCGTTAAAAAGCGTTTCGTTTTTCGTTTTAAGAAATAACAATCTTCAAATCAAAAGTTAAAAAAAATTGGTTTCGTATACACTTTAGTTTTGAGTTTGAGCAAGAAAATTGTCACCGATAGGTCGAAATTAGTGCTAATTTGGACATTCCGTGACCTTATAGTTTTCTTTCCCAAAAATGCTGCATTGCGAGTTAGAGGCTGACACTTTCTCAATTAAAAGCTCAAAAGTGAAACTTTCCTACAGCATTATTTTTATTTGGAAATTTTAGGTACCAGATCTCTTTTTTGTACCTCAAACTTTGCCTATATTTCAACGTTCTGTACATGGTGTTTAGTATACCTATTTTAAACCAAATTTAAAAAATAACTCTCGAAGTTACAGAAAAATAAATACTATAGTTAGAAAGACCACGAAACGTTTATTACGTGAGATTAACATCACTGTTGTAGAGCAAACGGTAAACACACACTGGCTCTTCAAATTTGCCTCATAATTTAGCTGAAAAATGGTAGTTGTCAAACTGGTTTTTAAAAACTGCAAATTTCTCCTAAAATAAAATTATCTGGAACGTTTTAGTATTTTCCCTTAAAATAGATCATTGAAAGGAATAATATGGTGAAATAAAATAAAATTCGATTATTTTGAGTTGATCGTCAATTCTCGATTCTTACAAACATCCGCTCTTAAGTATGTCTACAAGAAAATAATAATAAAATAATAATAATTTAATTACATGTAAATATGATCTAAGATGCTATAAACTTTGACATGCAAAAGAGCAATAACGTTCCAATTCCAAGAAGAACTCTTACACGTCTCAAGAAAAAAGCAAAGAATTGTGTAGACACCATTACCGTTTCTCATTTGTGGACCAGCAACGACGATCATGTCATCGTCAACGACTGATTTGACCAAGCCGAATCAGTTGACTCGACAGTGTTCAATTCTGCTGATGAAGATTTTTCTGGTAGTTTTACCTGTAATACTGAACATGAAACAGATCAGCTAGAAGATAGTGAATCCGAAGAACACACCCGCTACCAAGGCGACAAAGAAAGCTCACAGTGGAATGATTTATCGGAATCAAAAGATGTGTATACTCATCAATTTCATTTGCCTGAAGAAAGGGACTGTTTTATTAGTATATTGTCTTACACGAGCTCAGCCAACCGCATGGCATATTAATTAGCATAAGCACAGGTATCCCATAACATCTCCTTTCCTTTGAATATATTGAATAGCTCAGTGCTAGGAACAATAACAAACTGTAAACTCTAAAGTTAATGTTCAACAGTATAAACTCAAACAAACTGTTCAGGTATTAAAGAGTCACTTTCAATGTCACTTAGTATAATCACTCAGCTTTGCTGGTGGCTTGACAACACGACCAGAACGAGTGACTAGTTGGTCAGTAGAGGTGTGTTGGTGGTTGAAGGATTAGCATCAAGAGGGTTGCACTCGGGAGTACATGGGCTCTTCTTTGATGTAATTGTGTCTGGTCGTTGGGGTAGCGAGTCTCTCAGGTGGACACGGTTTTTGCGATACTTCCTACCATCTACCTCAACTATGTAGCTACATGGTGTTGTCGTGGTCGACACTACGGATCCTGGTTTCCAGTTGCTGTGCGGCTGTTGTGGGTGTGCCTTGACCGTCATTGGCTGGCCAATCACAAGTTTTGGCAATGACTTTGCGTTGCGATCATGATAATACTTTGCTTGTTTACGCTTTTGAATGATCTGCTCTGTTACTGCTGTTTGTACTTTAGGCTTGTACATGGTCTGACTGGAGGAAAGCATGGATCTGGTGCGACGTGACATGAGCCGTTGTATTGGGGAGTTGGAAGTTCCTGGTGTTGGAGCATTTCACCATTCTAAGATTGCTTTCCAAATGTTTCCATCTTCCTTTTTTAACCTTGTGATTTTGCTCTTGATGATCTTGACAGCTGATTCGACTTTGCCGTTGGACTTATGGTGATGGGGACTGGTGGTAACAATTTCCCAAGACTCGGTGAAGCAACTGAACTCTTGTGAGCTATAGTTGGGACCATTGTCAGTAATTTTAAACGTGTTAAAACAAGGCTGGCGTTCCGTGTGTTGCAAAGATGGGCTTGAGCTGCTGAAAGACGGATCGTGTTGACATACCCGGGAGTTTGGCTACTTCGATATAGTCTGATAGTCCAATCAACGAAATATGTTTTTAACTCTTTCTAGACTGAACTAAAAACAACCAAAAATGGGGTTTATTGCATTTTATTCAATTTAATATTCTGTATTTACAGGAATAGCAAGTGCAATACCTCATATGAAAGGTTAATAAATAATCTTTCAAAATATTATATCATAGTTGTACTTTATTCAAATTACACATGCATAAATTAGCATAAATTAGTATAAATTAAGTGATAAAATATGAAAATCTTGGAAAAAATCCCATATGATGTATGCCAAACCTGCAAGAATGAAAAACATGTCAAACCAGAAAGTTAGGCTGATGTCTGGGAAATGTCCAGAGAAAGTTTGGTCGAGAAAATGTAAATAGAACATATATTAGCTCAACTTGCGATCGTATTTCAAAAGCCACGAGGTTACAAGTCGAGTGACATTATATTTCTTTTTTAGCTATTATACACTTTACTAAGCCAACCAATTCATCAAATGAGCAACTTCAAACAATAAGTCCAGTCCATGGAAATGAAAAAAACAAAGAAAAGCTCCAGAACAATGAAAGTAATTCACGCATGAAACCAAAACAACTCACCTTCTGTCACCATCCAAATCATAAATTTGGTCGTTTATTTCGGACTCTTCACCCCTGCTTCTCCCTTGAAAATCATTGTCCTCATCATTATCTTGAAGGTAATCAAGCATTTCTTCTCTTTGGGTCACGAAATTGAATGCCTAAGCAGAACGATTTCGCTTCGCTTCGGACGCCATTTTGAATTCCCATGTGCGACGCATAGCAACGCAATAACAAAGCTAAAATCTAGCCAATCATTTAGCCAAATTGAATGAAACCTGTGATTGGCTTATAGCCTACTGCTGTTGTACAGCGAATCTAAAGTGATTCTGATGTAATGGTGTAATTCTAGAGCAGTTTGACGTCATAGGTCGAATTCGACCTAAATTTACAGGGGCCGTCGGGAAAGAGTTTTAAAAAGAGGTTGAAAAAAAATGTTAACAAAGCTTTCTCACCTGAAATATGTTTATTAGTGCAATATCACTGGACACAAAAAAAAACACCCGAAACCAGCCATAGGAACCCTCGTTTTCGACCCATGGAAAAACCTCACTTTCAGGTCAAATCCAAGATGGCCACCATTATACAGTCTCGTCTCCAAACGCGCGTAATTTTGGAAATAAGTAAGTCAGAGATATATATGAAGTGTTAATTCCAGCTAATTTGAGCATGCCCTTTCGTTTGGTGCTACGTTTGAGCTCGCTAGAGGTCAAGGTGATGCGTTAAGGTCAAGGTCAAAGTAAAATTTGAAAAAAAAAGCCTAAAAGTTACCAAATTTGAGCCCTTGGTGACTTTGAATTAAACGTTACACCAGGGTTTTACACCAGCGTCCATGGTTTCATTACAGTTAATCGTCATCATCATCATAATCGCAGCTCTGCAATTGTGGCGCATTTACACATGAGATGCCCTTGCACTGGCCCATTCTTGAGATGCACTGGCACATTGGAGCCCATTCTTGTGGCAGGTGCATTTTTTATTATCACATCTACCACCACAATTGCATCTTATTGTTATGAGAAGTCGCTATGGTGCTGCTGGCTGAGTCATTCTAACAGGCACAAGACCAGCAGATGATGCTAACCAACCCCAAAGCTCAGGGGAGACATAGTTTCCACGCCATGCCTGCACCTGATGATACGTGCGATGACTGGTGGGAGGCTGCTTCTGTTGTGGGTGGAAGTTTCTCTGGTTGCACGTACCCTGCAGAGGTTGCCACCTTCACCTGGAACGTCTCCACCCGCGCAGAGTTGAGGTTTGGTGACGTTGGACACCCGTATATCACCAGCAGGGACTCCTCGCCTGCCTTTTCAATGGCCTCCTTCGAGGAGGATGGAGACATGAAGATGTAGGTTGAGTTCTTCAGGGCTGCATGCTTCTTGAGAACTGTCACTTCACCAATTCCATGTGGTCTTGATGTGGTATCACAGCCGCTGATAGCGTGTAAGAAAAGTAGAGCTTCTGACAGTGATGGATCCAACTTTTTTTTCAAGGTAGTGATGCAGACCTTTTGTTTTGCCATCACCATGTACAGGTTACAAACTGTGACATTAACTGGAACACATCGGAATCTTCAGCGACAACAGCTGTTGGCTTTCCAGTCGCTGAAGGGAATGCCGACATGCATATGTTGTAGTCTGCATCCACGACTGCGTGCTCAACATCGATGCCTTCTTTGACCATATCCGATGCAAGTAGGTTGATGAGAGCCTGCTTGTTTGATGTATTGCCAAGGAAAGCCTTCTTGCTCATGGTTAGACGCATTTCTGCGGAAACTGAGACCGATGCACCACATTCATTCCCAGTTCTGTGACGATGGGCTTCGTCCTTAGTGCTTGGGCCGTGATATCCGTCAAGCACAACCAATGCATGACCATAGCTGCTTCTCACATGCCGGATATACATCGAACAGATCTCGGCATAGGCAGAGTGTTTGGGCCAAGCGAACGTGTGGAGCAATCTCCCCCATCAACAACATACTGCAATTCTGTAGTGGGCAGGGATGGGACGATGCAATCGGGGACAAGCTTTAGGAGATGATGGATGAGCTCGGCTTTGTCCCCAGTCCGCATGCACATACGATTGTCGAAGAGAGATGCGGGTAAAGAGCACAGCTCATGTAGGAGAAGATCGGGAAGAGGGATATCACCAACACCCATTAGAAGAAGACGCTGGTAGAGGTGCTGTGGATCCATCTCGATTCTTCTGGGAGAACTTGTACTCTGCCACAGAATGGCCGATCATGGATGTGAGGATCTGATCTTCGACACTTCGCATCATCTGCATTCACTGATTCCTCTGCAACAAGCCCTGTTGAGAAGCTTTTCTGAGGTTCTATTGAAGACTCCTCGCTCAAACAACACCTGAAGCAGCTTCTGTACATCTGCCATGTCACGCCGGATGCGCGATTGTGTCAGGTCACGATGTCCATCTTCTGCATTTGACGATAATCCAGCAATCTCAAAGAAGGACTGGCTGACCTCAGCACATATGGGTCTGGAGAGCAGGAATAGTAGACGCGTACTCTCGTTGAAGCCACGGCCACGCGTAAGGCCCCCAGTTGACTTGATGTCAGCCATCAGAACTTGCTCTATGAAGAGATCTCTGAATATACCTGACCATGCGCCATCAGTTCTCCTTACCGGTGTACATCTGGGCGTGTGTGCTCTAGGTCAAGCATTTTGGGGATGAACAGTACAAGGGACTTAGTGTAGTTGTTGTGGCCAGCTGCTGCTAGGTAAGGATGCATATCACAAAGAGACTATAGATTCAGACTCCAGTTTCCTGTACGCACAGAACGGATAAAGGCTCTCAGTATCTCGACCATCCTTTGATACTGTATCCACAGACGGGCGGTTCCATGTGCAAGCATCGAGGAACGCCAATTATCAATTGCAACCTTTATGCTGCTGAGTGCACTGCTGTTGAGTGCATCATCCAGGCTCATCTTCTCATCATGGACAGCCTTCACCAACAGAGAGATACGGGTGAGAAGAGCAGCGGTTTCATCGCCTGAACAAAAGCACAAACATATTGTACAAGTCATTTCTAATAGAATATCATAGCATGGTAACATTAATTTTGAAATGTGTAAGCGAAGTTAGAAAATAAATGACCTGTATTTGTCTGAGAGGCCATGACAGGCAGGCTGGAGGAGCTTGACTGAGTGGAGATCACAGGCTGGTCAATAGAGGAGCTTGAGCCTTCCCCTGATGAGAAATATGAATAACAGATATATGCATTTATTAGCTTAACCAGCTGGGTAACTAACCGTTGTCGCCAAACAAGGAAATGAATTTAATCTGCCATGCCAAGGGGGGATATGAAATATGTAAAATAAGAACATGCGCACATGTATGTTGACATTTGTAGAGTGGCTGAATTACAGAAAATCTTGTGGTATTAGTGCGACATTGTGTGATATTAATATTTAATTGGTCAGAAAATAGTACCTGTAAGTTCCGGGATGGGAAGTTCAAGAGCAGCAGATGTCGACAAGATGTTGAGGGCACTGTCAAGGAGGAGATGGCCACGTACCGCACGAGCTACTTACTGCTTTTCCGATAAGAATCTGGTCGACCGATCCCTCGGCATAGACCTGTGTTAGCAACTCCTTGAGACCAGACCCAGCCATAATGGAGCCAACCGCATCAAGTAAGCTCATCTCCGTGTGAAACCCTCCAAGAAGTAGTACAATGCGCCTCAGACGACTGGCAATAAGCTGATCCTCGATGACTATAACTGCGATCCAATACAACTGCTGATCGAAGGTGATGATAGGAGTCACCCCATGTCGCTCTGCTATGTCGCACAGATATTCAAGGGTTGCGCACACACAGGTAGGGTTGCTTGGTGTCAGATCAATCATGGGAAGAAAGAGTTGCGAGCTCTTTCCTGGGTTAGATGCTCCATGATGAAGTGATTGCATGTAACCTGACCATAAAGGTCGAGGTTGAGACACATGCATTGATATTTGCCACATGATGTTCAGTTTTGTGTTCTGGATATCATTAGCCAAGGTACGAATACTTGTGTACTTGATATTCTTGAGAACTGCTTTGGGATCCTTCTGGAATATGATTTTGTGTTGACCCATTTTGCGGATATCCTCTAGCATGACTTTCCTTATTGGGATGTTCTTCTTGTTAGGCATGGCTGGTGTGATAGCACCCATCTGACCCATCATATGAATGACATGCTCACCATCTAGTGTCTTTGCATTGTGGTCGACATTGTCAGCAACTAAATGGAGCAATGTATCTGCTGTTATTTCACTCACGTCTACTCCCTGTGTCACAGACGCATTCTTCTTGTAAAGAGAGGATTCCGAATATGATGAACAGAAGCCTAAGTTGTAGAGTAGGTCGATCAGGTCACGATGACCATATTTGTGATCAAGTGTGACACACAAGCCGACTTGTAAAGGAGAGAGGAAACCTCTGGGACAAGTTGTACTCATGATTGCTTGGCCGATAGATGCACATCGCAGGTCTGCGTTTTTGCTCTTGATGATTGTCTTTAAAAGCAGACACACTGAAGGAGTCAATATGGCGATATTATGATCGACGGACTTCATATCTAATGTTTCTGGATACACATCTTTGTGCTTTTCGGCACTCTTGATTTCGTTTCGTATATAGTTGCCAACAACTTCGATCAGCACATCTATTTCCTTCCAGTCTTCAGTGAGTTTCCTGTGTGCATCCTGAATTAACTCCTTCACATTCGAGGTCAGCGTAACGATAAGTGGCTGCTGCATCGATGATGTAATGGAGACTCTGTTACCATAGTGGGCATATAGTTGCCGCTGCAGCGATTTCTTACAGTATATATCACCACTGCCTGCTTGACTTTCCATGATTTCATAAAGTTCGTCCAAAGTGATAGTCTCATCGTCATTGCTTTCAATGTATTCAATGACATGCATGAATGCCGATATTTTAACCTCATCGACTGATCCGCTTGGACGTCCTCGTTTTTTTCGGGGGCGCTCCATCCTTGGTGATAGACAATGCATCCAACTTTAAATTACGGGAAGACATGAAGTATTGGAAGCATCTGCGATGATAAATTGCCGCCCCTGCTGGTATATAATTAATGTATGCCATTCTATGTGAGACTGCGTCAGCCCACTCATCTGGTTGTTTTACACGGCGTTCAGCGCACCTTTTTGCTATAGTTTCTTTGATAGAGAGAGACATGACGTTACTAAATTCATATTCGGCATTTTTTGGCTTTGTCTTGGTCAACATATCTTGCACAGAGATAACAGTCAGTGTGGAAACATAACTTTTTGTTTTCAGACCGGAGTCTCGGGGAGTCTGACTCAGCATGGTGTTTACGTTTTTTCATCTGTTCGTATCGTCTGGTATTTGAGTGCTTTTTGCGACAACTCTCGTGCACATATTGGTTTTTACTTTCATCAAACACGAAAATAGGGATAGGGCTCTCCGGATTGAGTTGATTGTGTTTAAGAGTAAAGTCATTTATGGTAGCAAGACCTTTGCGACCCACGCAAGCATAACCCTTTGTTGTGAATGGTATATTCTCGTTACACAGAAAGCAAAATATATCAGGACTGGACGAAGCCATTGTGTTTCATTCACGTATTTGAAAAAATATATATTATTGGAAAAAGGCCTTTGGAAACTGGTTGACACTGTTAGAGATATGCCGGTTTTTAATCAATAAATTGGTGTCGGTTTTTGCCATACGTCTTTGGAGGCCTGGGGCGAGACGCGTGGGCTCCCTGTTTTAAAACAAGATGGCGACCGAAAGAATGTGTCATCGCTACATTATCTGCAAGTTCTGGTTCAAATTTTCGTCTTTTGGAGCTTCTAATGGCATTAAAATCACAAAAAGATCTACGTTTGCTTCCAAATAAGGTAAATTTGCTCAAATATGGCATTTTTTATTCAGGGAATTGTTTGATATATTTCATATCTTCTGGTTTGCTTGCAGTGAATGCAAAACGATTTGAGTGAATGGATAATCATTTGTAACCTTTAGAAAAGTTTATTCTTTAAATAGTCAAAGAAGGAACTAGTATTTTTACTAGAGAAACGTAAAATGTTCTGTGCTTTTTACCGTGTTTTATCATAGTTTTGTGCCATTGCGCTTTGTGCAAGATTGAATTTCAATAATCTGAATCACTTAGCCTAAGTTTGCTAACAAAAAGCTGCTTCAGCGTAGATGTACAATTGCAAATAGTATGCTAAGTATTTTATCCTATTAGGTTACTTCATCGATTAATTAAGAAATGTATAGATTAAGATCAAGATCACTCACCTGAATCAACTGGTCTCTAGCGTTCAATGGTGCGAAAATTACCGCTGAATCAAAACTCATTCCCAGGCCCACAAACCAGGTAACTTTGTCAATTTTCACACTCGGAAGTACACTTCTTGTCAAGCTGCCACAGCTTTGGATATCCAATTAATTATACGTCAACAAAGTGCAAGTACATATGAATTTGGCCTGATTTAAGTATATTTTTTACTTTGACCTTGACCTTAACGCATGACCTTGACCTCTAGCGAGCTCAAAAGTAGCACCAAACGAAAGGGCATGCTCAAATTAGCTGGAATTAACACTTCATATATGTCTCTGAATTACTTATTTCCAAAATTAAGCGCGTTTGGAGACGAGACTGTATAATGGCGGCCATCTTGGATTTGACCTGAAAGCGAGGTTTTTCCATGTGTCGAAAACGAGGGTTCCTATGGCTGGTTTTGGGTGGGTTTTTTTTTGTGTGCAGTGATATTACACTAATAAACATATTTCAGGTGAGAAAGCTTTGTGGAATAAGATAGTGTTCTCCTTTGACTTCAAGGCAGTCGCTTGCAACTGCCTGCCATGGCAGCTGAGGTATGGGATAAGTCATCATAGGTTCCTTTTGTTGAGCTGGCTTGGACTCCTGACATGTGGCACATCGTTGAACTGCCTCAGTGAGTTCTGCTGATATCCTGGGCCAGTACATGATCTCTCTAGCTGTACCTGTGGTGTACTGTACTGTATCCCTAGGTGGCTTGCGTGTGCTCTGTTTATCATCTCTGATCGCATGGCTGTAGGAATGATCAGCCTAGTTCATTGGTAGGCTAATCTGTTCTGAACAGACAGTTCATCCCGGTAAGGCCAGTATTCTCGTATACATAAAGGTACTTCGGTCTTGTTGTCTGGCCATCCTACTCGTATAGTGTTCATGAGGGTTTGGAGAGACGGGTCTTTAGTCGTTGCATGCTTGATCTTGTTGAGTCGTTCGTCTGATACAAATAGAGACTCTTCCATGTCGATATCTTCTATCTCCTGGCGGAGCTTATCTTCCTCTTGTAACTGAAATATCTGATAGCTGGATTTGTTCGATCTGTCTTGGGTTATCGCTTGTGGTGCACGAGACAGGGTGTCCATAAATACATCTTGGGGCCTGGTTTGTACTCCAAATCGAGGGAGAACTTCTGAAGCGTTTTGGACTGGGCGTTTTGGGCTGGGCGTTTTGGACTGGTCAGGATTGGCTTCTGGAAGATTGTAACTAAGAGCTTGTGATCTGTAAAGACTCGAACATTCTCTTTGCCAATAATGTAATGATCCAAATGTTCAGAGGCAAACACAATACACAATTGCTAAACATTCTTTCTCTATCTGTGCATAGTTACGTTCTGTCTGGGTAAGGGCTCTAGATGCATATGCGATTGGGTGCCCCTCTTGTGTAATGACAGCGCCTAAGCCTACTTCTGAACTATCACATTCATTGGCTACCTCTTTGTTGACATCGTAGTAGTGTAGTTTGGGTGCTTCAGTGATTAGTGTCTTAATCTTCGAGAAGGCTTCTTCATGCTGCGGGAGCAAGTCGAAGACTGCATTTTTGTCTGTCAGACGTCTGAGTGGTTCCGCTACTGTGCTTAGCTGTGGAAGGAATTTGGATAGGTAAGTAAATACTCCAACTAGTCGCTGAACTCTTGCTACGTCAGAGGGCTGTGGCATGTCACATATAGCTTCCACTTTGCTGGGGTCAACAGAGATTCATTCGGCACTGAGAACATGCCCGAGATAGGCGACCTTGTCCAGTTTAAACTTTAGCTTCTTCTTGTTCGAGTTTCAAACCACATTCTCTGCATCTTTCAAGTAAAGCTGTAAGTGCTGCATCATGGCACTCTGTAGCTTCTTTATCTGTGTCGCCTGTTCCATAGATTATTATGTCATCATGGACGGCTGCTGTGTTTGGGAGGCCTTCAGTGCATTCATCTATTCTGCACTGAAGAATCTCAGGAGCTGACTTGATTCCAAACGGCATTCGTCGAGCGCTCATCTAGAACAACCTGCAGGAACCCATCTTTTGCATCAACAATATCTTTGCGTTAGACAGTTTAGGTGCTACTTCTTCGATTGTTGGTGTTGGCGCATATAAATCTCCTTTTATATGGTGAGCTGCAAGGTCCGCTTTCTCTGTATCTCCAGTGGCCTCAATAGCTTTGTGAATAGATAAGGTGCGCTCGACAATCCGAAGGGAAGAACGTTAAACATATGCCTTAATAATAATAATAATAATAATAATAATAATAATAATAGTCTTTATTTAAAAGAGGGTGAAAAACAAAGCTAACAAACAAGTGGCCCTCTGAAGCTACAAGACTATATAAAACTATATATATATATAAAACTATATAAATTCTAATATTGACTGATATTAGAACGGTTTTCCAGAGAGTGCTCAACATTATAGGAGCAGTAAATATAATAATAGTTGTAGTTCAAGACTTTTAGAATTGATTCATTGGTTTATTGCTACAGGTCTGTTTCATATGATCATAAAATGACCACACTCATCAGGCAAGTTACAATGAATGACCGTTAATATAACGCTGGCGTTTAAAATAGAATAAAACTATATATATAATATAAAACTATATATATATATAATAATATACAACTTACAATAATATACATTATGTAGAAATTACATCAAAATTAAAAGACGAAAAAAATAATTGGTATTATAAATAGATCAAAGATGAAAGATAATAAAAATATGAGTCGAAACATTAAATATATCCCAGATAAAATCTATATCACAGTAAGGTTCAATATATACAAAATTTAAAAGTATACTAAATCACGAAGTGCTTCATAGACTTTTGTAACTCCATTAGCTGAGCACGATATATTGATATTAATGACTGGGTGAGCTTTTAATGGGTGTTGGCATGGAGTTCCATAGCTTAGCTGCACGATACTTGAAGCTTCTCCCACCAGCAGATGAAAGTTTGACAAATGGAACATAGAGATGAATGAGTGTTTCTATTATGTGTCTTGCTTGTTCGAGTGATCATGTCATTCAAATACGATGGGACCGATTTTACAAACTATAGACAAACAACGAAGATTAACGACCTCGTAGAAAGGAAGCCAACCCAGCTTATTTTCCATTAGGAAAAGTCCAAGCAAACCCAAGGTACTGCCTATGTTGAGGAAAAATGTCTACATGATGATATCCGCTCTTGAGATCAAACTTACTTGCATAACCTCCTGTAACAAAATAATCTAAGGGTTTTCTATAGTCTTCGTACTTGAATTTGGCTTTATATAAATGTTCATTAATAATCCTTAGGTCTAAAATGAGTCTCTTTTTCCCTGAAGCTTGTGTAGATGCTGACAAAGGATTGACATTGTGTAGGTCTTTGAAATGAAACTTCTGAGATTCTATGTAAGAGTTATTTACTGAGAACGAAGGCAATAAGCCATATAAGCAATGAGGCAATAAGCCTTGTTGATGGAGGAGGTGTAGTAAGAAAAGGTATTTTATAACCCTTAGCTATCGTTCTTAATATGAATTTCGGAGCTTGAATTCGTTCCCAAAAAGTTAGGTGAAGTTTAAGCCTCCCTCGCACACATATATTAGTCGTATTTTCTTGATTACACTCGTAGAGACAGCTTCTCCCTTGCTGATATAATTAAAGTTTTCTACCTCAAATACTGCATTTTCATCATTCGATGGATAATAATAATAATAATAAATAACATTTATATAGCGCCTTAACTATTAAAATATTCTAAAGCGCTTTACATTGACGATACTAATTAAAAGTGTAAAAAAGAAAAAAGAAACCTAGAAAACTATAAAATGCTCATTTTCCTGAGTTGTGTCCGGTGTCCGGCATTTTTGTCAGCAGGGGTCCACGTCGTACGGAACGAGGATGCCTCAGGAGCTCCTAAATGCCTATAATAATAATAATAATAATAATAATAATAATAATAATAATAATAATAATAATAATAATAATAATAATAATAATAATATCTATTTCTTAAAACTCACCTATCATGCTTTTACGATATAAAAAATAAAATAAACTATCTATGTCTATATAATATAGCTGTAACCGGTCTTGCATTCTGAGCTCCAATGTCCTTTATATCCACAGGAGTAGCAGATGTCTTGTTGACGAGATTGCCGATGGCCTTGGACATAAAGCATAAAAATAAAACAAAACAAAAAGTTATGAGCGAGGGTTTGCCTTGTACCGTGAAACTGGAATGAAACACTCATCTACAATCACACTTACATACCTGAACAATCTGCAACTATTGTTCCTCACTATTCACTTCATGAATAGATTGTGTACTTAAGAACAATAGCAGTGTAGAGCATGACCAACTGCGTGTCATGCCATCAAGCGAAAGGTAAATGCATTTATTTACCGGCATGTGTGCCTAAATTCATTATTTTCGTCAGACGCGATCCTGTTGTTTTAGGCTTTTACTGGTTTTACCATTGGAAAACTGTTCTTTTGATTTCTTGATGTTCTAAAAATAAATATGTCGCTTTACCATTCATTATCACGATCCAATACAATCATATGACTGACTAAAAAGAAGACTGCTCGTAGGGTAATTCGAAACGTGTTTCCCCACCAACTTTCGGTATTTATCAGTTCTAAAATCTAAGGTTGGTTTAAGCGTTTAGCATTTGAGAATGTTTTGTTTGAGGCACTTGATTGACAACACATATTGTGTTAGCACGTGAAAATCTAAAAGAACTTTAACCCACCCGCTTCATTTTGATAGTAATCAAAAACACTTTGGCAAAAATTCAGTAAAATTGTTAGCACTATTTAACAAACGTTAAACTGTCTGAAAAAGCGACAATAATTTGCCTGTTTAACGTCTAACCAATGGTCATCGATTCGAATGCTGACATTAAAAGCTATTAAAAACAACAAAGATCCGTCTGAATTGTACACTTTAAGATGACTCTAAGTAGTTTTTTACTGACCACACTTCCACTTTTCATTCGACAAATTGATAGACTTATCCTCGACTTTTGCAACAGTTATCGGGCAAAGATGGACATTTTGAATTATATCAATTTCAGCTCGATCGCGGTTTCCTTGGCAACGATAAACAAAGATCGTTGAAATCAGTTTTTCTAAAATATCTCAAGATTTCGATGAGCTCTAGACTAGCGACTATATGTATGATAAACTACATACTGAGCAAAGTAGCTGAGACAGAATTCAAACTATTTGATCAGAGCGATTTTGAATAATTCGAATAAAGAATGTTTATGCTCCTTTTGATACGAAAGTATGGTTTTGCAGCTATGAGCCATAACTATTTGGTCTTGGGGGGATGCGATGAGTTGGCAGTGCACCATCGATCCTTATGGTTGTTTTCATAGTCAGGATCATCTGACCCTAAATACTGTTCATTTTCTTCTTTCGATGCATCTTCATAGATCTTGCTGACAGCAGCCACGGCTTTGTACTCGGCCTCCAACTGAATCCGCTCAGCTTCATTCTTAGGTGCTTATACTTGATCAAGCTCAGCAATTCTTGCTTTCAATTCAGCCTGTTTAGCCTTTGCTTCGAGGGTCCTTGCTCTAGAAGATGTTGATCTTTGTGATGACTTTGAGTTCCTTGTACTAAATCTAACAGAACGCTCTTCATACTTCTTTCGTTGTTTAACAATCTATCCATCTATCCACTTCATTCTGGAAGCTACTAATATCATACCATTTCAATTCGGCTATTTCAGAATCCCTGTTGTTTTCAAAGACTGATAAGCATGATGGGTAATCATGGAAAAAAGTGCTTGATGGAGTTTTTTATCACCCGTACCTACAGGCAAAACATTGCACCGGTTGCATTCTTTACAAGTCGAAAGTCGCCAAAACAGCATTAGTAGGTCCTGGGATCCTCCACAGAACGACCAGAGAGACGATTTCACTTTGAGTCCGCCAATTTGAATTTCGTCAATACACTGCCAACTCTTCTTCGTGAAATCGCATATCACCCCTGGATTATTTCAGGAGAACGGCCTGTACCACGCCATTCAAGGTTAATGATGCTGTTCTGGGCGTAATAAAGACTCTAAAATGCAAAATAGGCCTTTTGGCGGAGAGCAATCTGCCAACCGAGAGGGGATTCAACCACGAGAGGAAGATCACCTGACAATTTGAGCCCGTGGAGTTTCAGAACTGTCAAGATTTCCATGGAAACCCCTTATATGGAATCGAAATTTCGTGATTAGGTCCAGAAAATCTCTGAAAACCTCAAAACCCGCATATAAGAACCTAGGTTTTTTCCAGGTTAGCCTAAAAATGTTCTTATATATTTGGTGACTACTGTTTACTGTCTTCCCATTGCTGAAAGCATTAATTAAGCAGGGTCATGAACGATTTAGTGACATGGCATTTCAGGGGAAGACAATGTTCTTTTATGAGTTTTTCAGCGCTCTTGTAGTCACATCCACAGTCGATCAGATCTTGATCAAGGGATACACCTTGTACTTGAATTTACAATGAGCGATTTGTTTCATTCAGTACTGGCCAAAGCGAAGTGGGGATCAGATAGATAGGTCACTAGCTAGCGACAAGATCGGCGACTGACGTGACTGAGCACACAGTAGCGCTGAAAAACGGCAATAAATAACATTGTCTTTCCCTGGAAATGAACCGGATTCCGTGACCCTGATGAATGCTTCCAGCAATGGATAACGTTGTATTTGACATCATGATTTGTGGAAGACGATGACTTACCTCCCTTGAATCGATAGAGAAATTGTTATTTCTTAAAACGAGGGAAATGGCACATGGTCTGAGCACGCAAGAATTGACTACCATTGCCTCTGTACAAAATTACTGCATACTCGCAAAATCATCGCGATCGATAACATTCCAATATCGTATTGGACACTGGTTATAAGAGCCCAGGACCCGCTCGGACACGTCAACACAGGAACTCCGTCAAGATTAGTTTCGCTGCTTGCCTGTCGGCTCACAGCAACAAGAACCTGTTTTAAACTTAGGGTCAATAGGTTCTTATAAAATGGGGTTTTTTTTAATGCCAAAATTTTAGCCTAACAAGTTTTAAGAGAGGATGTCAGTAAGATTCGAGATTCGCCGGTCAACTAAAAAAATCGAATTTAATTTTCTTTCGCCATATCATTCCTTTCGATGGCCTATTTTAGGGAAAAATACTAAAAAGTTCCAGCAATTTTTATTTTAGGAGAAATTTGCAGTTTTTAAAAGCCCGCCTGATGACTGAAAATTTTCGGCTAAATTATAAGGCAACTCTGAACAGTCGGTGTGTGTTCATCTCTAGCACTACAACAACGACATTCAGCATACTTAATAAACGTTTCTTGGTCTTTTCTACTGTAGTATTTATTTTTGTGTAACTTTTGTAGTTATTTTTCAAATTTGGTTTTATAAAGGTGTACTGAGCGCCATGAACGGAACGTTGAAATATAGGCAATGTTTGAGGTACGAAAACGGAATCTGGTACCTAATTCTTTGAGGAAAACGCCATGCCCCAGGAAAGCTTCACCTTTGCTCTTTCAGTTTAGAAAGTTTCAACTTTGAGAATTCAATGTAGCATTTTTGAGAAATAAAACTATTATGCTTGGGACTGCCAAAATTAGACATTTTTGTCGTTAAAACACAAAACTTAATGCCAAAACACGACTATCTTGCACTGTTAGTTGATCGCTGCCAACAGATAACAATCTTCGAGTTAATAGGAATGATTTTCAACAATACTTGAGCTATTTCAGCCACATTAAGCTCCTAAAATAGTGAAAATTAGCATATTCATTGGTCAAATAAACACCGTAGTATTGGCCGTTTCCGAAAATTATGGTTCTTCACTTTGAAATGCTTAGAATTTGCTCCAAATAAGATTTACAAACAATTAAGCTGATTTATACTTAAAACTGGCGCTTATTCATGAAGAGTTTGGATATTTTGACTGGATGCTCCACTTTGTTGACAAGCCAATTATGTAACGCAATGTAACTGCTGGAAGTCACGCTACTGCCCTTCGAATAATTTTTTTTGCAGCATGAAATAATAGTTTTAATCATAAATTATAAAACTAAACAGAATTCATACTTGCTTGAAAGGGTGGAATTTCGTATAAATGTCGTTTAGACAAAATTCGTAAATTTTTCTGTGAGATGCTGTTATCTGATCGACAATCTATGCTAATTTTAACTTTTGTGAGGGTTATTTACGACTCATTGTTGAAAGGCATTCCTATTGACTCGAAGATTGTTTTCCATCAGCAGCAATCGACTAAAAGTGATTTGGCATTACGTTTTGTGTTTGGACGACAAAAATGTCCGCGATAGATCGAAATTAATGCTAATTTTGGCAGTCCCAAGCATAATATTTTTATTTCTCAAAAATGCTACATTGAATTCTCAAAGTTGAAACTTTCTAAACTGAAAGAGCAAAGGTGAAGCTTTCCTGGGGCATGGCGTTTTCCTCAAAGAATTAGGTACCAGGTTCCGTTTTCGTACCTCAAACATTGCCTATATCTCAACGTTCCGTTCATGGCGCTCAGTACACCTTTTTAAAACCAAATTTGAAAAATAACTACACAAGTTACACAAAAATAAATACTACAGTGGAAAAGACCAAGAAACGTTTATTAAGTATGCTGAATGTCGTTGTTGTAGTGCTAGAGGTGAACACACACCGACTGTTCCAAGTTGCCTTATAATTTAGCCGAAAATTTTCAGTCAGGCGGGTTTTTGAAAACTGCAAATTTCTTCTAAAATAAAAATCGCTGAAACTTTTTAGTATTTTTCCTTAAAAGAGGTCATCGAAAGGAATTATATGGCAAAAGAAAATTAAATGCGATTTTGTAGCTCAGGAGTCAATGGGTTAACATAGAAATATTTTTGTTAAAAATATTCATTTAGCACTAGCCTATAACAAAATAATGAGTTACCGGTAATGAAATGTAGCATTTGAAGGGAATTCACCTTGGGCTATGCTGAATGAGAGCAAAATATAGTTATTATGTCGAATTCTATAAATGCCTTTTTAGCTGGTAAAGATTGTTGCTAATTGTTGCAAGCAAATTGGCAACTTATGATTTTGAAATAAATCAAATGGCAAATAAATAATAATAATAAAAATGTATAAATAAACAAAGTAATAAATAAATAAAGCTGACCTAAAAAGTTAAAATGTTAATGATACTGTGGGTTTGTGTATTTTCCAATTAAGGTGTATACGAAATCAATTTTGTTTTACTCTTGATTTGAAGATTGTTATTTCTTAAAACGAAAATGAAAACAAAATATTTGGAGCATGTTTACCCGCTTTTAAACGGTCCCAAAGTGGAGCTGTTGATACCGAAATTTGGTCCAGGTCACTGAGGAAGGGTGAGTTCAAGATGACGTCACAACCTTGCCACTGCTGCATTCCGTCGTGCGTACTTGCCAAAGCATGTTTACCTTTTTTACCCGTACCATTTTACTCTATATTTACTTAAATATGATGGAATCAGATGAAAAAAGTACATCTTCTTCAAGTTCTTCAATTCAAAATGACGCCAATACCGATGAAATGGAAGTTTTGGTACAGTTTCAGCCATGAAACTGAAGACGAACCATTGGCAAGTGACTTGAGTAGTAGCGAAGATGGCGAGGTCGAAGAAGGACTTTCTCTTGCCGTTTTACGCTTACGATTCGAAGAACTAAATACATGGTTAGTATTGGATACCATCTGAATTTCTTTTATTTCTTTGCAAATCTCCGGTAAATACAAGTTAAAACTTTCATTTGAAATTTGCATGAGCATGCGCTTATCCGCTGGATCATAAAAGCGTAATTTCGGAAGCACAAATACCGATTATAGTAATAATAACGCTATATTTTATTATGTTACTATTTTGATCATCAGAGTTCGACAAAAAGGCTTAATATAGTCAAATGTTAATTTAATTATGGCTTTTCACTTTTCACAAAATTCGTATTTTGTTTGATATTGAACGACACAGGAAGCCCAAGCTGGGATTTTGTGGATTATATCTGTTGTAGTTCAATATGGATTCTGGTACAATTTGTGGGCCCTGAACATAATAGACCATCACACAAAATTTGTTACCGTTGTCCCACTCCACGATAAAACTGCTGAAGAAGTGTTGGTGAATCTCAGAAATTATTGCTATACTTATGGTTTTCCCAAAAAAATTATCTCAGATAACGGGAGGGAATTCAGGAATAAAAGTCTAGAAACATTCTGCAAGGAAAACCAAATCGCTATAGCCCATGGCGCCCCAAGAACACCATCAACACAGGGTTTAACCGAAAGAGCTAACAGAAGTTGGAAAGAGGACATGAGATCCCTTATAATAAGTACCACAGGAAAAAAAATCAAACGATGGTGCACATACACAACAGAAGCATCCTATACAAGGAACATTTCCTACCACAGAGCAATAAAGATGTCTCCTTACGAAGCAGTTTTTCAAATAAAGCCACACAGAGAGATAGTGGAAAACAAGGAAAAAGAAGAGGAAACACAAACGTCAGAAGATGAAGAAAGCTCAAATGATGAAACCACTGTAATAGAAGATCAAACTAAACAACTAGAAATGCCAAGCAAAAGACAGAAAATAATTGAAAACCAAAGAAAATACAACAATGACATGATAGAGCAAACCAAAAGGAAACAACAAAGAAAGACGCCCAAATTTAATATCTCAGACATGGTTGCCGTAAAGATTGACAAAGTGGACAAAAAAAGTCCATTTCATCCCAACATGTTATTAGCCAAAATTATACAAGTTGAAGATACTGGGTGTGTGAAAATTGTCTTCCCTATCCCTAACCCTAAACCTAACCCCAAGGTACTTCATGTTGTACCAGTTCAAAACAAATTGTACCAGTTCAAAACAAATTGTACCAGTTCAAAACAAATTGTACCAGTTCAAAACAAATTGTACCAGTTCAAAACAAATTGTACCGGTACAAAACCAACTTGTACCAGAATCCATATTGAACTACAACATATCTTTATTTATTTTTTCTATAAATACTGTAATAACAGTCTTGAAACTGTCCTAGTGTCTTGTGGTATTTTTTTGCTATACCTGTACAAAGTTTCGTCGAATTTGAAAACAATTTAGATGTCTTCCCCGACCTTTCCGTTAAAATTTTTTGTTGTTGTTATCATAAAAAACTGTAATTTTATCTCTTCTGGCGAATTTTTCCAACAATCTCAATAATATATACTGAAAGTATATGGTGCATAGTTCTATAAAATGGTAAATTTTTTGTTGAGATTTGGGCTGGATTTCAAGCAATATGCAAAAAATGTATATTTTTGAATAATGAAATTTATGCAAACTTTACACTTCATTAAAATGTTTACTCTTTGACCGATCTCAGCATAATATTTAAAAATATGACCTCGGATGGGAACATTACAAGAACATTGGAACACTGACAGAAGAGACCCTACCATAAAACGAATACACATTCTAGAAATTATGACGAAGAAATTGTCGAAAATCTCCAACGATGCGAATTTTCCCAGAGAAGTTACTGAAATTTCTCAAAATTGGAAACATGACTTTAATGAATTATGTTGTTGAAATTGTGGAGATTTCGACTAAATTTCGAGATAACTAACTTTGAAGATTGGGATAATTGAGTATTCCAGACATCATACCCAAGTTTACCTTCGTTTATTTGAAGTTGATTTGGTGTTGATGAAAGCTAAAATATAATAATATGCATTCCATATGTATAAGAATTGACTAAATGTATTTACTTTCCCTTAAATATTCATCGAGACTGAGCTTTCAACGTAGACAAACTGTTTACTCCATGTCAGTTGGCCGCCATATTGTCCAAAATAGAGTATTTAGCACAGCAAAGGAACAGGAAAAAGCTTACAAAATATCGAAGGCGCAAGAAAGGCAATAAATTGATCAAAATTTGTCAACTCTCTGAACTGTGTCAGTTGATATCTTCATGATATTTCATAACACAACCTAAATTATTTGTTGCATTTCAATGTTTATGTATAATGAAAGTCAAACATATGTGATTCATAGTATTAGAACGTGTTTAGCAATCAGAGACGTCTGTCAATCTTATATAGCAGGTCATCAGATCATTTTCAGGACAAGAAAATAGATGGTATTAGGTTTTTTTGTCCTAAACAGGGTTAATGTATATACCCAAACCTGGTTCAAGTACCCATGCTTTGTTTTCATTTGACTATTATTCCGTAGCTATTAGATTTCATTTCACTGGTTAAATATAACCACTATTATGATTGTAAACCAACTCTACATACCTATTTTAATCCACTTTCGTTGGTTAAGCTTGTCATGGGCACACTTTTTAAATAGTGCATCGGGGAGTTCGCTGTGTTTGTTTGCAATATGCCTTATAAACGACTTGCCAAATATTTAACCGTAAATGTAATAAAGATATTTATTATATAAACAACAAGTGTTTTACAGGGATTTCGGCCATTGAGAAATATCGTTTCTAAACACACGTAAAATACAATATTTTTACGGGTTGATCTGAACGTAAATTTGCATAATTTGCATACCGCTTGTAAGTTAGTATCGCAGGCGCACTTGGACTGACCCGACGTATGTAAAACGTGTTTGGAAAAATGTTGAGTATAAAACCTGAAATTAAGGTCCTTCGACCTGGATCAGTGGATCTGCGAATGTCTAGATGTTTGAAAATTCATCTGGAGTATTGGAATTGTTATTGTTCATTGAAGAATTGAACTAAGGCGAGTTGATCTCCTCGTGTTTATAGTTGTGAAATTTACGGCTTGGCGATTCGGCGCTATTGAATCACTTAATACACCATGAAGTCAACTGAGTCGAGATTGAAATCGAAGAAGAGTTGGTCTTCCTCATGTTTATCTGTGAAATTTGTGGCTCTAACTCGGCGATTCAGCGCCACTACTGTGTTAAGTCAAGGAGTGTTGATCCTCCGTGTATTAAGTGATTTGAAAAAGCTTCGAAGCATTCATTGGCAATTGGCATCAAAAGCGTCGACTGGCGACAAACGAGAAGTTGTTCTCATCGAGAAGTTGTTGTTGTTAATATTGAAGAAAATATTGAAGATTATTGCCTAATTCGTCTCTCATTGTGCTAAAATGACCGAAGGCTTGGAAGCTATCAAGAAAAAGAGACGTTTTTGAGGAAATCTCTAACGGACACGTTGAAGTCTGTGGATGAAACCTTGTCTACCGAGGATAATTATGCAGGAGTTCAAGTTTTGAAAGATAGTTTATCTAACAAATGGAAGGATTTGCAGGATCTTCAAACATCGCTTTGTATCTTTTTAGAAGACAGAGACATAGATAAAGAATGTAAAGACCATCACGAGTACGAAATGAGAGTACTGGATTGCATGGCTAAAATGACTGTGTACTTGAAGCCTAAAGAAACCAGTCAACCTGTCAGCTCAAGTGGAGAGTCGTCTCCGTCTTCTACTAATGTTCAAGTCAAGCTTCCTAAGATTGAGCTTCCTACCTTGGATGGAGATATTTTGACATGGCAAACTTATTATCAGTCGCTGAAAGTATCTATTATAGAGAACACCTCTTTAGCTGATGTCCAGAAGTTGGAATATACCATGAGATCATTGAGAGGATCAGCAGCAGAGGCAGTGAAAGGATTCTCTGTCGTTGAAGCGAACTATAAACCAGTCTTAGAAACTCTGAAAATCAGGTTAGTCCTGATTATCAATTGAATGATACCCTTCAGAAGTTTTGGAGTATTGAGTCAATCGGTATCCAAGCTGACGAAAGTCATGTTTCAGCTAAGAACTAGTGTTAAATAACTTCAAAGAAACATTGACATTTGAAAATGGGCGTTGCGTATCTTCTTTACCATGGAAAGATCAGCCCATTACTGTGGAAGATAATCATAATCAAGCTAAGAATATACTTTACAGTCTAGAAAGAAAACTTCTGCAAGATCCAGTTAAAGCTAAGTCTTGCAGAGAAGCCATTAATAATTATGATGAGTATGAGATAGCAGAGGAAGTGCCTAGTGATGAAATTGTCCCATCTGACAATCGTCCTGTCTTTTACTTACCACATCATGCCGTTGTTAGAGAAGATAAACAAACAACTAAAACTAGAATTGTGTTTGGATGCATCAGCGAAGGGTAACAATGGGTTATCCCTAAATAGCTGCATTGAAGCAGGTCCAGCTTTACAACCAGATTTAGTTGGAATACTTCTTCGTTTCCGGAAGCATAGAATAGCTGTCGTTGGAGACATTGAAAATATGTTTTTACAGATTGGCTTAAAAACTGAAGACCGGGATTCTCTCATCGACATTGACAGTGTCCCTAAAGTGTACAGGATGACTCGAGTGACATTTGGTGTTATTGCGAGTCCATTTCTAGCCATCTGCACTACCCAGGAACATGCGCGAAAGCACAAAGAAAGTTTCCCTCAAGCCTCAGATGAAATCCTCAAGAATACTTATGTTGATGATCTTGCTACAGGTAGAGATGAAGTGTATGAGGCACTTGAGTTGCAACAATGTAAAATAACTGATGCATTTAGCAGCATTCAATTGGCCTTTTCCCAATCGAGTAGGAGACTGGGTTCGAGTTATGACCTGTTGTTGTTGGGGCTTTTTGAATGGACAGATCCGCCATTTTGTACAAAGCGAGTATGCCTCACCATTACAGCTGCTGTGTGCCAGGCTGTACAAATAGCTTCAGAAATGCACCAAATCTTCAATTCTACAGGATTCCGAAAGATGTTGAGCTGAGGAAGACGTACAAGGTCATTTTGAGGAATGAAACCCTCAAATTAGACTCGCAAGGCACTCGCGTTTGTTCGGCTCATTTCGAAGGTGGAGAGAAAATATGTCGAAACCATCTACCAACAATCTTTCCATGGATCAAGGAAAAAAAGGAGAGAAGAGAACTGAAACGTCAGCTACCTCAGGAATCCATACAGAGAGTGAAGAAACAAAAATATCAAACTGCTGAACTTCTACTTCAAGAAGAATCCCCTGAATTATTCGAAGACTCAAGCTCTGGCCTTGAAAACGACGCGTCCATAGCTACATACACGATCAAGACATACACTGAAACAGCTTGCCAGACTGACAGTGATATTATGCTTGAACTTACTGTACTGAAGGAGAAATTGCTGGCTCTGGAGGAAAAAAATGAATCGCTCAACACTGAAAATGAACATTTGAAGAAAGAGGTTGATAAGTTGAACTATGCATTAGACAATCCAAGATTTGACATTGATAAATACAAAGACAGTGACGAAGACATTGCATTTTATTCTGGTTTTCCTGACTACAATGCTATGATGCTGTGTTATAAAATAGTAGAGGATTCAGCAAAGAACATGAGCTATGATCATGAGAGAGTTTATATTGATATGCAGCATAAGAAGCCAGGCAGGCGAAGAGTCTTGACTGTTTTTCAAGAATTTACCCTTGTCATGATGAGACTAAGACTTGGACTGTTTGAGAGAGACATTGCTCATCGTTTTAGTGTCTCAGTAACATCAGTATCCAGAATAACAAGAACATGGATACGGTTTCTCAGGTGCGAGTTTGAACCGTTGATCAACATACCTCCAAATGACGTCATCAAGCTTCACATGCCAGAAAGTGTACCCTAGACTTAAAGGGGCAGTGTCAAGCTATATGACCGCGTAAGCCTGGGTACGAAGAAGCGAGAAATAATAAAAGTCCACCGTGGACTTTTATTATTATCGCTGTTTTAAATCTGTTTCCATCGACCTTAAACAGGTTTGTTCAAGCGTTTAATTGATCACTAGTAATAATTCAAAGCATGTTTTTCAATTTCAACAATTCCTTTTGGGAATTATTCCATCTTAGAACTGATTTAGAAGCCATGGAAAACATCATCAAACAGCCGAAGAGAGGCAGGCCGCCATCGTCTTCGAGTGGGAAAAATCGACTCTTAAATCGGCAATTCTGGCGTTTACGCCACAAAACAATTTATTTGGATACAACAGTCCACTCAACATGGAAATCTCTCAAGTCGTCCAGTGTTTTTAACAATGATTCGGCATTTGCTGCACATCTTCTGTCGCTAGAGATGAGGAGGAGAGAAAAGTGAGTAAAGAAACTTTGCTTCAATGGCTGAAAATCGAGTCATTTGATCTCATCTCTTGACTCTTCTATTAATACTAATACACATTTTTGTTTTCTGATAGGATGCCTGACCAAGTAAATGCTCGTAATACCCGTAAGAGAAAATTATCGTCTGAATATGAAAGAGGTAAGATACCAAGTGACCTCTATAAATCTATTTACATGTAGTCTTTTTTTAATTTTATTATGAAATTTTGTGTAGGACCTGAACCCATATCATCTTCAACTCCGTTGAAAAATAAATGTACAAAAAGACAAGTTACTTCAAGACAAGCTACCTCAAACAGGTAAAAAAAATGGGTAAAGTAGGGCACGTAATATTGTTATAAGTTATAAGTTACATGTACTGTACATGTACGTGTTATATCGAGGTTTATATTTCCATGTTCGTCAACTGATTATCGAAATGTGTCAACTTGTTCTCGAGTTTTATTTTCTATTTATTTTCAACAACACTTTATAATTCGCAAGGTTCTCGAATATACAGTGAAATCTTAGCTTGATCTTTTCTTTTTTCTTTTTATTTCATGTACATGTATCATCGAATATTATTAATGGATTTACTGCTTTGCTGTTCATTCTTTTTAGTACAAGTTATGTGGATGTTACCAGCTCTTCTTCCTATCGAATTGAGAATGACACTGTAATTGTAGAGTGCTCTGAGTATGAAGAACATGGAGGTAAATGTTTTATACATTGATCTTTAGATGTACTGTAGGTTTGTGTAGAACAAGTCCAAGCAATACGTGTACATGTAGGTGATGATGATGATACAATAATAATATTATCGCCACAACTTTAGACAAATCATGACAGCTGTATGAGTAGACAGTCCACTAACCCTAGAGTTAGGGTCGGTCGTAGCTGTGTATAGACAGTCCACTAACCCTTGGGTGTAGGGGTACTATTGTCCAATAAACACATGGATCAGGAGATATTTTATCTTTTTCGGTCACAGTATAGTCATAGTAGGTGTGTACAATGTAGATAGATATTCTTTTTTGTGTCATATATGTATCTTTAGAATACCACAACTGACTACTATAGTGAAACTCATAATCTGATTGGTTCAAAACTAACCTACTATCAGCCGATACACGGCATTTCTGAGTTGTCCAAAATGGCTTCTGCTCACTTGTGTTTTGCGAAAGTTACAAATGAAATTAATGAAAACACAAATAAAAATATGTTTTATAGCTAGTCAGCTATGGTATTCTAAAACAGATAGAAGGCTGGCACTCTCGCCTTCTATATCGGCTCTGATTGTTGACTCCGAGCTGGCACCCCATGCCAACTACATTGTATCTGGCCAACTTGAGTTCGCCTTCTATCTGTTAAATAGAAATGTTGTAGGGGAGTTCCCCTTCCTATGGTTAATCTGTAATAAATGAATATTAAATAACTGTCTGTTTTAGTTGCTGAAGAAGAGAACCGAGAAACTGCTGATACGGATTTGAATTTGCCAATTGTTGATGATGTGGGGTAAGATTTATATTATCATTAAAATGAATGTTTTAGGATATTAAGCAGCAAATACTTTGTCATATCATGCATTATTATTGATCATATTAAATTTTGATATCATCGATTGTTAATCAATACTAATCAACAGTGAGTCTTTGACTTTGTACATGAGTTGTGTGACATACTGTATCTGACTCACCATGAAATAAAATTTTGCAGTTGAATGAAATATGTATTGCATGTTAGCAAGCAAACTATCATCTTTGTGAATTGATATTTTATGACTTTTCAGGTTCTATTTAGAAGAGGCACTTCAAGAAATTCACAGAGATGAAGAATACAGTGATTCTGACACAGATACAGCTTTATCAGATGATATAGAAAGGTGATAAATAAGTTATTTATTCATAATTTTATCATCAAAAAGGAAATCGTTTAAAGACAATATTAAATTCATGTTTATTTATGGCTTATATACATTGTGTATGTGTAGATTGCTGGATGACGATGATGACAATGACGCTCTTTCAGGCAACAATTTGGATGACTCAGTTGTTCCTCCTGATAATCCTGATTCAGACACAGTTTCAGTCCCAGTCCCAGTCCCAGTCCCAGTCCCAGTCCCAGTCCCAGTCCCAGTCCCAGTCCCAGTCCCAGTCCCAGTCCCAGTCCCAGTCCCAGTCCCAGTCCCAGTCCCAGTCCCAGTCCCAGTCCCAGTCCCAGTCCCAGTCCCAGTCCCAGTCCCAGTCCCAGTCCCAGTCCCAGCACCAGTCCCAGTCCCAGTCCAAGTGCCAGTCCCAGCAGAAGAAATCGCATCCAACAGTCATTCAATGGAAACCCATTCAAATTTGTTTAGAAGATCTGAAGAGGAAGAGCTATTGAAATGTGAAGTCAATATTGTAAATGCTACCAAAGTGATATGCTGCATCGATTTGATTCTGGAGTTGTTTAAGAAAGTTCAATGTGAACATTGTAGCTCACCAGTATCAGTACATAATCACAGAATGCAAGGATGTACCATGGTTATATATTTCAAGTGCAACAAAGGACATACAGGGAAATGGGCATCGTCTTATGAATATGATGGTATTTTCAGCACCAACCTCCAGGCTGCCGCATCAACTTTGCTAACTGGCAACAATCATAAGAAGATCCAACTGTTCACTAGGTGTTTGGGACTAAGCTACATCTCAGACTCAACTTATTACAGAATACAAAGACTCTACTGTTTACCTGCCGTTTGCGAGTGGTGGCAATGGATGAGAATGAAGATTCTGAACGACATTCGTGCTGAGGATGTAATTCTCAGTGGTGATGGCCAGTGCGACTCCCCTGGCCATACAGCAAAATATCTCTGCTACTATTTAATGGATCATGCGAAGAACTTGGTGATCCATGTAGAAATAGTAGACAAGAGGCAAACACAAGGAAATTCCTCGATAATGGAAAGGTTTGCTTTGGATAAATCCCTTGTCAGTCTACATGATACTATCAACATCGTGGAAGTAGTAACAGATGCTTCTTCAACCATTAAGAAGATGATAGGTATGACTTTTCAGATCTCTACTTGTTCTTTCATGGTCCACTCTTTATCAATAAAATAGTGAAACATGGTGATGACATCATCAGTAACATTTTAATGAACTACTAGTTGTAAGGCATAAGTACCAAAACAATGCTGCAGTTACTATGAAGACATTGTTGTGTCATAAAGTGCAAACAATATACAGTATATTTGAAACAGTACTATTTTTAAATAGTGCTGTCTATTGTGCTATGCCTATTGTGCTGTAGTGTTATGTCTATTGTTTGCTATGTGTTTCATCAGTGCTACATTTGTATTTGATACTAATTAGTGCTAATTATATATAGTACTGTTACATGGGTATACATTTGTATTGTTTGCACTCTACCACCATTCTTGCATGACCATCTATTGAATAGAAATTAATAACACTGTTTTTTTTTCCTAGCGGACAATTTCAAGAACATTTTCCATTCACTGGATATTTGGCACAAGGCCAAAAGCATCCGAAAAAGTATTGCAAAGGTAATTTGTCTTTACTACAGTGTATGACTCCAAGTATTGGGTCCATTTATATTGTTTGATGTTAATTAATTTTATTTATTTATTCCATATTCCCTTCATGACCCGTGCTGTTGGGTCACTTGCTAATTTGTTGTCTTATTGCTTTGCTATTTTATAACTTAGATTTCTAAAGCAAAGGCCATGAAGAAAATAAACATGTGGTCAAATGAGATCATTAATCATTTTTGGCATTGCTGCGAGATAACTTCACAACAGTCTGGTTTAAGTTTGGAGGAGGCTGAAGCACTATTGAAAGTATACATTCCACTTGTATAATACAGTCATTCTCAAAAAGGTTGTCCAGATGAAAATACTACAATACTACAATAAAGTCATGTGATTCGTTATATATATGTACAACCTTTTTGAGAATGACTATATGTACATTTTATTACAATAATAATTATTACTATTACTATTGGTTATTGCAATATTTTTATCAGTACTTTTTCATCTAATTCTTTTGTTTTCAGTGAGAAGCAGTCATTTTGTTGTTTTTGCATTGTTCTAAATTCTAATTTGTATTGCAGACCCAGTGGATTGGTCTGCTACACCACGTTTGTAACAACCATGAATGGGTGGAGGGCAAATGTGACCATGACGAAATCAATCCAGAGACCCACAAGCTTCCCTGGTTTGACAGGCGTGACAAGGACTTTGAAGCTCTTCAAAAAATTGTCTGTGATCCCATTTTACTTGGCAGTTTCAAATACTATGTCAAATTCAGGTACATGCACATATCACTATAGTAGTAATGACTGTCAGTTAGAGTGCAATCAATATAGAGTGCAAACACTAAAACCGTGAAACAGCTAGTGCTAACTTTAATTAACTAGTACTTACTAAATAGTGCCTTTTTTGCCTATCAATTGTTGCATTGGTGCTATTTAGCACTAATTACATGTAGTTAGTACTGTTTCACAGTTTTAGTGTTTGCTCTATTTGTGAAACAGTTCTATATAATTAGCACTAATTTATAGTGCTAAATAGCTCTGATGGTACAATAGACTGAGTGATTCCAATAAACTTGGGCATTTCTACATGTAACATGTAACAATACACAATATTAGATACTTTTCTTTTCTTTTGTTCCTTTGCATCTAATAAACAATGACAGCTACTGAATTAGTAGTGCCCATGTTTATTGGAATCACTAGACATATGGGACTATTTAGTACTATTTAAAAATAGTAGTTTCACTGATATATTGTTTGCACTCTACATTGTACCACTCATATTCACAAGTACTGATAAATGTACATGTATATGATGAATTTCCTAGACATACTGGTTCTCTGGAGTCCATCAATTCAATGTCCCTTATGTATGCTCCTAAAAGATGTGCATTTCAGTAAGTATCTCCATAACTACTGGATTATATGTGGTCTTACCCAATACAGTGCATCATGCATTACCAGAGTGAAATGTTATCCGTTGTAAACCTGTGGTATGCTTTTTTATAAATCAAAACAGCAACAACAACAGCAACAATCAATAATGGTTTTGTTTATTGAGTAGCATACAGTATGAAGTGAGAAATTGAGGAAGTGTAGGGGACAAGGAAAGAGGATGGAATACTTTGGAAGTCAATGTGTTATCACTCGGTAAAATGAAATGTTGATTTCTGGTAATTAATCATTTTAATGCTAAAGCTAATTTTTGGTGTGAGGTATGCTGCACTGTACTTGTATAACACATATATTTCATGTATGACCTGTTTGTGTCAATCATTTTTATTTTTTTTATTTTTTTATTTTTGAAGAATCATCTTTAACACTTAAAATATTTTACTTTCTATTCTGTGCAGGAATGATGCCTTTGCTGCCCGAAAGCAACTTGCTGCTATTGATTACAATTATCATATTGACAGAAAATTATCTCGAGATAAAGAAGGAAAGCTAATTACTTCAAGGAAGTACAACAAAAGAACAAAGGTGTGGGATGAAATCAATGTAAAAGAAGACAAGGATTATGGCTATTTTCCCATTCTGTTGGCAAAGATATATAGAAACAGAGTGGAAAAGGGCATTGGCATGTTAGCTACCGTCCAAAGGAAAGAGTGTGACCCTCGACTGATAGCCCCTACAATTGCAGCAATTCCACCACCACCTACTGGAGAAATTAATAGAAAAAGTAGATTCCGCACATGAATTAATTTTAAAACCCATAAACATGGCAACATCAATAAGAGGTTCCCTCTGTATTATACAAACTTGTTTTGTGTAGTGTGTTTAGTGTTCTTATTTATTTCATGGGTAAGAAAGATCATTCTGTATGAATTTGTTTAGCTCTAACTTACAAAATAAATATCAACATACTTCAATATTTAGAGTGCAATTTAGAAAAGTGTGAAATAGTACTAACTTTAAATAGTACTAAATAGTGCTATTTCTATTGTTTTCTATTGTTTCATTAGTGCTATTTAGTATTAATTAGTTATTTAGTTTTCAAGCTTTTCTAAATTGCACTCTATAACCTAACAAAATAAATAATAAATAACAATGATACTCAATGCATTCTGAACCCCATATAAACCCCTGTTGGAGAACGGTATTTAGCTCTGATGGCCATGACAACACATGAAGGGGCAACTCGTCGGTTACCTTTGCCCAAGTATCCATACCTATCAAGTGTGTACTGTCTATATGCAGCTTTACGGAAGGCCCGACTGCTATTGTCTTCTCTGTCATTTCTGATATCACCTCGATTTCTAATACTGAGCTGAAGCACTTCTGGATCTAACACAAGCTTTGAAAATCGTGATAGCTTAGTTATACAAACTCTTTGTTGACAGCATTTGTTCTCGATTTCTTGTGGCATTGTAGAGCAGAAACCACACTTGCACCATTCAGGTAAGGCACTTGATGGTTTAGGAGATGGATGGGGGAGTAAGGAATGACTTTGAATAATATTTGGTGCTGTATCATCATTTGGTGTTGCATCGTAGTCCTCTTCATCTAATAATAACAAAGACTGAATGTATTCCATACTACCAATACCTCTTTGCAAAGACTTGACAGCAAGCTTTCTTACAGTTTCATCATCCAATGTGCCTATGAATGCCTGTAATATATCCAAACAATAATAATAATGAACTTTATTAATGTGTCTTGTTCTAATAATAATAATAATCTAGTAATACATGTAAGGATAATTGGAATATTGCACAACTTTTGTCAATCAATTGGGTATCAATTTATACATTTTTGATAGTCTAATGAATGGAGTGCAAATAGCTGATTGTAAAAGTAATACTAATTATGTAGTACTATTTAGTAAGAGTATTGTGTAAACAAATGTAAACAAACCTGTAGAAACAAATAAACTATGTATCTATGTAAGGGAGTTCTGCATAAAGTAAGAGTATACCTTGACATCTCCATTCTCTTTTACTCTTTCCTCATCTTCAGAAGCTCTAGGAGGTTCTGATGATGGTCTTGGTAATGGAATGTGGATCTAAACAATTGAAAGGGAAAATGATTGGGCGTTTTTATGTTATGTTGAGATTTATATCTACAATAAAAAAACACTTGTGAGCCAGTGATTGATTACATTCGGGCGTTATAACGCTTTGAGCATTAGAAAAAGTGCTTTATAAATATAAAGTATTATATATGTGAGGAATTTGTGGAATAACAAAATGACCTGCCTGGTTTTTGCAACTGATTTTCCGTGTTCCGCATTTACAGTGCGAGGAACAAGTTCTAGTTGCAGTTTTGCATGGACATCCGCGTCTCTTCTCGGTAGTCCTCGTTGAGCAGGATGTCTTACATTGACATGGCTCGTGAGCTGGCTAAACATTATTTGAAAGTCAAGTAAATACATGTGATTTATACGTATACGGCGAAATACATTGTCAAGTTGAATCAAATATGAACACTTACCACTTCGATTGCGAAGGAATCTTGATCAGAAATTGTAGACACAGTAGTGTTCGTACTGTTCATGACTTTTGAAACAAAAAAAACTCACGTGGAACGACTTGTCAACCCGGCGAACGCAAGGTGAACGATCAGCTGAACATCTTTTTGGTTCCCAGGCTTCCCAACCGTTTGTTATTGTTATTGTTTTAATGCGCATGCGTCAGGCTTGACACTGCCCCTTTAATGTTATTGTAGACTGCACAGAAATTGAAATGGAGAAGCCCTCGTCTCTAGATGCACAATCGGCTTGTTATTCCTCATATAAGTCTAGAACCACTATGAAAGCCCTCTTAGGTATTACTCCCAGCGGAGTGTTATGTTTTGTAAGTGAATTTTTCCCTGGCAGTACGTCAGATAAAGAAATTACTATTCAGAGTGGATCTTTAAGTAAACTTAACCCTGGAGACCAAGTTATGGCAGATAAAGGGTTCAACTGCCAAGATGAATTAGTAGTGGTAATCATTAGTGTGCGAGTGCAATTAACGATTAATAGTGTGAGTGATGTTTAAAAATCCTAACAAAATTGCACGAGCCGTAGGCGAGTGCAATTTGTGGGATTTTTAAACATCACGAGCACTATTAATCGTTAATTGTACGAGCATACTAATGATTACCGTTTAATAATATTGATGCAAAAATTGGCAAAGCAAATATATTACGCGCGGTTTATGGGAAGCCATTCGATAGTAAATAAACAAAACATCAATGTCAAACTGGTGAGTTTTTATTGGACAAAGCCGTGACAAGCAACCACCGTGTTGAGATTGTACAAGAACTAGGTAGACTATAAAAAGAGCCGAGTCGGCATCAAACAGTGTTCTATAACTTAAATGTCCTCAACGAAAGGACCTGTTTATCACGTACTTCAGTATTACAATATTTACACTGTGACAAGCTGGTAAACAATTTAAGTGAATTGAAATATACAAGTTTAGATCGGACCTCGTGCGTTCAAAATCACCGACACGGCCATGAATCAAACTTCAAAGAAACAGTTGAGTTCAAAAAACTACACAATTCACTCAGGAAATCGACTTCTGTCCGACTTTAAATGTGACAGTGCAGTTGTAGCATTGGCTTGGAAAAAGTGATGTCAGTTTGGCCGAAAAAACTGGTTCAAGAAATTCTGCCGATCGAGTAGCATTTCGGCGTTGGCTCTTTCGTTGCCGAACGACATGATGGACAACAACAGGGTTGATATGATGGACTGATATGAATGGTGGCATTTTCTTCTGCTTGCTCTTCTGGTAGTAGATGACTGATGTAGTGGCTAAAGGTAAGCTCTCTCAATTCACATTCGTCGTCCTCTTCGTAGTCATCGAGCTACCTTTTCTCGCTTCTGACTTCTGTGGCCGTCAGCTGGACATCGCCGATCTTAGAACAGTGATTTGATTTGAACTTTTACAGCTTTTACGTGTTGAATTACAGCCTCTTCATTTAGATTTGGGAATCGTTCCCGGTCAGCCGACATCTTTTCAAAGGCGAGAACATTTTCTTACAAAAATACGCCATTCGTTTCCATAGCAACCAAAGTAATTTGCACCGAATTAACAACTTTTTGCATCGAATTACTTTTTTTTTGCACACTATTCAAAATAAACATGGCAGTGCTCAACCAATCAGAATTGAGTATTTTTGCATCTATATTATTAGTTAAGAAATAAGAAACGTTTTCCGTGTTTGCACAGGCTTATGCAAACCGAGGGGAAGTTTGGGAGAACTCGAGAGCAGACAGTGAAAACCTGAGACCGCAGGTCGAGGGTTTTCACCTGCTCGAGAGTTCTTCCAAACTTTCCCGAGGTTTGCATAAGCCTGTGCAAACACGGAAAAACGTTTTTTATTTCTTTTATAAAATAACTACAAGGTTATTTAGGAATATTTTATTATATTATATATATAAGTTTTCAGTGATCAAATGTGCGATTCTCCTGAAAAGCGTCAGAAATCGCGTGATATCCAATGAAATTTCACGAAAGAAATCAAGTTTAGACAAAGCGAGTCATAATTTGATAGAAAACTACAGAAATATGTATTTTCTGGACTTCTTATGTGAACTCTGTACACTTAAAAAGGAAGCAAAGTGAGAAAAGCCGATTTACTGACAATGAATCGCCAAAACAATCTGAAATAGTTGTGAATTTGATGAATGGAGAAGTAGCCGAAGTCAAGTAGCCGAAATGCAGTCTTTGTCGTATTTTCTATGATTTCCTCGCTTTGTTCGACTAGAATAAGTCAAAGATGGACGTTCCTGAGACACCAGAAGCTATTGTTTTCTCCGTTAAACACTTTTCTTGCTGGAGAAAGAGGTAAAACTTTGCTGTACAGTTGGACATTTTTCACACACGGCTGTAAGGCCGTACTTATTGCAAGCTTAAATTTGTTGTTTGTAGCTACAAGAAACGCTTCGTTTAGTATGGAAATGGTATCGTTTATTAGCTCTACATTTCAACAAACGACTGAGTATGTGTTTGAGAATCCTGAGCAGTTAATATATTTATTTTTTCTTCGATATTGTACACAAATTTCAACCATTTGTCGTCGCTTCTTGAAGTTGAAGCGTAAGCGTATTGAAATTTTTGTTATTGACAAAACTTGAAGTTTCTGTTTGAAAACAGCAACAACATAACTGGTCAAGAAAGAAATATGATTCCATGGTCGTTGTTAAAAATGTATTTAGTAAATAAAATTATTTTTGACAACAAACAAATGTCGTTCAAATTCACTGAATCGCTCTTTGACATGTCTTGGCCGAAAACCGTGTTTGCATAGCCTCATGAAACACGGCTAATCAGCCAATCAGAGCGCGCGTTATATAAAAGTTATTTTATAACTTCTGTTGGTGCTACTCTAGTAATTCCTGCATTTTAAAAATGCATCAAACAATTTTCTAAAGAACAAACTGAACACAATAAGAAGGTAGCTAGTTTGAGAATTCACGTTGAAAGACTGATGGAAAGGATAAAAAAACTGGCACATTTTCGACCACAAGATTCCTATAACTTTAACACCACTTGCTTCAGATATATTAATTGTTGTGAGTGCATTATCTAATGTGAGTGCATTATCTTAATTAATTAATATAAAATAAACTTGAATAGGGCAGCGCGGTAATTCTAAAAATAGCTTCAAGATTCAAGATTTTATATCTTTCAGCTAAAGTTAGAATAACAACTCGATTAAACAAATAATTACTTCGATCGGCAATGAAAATTGTCTGCTAAAAGTTAAATACAAGTTTGTTTGTCTGAGTTATGCCTTTGTTCAAATTCTTGTGACGTCATAACCGCGCAGCCCTATTTAAGTTAATAAATCAAGTAGATGTTAATATCACATGTTTTTGTATACGGTATACTGTTTATTAATAATTATTTCACCAGTTGTGTGTACTGACTTGATGCGAAAGCTTTGTCAGTTAATAAAGTAGATGTTAAGTATATATACAAGTACAGCAAATGTTCTTTGATAATTAGTATTTATATTAATTATAACAACATATTAATATATTTAAATAATCCTCAATAAAGTCATTTAATAAAAAGGAAGAATATGATCTTAATTCTTTTTTTGCTCACTTGTTACAGTGTGACTATTGAAACTGGGGCTTCTTGGAGAAGAAGAAACATTTCATAATGAAAACATTTTAATTTGACTTGATCAAAGTTCAAAATTCTTTTAGGCTAGATCTTGATTATTTTAAATATCGATTTCAGTAGTCACACTGTAACTGGTACATATATAATTTCAAATAGTGCTTTCCACTTTATGACTGGTACACTTTATGACTAGATTGATCTAAGATCCAATTTAGGAAGTCCATGCTTTATTCGTGGATAAGCTAATTCAGGAACAATCCACCTGTCAAAAAACGAATTTAACTTTGACAATGTTGCTTTCCAAAACACTGTGAAGAATTGCACTCTGGCAAACTATATCCCTACTCTGTGTTCCTTGTACAACAAAATCGGTCCATTTTCTTTCAGTTACAAACATCTGTTGTTGGACTTGGTAATAATACTTGTGCTTAGTATTGAGTTCTAGCAAACCATCCTTTTTCACACAAATTCTCTTTCTCAGCAAAGAATCATTTAAATTCTCATTTGGAATTACTTGGACATATTTCACTTCAATGAGTCCACTTGAGTCCAATGAAGATGGATCTAGAACAATCCCATCAGGTGTAGCACCTAGGAAACCATGTACCTTGCTAATAAAGAACCCACATTTGGTGACAGTGATAACCTTTATGCCCTTCTTCCTCCATCAGCTTTGTGTAG
This sequence comes from Actinostola sp. cb2023, assembly GCA_033675265.1. Classification (NCBI taxonomy): domain Eukaryota; kingdom Metazoa; phylum Cnidaria; class Anthozoa; order Actiniaria; family Actinostolidae; genus Actinostola; species Actinostola sp. cb2023. The sequence continues at coordinate 395,760 of JAUJYZ010001316.1, forward strand.
TCTTTTATAATTTTGTCCTCCATTTCAAGGCCTGCTTTCATACTTTCAGATTGAAAGGGTTTGGTAAACTTTAACACATCTTGGATTGCCTATGTAGGAGAAGTTGACGCCCGTAATGTTGCTACCCGGTGGCACTTTGATGCTGTGATCCTGAACTTTCGTAAGGCAAACCAAGACATGTTATCTTACTGGTCCCTTGTGGATTTCTCTACCTCTGAAATTTCTTTATCACTCATTTGGAGTTTCCTCTTTACCTGATCACATCATTGTCTTAAGTCAGACAGGCTTATTGGCTGTTCCTTTGGAGGAGAGAGTAATTCTTGACTTGGATTTATTGTCACTTCATTTTGATCACATTCATGATTGTCACTAACATCAGCATTCTGTGGTAAAATATGGGACCAGCCAACAACATTTCCAGACTTTATCTGATACTCCTTGACTAGGGCAAGCATATTCTCAACTTTGCTTTCAGGCCAAGATCTCTGATGCAAAGCACGCACATCATGGCCGAGTGGTACTGCAGACCTTCTCTTCTGTTTACTTTTCTTGATATAATCATGCTTTGAAAATTTTATTTGTGCAATAGGAGCTACACTACCAGTGCGTTTGCGAGGCACATTCCATTTGCATGGTTTGGAGGAACATGATTCAGTGTTCATTTTGTTTCTCATTATACAATATTGTTCCAATGCAAACATAGTGGCAGCAACATGGTTGCATCTTCCATCTACTCCGGCTGGACAGCCACAGTGTGCCCTGAGTACATTGCCAATAGATGTGAGCACCAAATAACATGCACAAACAGCATTCTTCTTCATAGAAGGCAGAACTTGGCTTTTGATATAGTGTTTTCCATTTTCAGCAAGGTGACTTATAAACAACACATGACCTGATTTGTAGAAGTTGTATCCTTTCACTAAAGGTTTTGCAGTGGAAATCTGTTTCTTACACTCCACACCGTCAATCATATAATGCCATATTGTTCCAAATGTTAATTTTGGCATACCACTGATGTCAGTCTTAAAGCCTTCTTTGGGGAATGAGTGAGAAACGTCGGGTGCTGTACTTTCTAAGACACCAAGTTGTGCTTTTTTCCTTTGCAGATTTATGCCCCCGTCTGGATCGCATAAATACTTCGAGTCGAGACCATTCTTAACGTAATCGTTGACTGTAATAAAGAGAGATGTTGATCAAGGTTTGTGTCGAAGAAAAGATACACGAAGTCGAAATACACAACAATATCTAAGCTTATGTTGGAATATTTTGCCTACCTTTTAATCAAAGCTGCTTTTTTACCAGATGTTTTGTCCCCTCTACACAGCAACCATCTTCGCAATTGCACGACACTACATATATCTATAGATTCCCGTGGTATTTTAGCTCCGGGAATGTCATCTTCAGTGAGGAATACGTTTTCTTTAGCTGGATTATTCGAAGGATCGCAAGTCGCTGACGCCATTTTGTAAATGTTGTCCATTCAAAAAGCCCCAAGAACACTCGCGGTCGCAAATCGAACCCAGTCCTCTACTCGATTGGGACAAGGCGAATCTGACCAAGTGGTCAAGTAATTCAGCTGAATTAATGAGAGAGATACCTGAGAAAGATAGAGCATCTGATGCCCTTGTAAAGTTAGAGAATAGCTTGCCAGATGTTCATCCAATCACAAGCACTCTTGGTGTGAAATGGAATACCAATACAGACAGCCTAATGCTCATGCTTGGAATGGATTCACCACAGCTACAAGTCAAGACATACACGAAGAGAGAGATAGCTTCAGGTGCTTCAAGGGTATTTGACCCAATTGGCCTTATTTCTCCATTTACAGTACGGTCCAAGATAATGCTTCAAAGTCTATGGACTCTAGGTGTTGGTTGGGATGATCCCTTTTCGACGTCTGTCTGCACAAAATGGAATCAATGGCTTACATAACTTTTGGAGCTCAGCATGCTTCAAATTCCCAGATGTTATTTAAGCTCTCCATTGTCAACATGTACCAAGTTGGAGCTTCATGCTTTTGGAGTTGCATCGGAAGTAGCATATAATTTATTGTTCAGCTGTTTACCTCAGAGCTGTGTCAAGAGGAGGAAATGTATCATCTTGTCTTGTGATGTCTTGTGATGTCTTGTGATGTCTTGTGATGTCTAAAACTAGAGTATCCCCTCTACGGAAGATTACATTACCACGTCTAGAGCTAATGGCTGCGGTAATTACTGCTCGATTATGTACATATGTTAAGAAGGAGCTTGACTGTCCCATTGATCGTATTATTTGTTGGACAGATAACTCAGCAACCCTGCACCGGATCAGAGGATCAGCTTCCCAATGGAAACCCTTTGTTGCAAATTGGGTTACGGAGATACAATTATTGTTGGATCCTAGTGTATGGCGTTATTGTCCTGGACCTCATAACCCAACTGATATACCTACAAGAGGTATTTCTGCAGAGCAGCTAATGAACAATAGTCTCTGGTGGAATGGTCCACCATGGCTTCAGAAATCCGAAGAACATTAGCCAGTACCTAAACGAGCAGGGGACTGGGAACGAGTTTATTAGAATTAATGCAATTACGAAATTAAGTTTATGACATGAAACAGCATGTTGAAATTAGTATCTGTGCAAAGTGTGACGTGATTTGAGCGAATTCTGTCGGATTTATAAACTTTTGAAATTGTGTTGTCCAGCCAAACTTTTACAGTGAATGTATGGTTTGGCTGGACAACGTCAAACATTTACAGTGTTTGTATGGGAAAATAGACATCTTTGATGCCCTCTAGCATCGTCAATATTAAGCCAAAGTTCACCAAACTATCCAGACTAGCTAAGTTTGATCTGCTCTCTCATAAAATGATGCCCACTTTTGCTAGTTTCTTATTGAATTAGTTTTACGGACTTGGTTTTACGGACTTGGTCCCAGTCCCCTGCTCGTTTTGGTAATGGCGAATTGGCCTGAAGATTTGAGATCTTCATCCAGGATTGCAGAGGCGGAGAGAAAGAGTAAATCTCTTTACATTACATGTAATGTTGTACAACCAAGAGAAAAACTGATCGACTTCACTAGATTTAGCAAGTACAGCCGAGTAGTCAACACAATAGCGTGGATTAGAAGATTCATAAGGAACTTACGTTGTGTAAAAGAAAGAAGAACACTCAGCCATTTAATTGGGTTAGAGATTCAAGAAGCTGAGCATTGGTTGATAAAACAGGTTTAACTTGAATGCTTTCATGAAGACATTTCCATTGCACTTGATGGAAGTACTTCAAAGAACAGTAAACTAACAAATCTCACTCCATTTGTGTGTACAAATTCTGGTCTACTTTGTGTTGGTGGTAGGATTCATAAAGCAAACTTACCTGAAGATGAGAAGCATCCTGCTATCTTGCCTTCCAGCCATCCTGTTGTAAAACTTTTGATACAAGATGTTCGTTGTAAAGAGCTTCATGCTGGTGTTGAGCATACATTAGCAGTCCTACGACAAAGATTTTGGCTAATCAAAGGGAGATCTAGTGTTAGACAAGTGGTAAAGAACTGTCTTCTTTGTCGTCACTACCAAAGTAAGCCATACATGCAAAGAATGGCACCTCTTCCTTCTGACAGGATACCTCCTGCTCCACCATTTACCAATGTTGGTTTGGATTTTGCTGGACTTCTGTATTTGAAAGACACTAACGACAAGGCTTATATTTGCGTATTTACTTGTGCTGTTACTCGTGCCATTCATTTGGAACTTGTAAGTAATAAGACAGTTGAAAGATTTCTACTTGCATTAAGACGTATGGTTGCCAGACGAGGAATGTGTAGTATTATTTGGTCTGACAATGCTAAAACATTCAAGGGTGCAAGTAAGGAGCTAGACAGATGTTGGAGAGTTCTAGAAGCTGACGAGATGTCCCTGGCATTCTCAGAGAAAAGGATTGAATGGAAATTCATTGCTGAAAGAGCCCCTTGGTGGGGTGGCTTGGTGAAAAGTGTCGAAGTACCTTTGAAGAAGATATTTGGAAATGCCATGTTAGATGCTGAACAATTAATGACTGTACTGGTTGAGATTGAAGCTCAGATAAACAGTCGCCCACTCACACATGTTAGTGTAGAACCTGATGACTTCAGAGCAATCACACCTGCACATATTCTTATTGGAAGAAACCTGCAAGCATCTGGCCCTATCAAAGAAACAAACAAGAGAGAGCACACCTCTAAAGCCATAACTAAACGTTTTCAGTATCACCAAAGGCTTACGAACAGATTTTGGAAGGGATGAGTGCTGAATATCTCAAGTCGTTAATCCCCCTCAAGAAGTGGTTGAGTATTGGTCATGCAGTACAAGAAGGTGACTTTGTTCTTATCAGTGAAGACAATGTTGCAAGAGGTCTGTGGAAAAAGGCACGTGTAGAATCTACCCATGTTGGTCGTGACGGTTTGGTAAGATCAGTTACTCTACGATTGCCGTCTGGATGGATGATGCGTCGACCAATACAACGTCTTCACCAAATAGAAACTGTTGATGCAGACTTAGCTGTTGAGCTATCATAAGATGAACTTTGAATACATTTGAACTTTGTTGAACATTATGTATTTTATTACTTTTTGATGCACCCCTGCATCAGGCGGGAGGATGTTCTGAACGTCAATTAGCATAATTTGCATACCGCTTGTAAGTTAGTATCGCAGGCGCACATGGACTCACTCGACGTACGTAAAACGTGTTTGGAAAAATGTTGAGTAAAAAACCTGAAATTACACGGGTGTTAATATCAGCCAATCGGTCAAAAGTCAAAAATCGGTCTAAAAGTCAAAAGTTTATATAATAAATGAAGATATGAAAGATATGAAGGAGATATGAAAGTTAGATAAATTTCAGATCACAAGTGTACGAAATGTACATCCTTCAAAGAACTGAAACTATTAAAAAAAAACTTTTCCACCATATTTGTGTTACATACATCCAGGATGGTACACCTAAATAATTTATTATTTCTTTCAGCGCTACTATTCCCCTTAAACTTGAAGGAACTGACAGCTTTGGTCTCAAGTTTCAACTTCTTGATTTCAGACTGAGTTGTGGTCTCGTTTGTTCAGCTTCCGCTTCAACTCTTTCGAATTTAGAGTTGAGTTTGGAATCCAATAGATTGGAAAGAAGACTCAGTGTTTCTGCATTGGAGAGTCCAACGGCTTCTTCTCCAGCGGGTGGTAATTCGGCTTGTTCTTCGCGATCGCTCATAATTTTACGTGAAGACATAGCTAGAGATACCGTTGAGTGGTATCACCTCACTATGCACCTGATTATATACCCATTAATTCCCTATGGTACCTCATGACTCCGTGTGCACGTTCACCGCCCTAACACAACATGTATACATCATACACCGTGCGCACTAGCACCGCCCTACCACACCATGTACATTCCATCTCATTAGAAAAACATTAACTTTGTCCTTTATTTACCCTAGTACAGAAGCCGCGAAACAAAATTGAAAAAGAGGAAGTAGAACCCGAAACGTCATACAAATCTGGCCTGCTTGAACGTATTTCATAGTCCTCTGACAACCACACTACTTCCTACTTTAGCCTTAGGCCGCATGAACACAACACTTTCGTCGTCGCTTATGATATATGCCTCTTTCTCGCCAACTACCTTTGGTTCCTTAGTAAAGATTGGGTGTGTCGCAGGAGTAAAATATACCTCTTCGTTCACCCAGTCATACTTGGGAAGCTTTCTAGCCATCTCCGAATCACTGGGCTGAAAAATGCTTCCTCGTTTTACGTCACGCAATCCCACTGATGTGCCAGGACGAACATAGGACGAACATAGTGTCGTTTAGCTTGGATGCTAGATATTCGCTTGGGTTTTCCACGGGCTAGCACAGTCGACACAGCCTTAAGGTGTCTTTTACCCTTGATCGCTCTCCTGTGGTTTACTATTTTCAGCATAGCTTTGATCTTCACCCTGTGGTGCAAATACAGTACAGTGTCATATCGTCTTCCATGGCATGTCGACATTTCGTGTATAGCCTTGAATAGATACTGCTCCTCGTCTTCGTACATTTCAGTTGGTCTTTTTTCACCAAGTTTTCTTCTCTTGAGACGGTTTTCTTCAATCAATAGTCCAGCACGCCTTTTAGCAGCTCGTCTTACCTTTTCGAGACAGATTTATCCTCCTTAAGGAGATTTCCCGTTTCAGCGATCCTCTCTTCAAATCGTTCTTTTGACTCTTCTAAATCCCTAACTCTCTTCTCTGGCCAAACATCTCGCTTTTTGTCTAGTGTGTTGTTCACTTCATTTAATTTACTCTCTATTCGTTCCTGCTTGTTTAAGAGATTCCGGCGAACAAAGCATTCTCGCATTCCTTTGCAATATGAATTATATCATCTATATGCCATCTGGCTGTTGACGGATCGATTCCAAGGTCATACAACTGCTGGCGGGGTACATTTTTCTAAATCATGATGAAAGAGGGCATACGGTAGAACCTGGACTCGGACTCGGTGAAAGTCGGACTCGGACTCGGTAAAAGTTCGACTCGGACTCGGACTCGCACTCGGTAAAAGTCGGACTCGGACTCGGTAAAAGTCGGACTCGGTAAAAGTGGGAATGGGACTGGGACTCGGTCAAAGTCGGACTCGGACTCGGTCAAAGTCGGACTCGGACTCAGTAAAAGTCGGACTCGGACTCGGTATTTATCTTACTCATGTTCCCTTTCCCTAACGTAGACAATCTACCCGTTTGCCTATTCTGTCCATCAATACTATGAAGCTGAACCAACTATTAAAATCACAATGTTTCATTCCCATGCCATGCAACCTACAATCACATTTCACACATTCGTCTGATTGTACGCGTCTGAGTTTTGATTGATGGAAGTAATTATGAAAAGCGCTGTACATGGGAATTTGTCTAGTTGCATGGGTTCTCAGTATATTTCCCTGAATAATATAGATACAGCGATTCACCCTGCGTTATATTGCAAGCAGAGGTTATTTCCCGATATGCTACAAATTAGGTCTCTCTAAAACTATACTTTCGTGTGATTGTGTGACACGTAATGCTGTATTTAATTCAGACTTTTAAAAATGCACACTATGTGTACTCGTGAGGAATTACCATACATAGAAATAATCTAACATTCAATTCAAGTTTATTAAAATAACTACCATTATCTTGCCTTTCCAACGCATGCAATGCCTGCAAAATATATTATATTTTGATGATGCGCATATCGATCCACTTACCCTGTTACTGGTAATGCAGGTAATTCAGAGTCGGATTCAATCGATCCACTTACCCTGTTACCGGTAATGCAGGTAATTCAGAGTCAGATTCAGAGGATGTCCTCTCATCTATACAAAATATAATCTATATACAGTCAATCCAAAAAAGGTTGTCCAGAATATATACACATATAACTATCACGTGACCGCATATACAGAACCCATTAAGAAGGTTAAAAAGGTATTAAAGTGTTGATTTTATACTGAATAATGTAGCCAAAAGCTGATTACTAATAAGGGAACCTGGAGTTAATGTATTCCGTATATACGGTCACGTGATAGTTATGTGTGTATATGTGTATATATTCTGAACAACATTTTTTGGATTGACTGTATGAGTAAAATAAAATAAAGTGAAGTATAATGGACGACAAAGACTCACCTTTCAAAACTTCAGCGTAAGTAAAAGTAAAAGCCATGGCACGCTAAAGACACTATTAAATAATTTTTTTTTTGTAATCTCATAACAAAACAATTTCAAAGTTTTTTTGAGTCCGAGCTTTCGTGATTTTGAGTCCGGGTTTTGATCTCTGATTCTCTTTCTTAGTTTCTTCTACTAAGGACATGCCTGCATGGACAAGCCAACCTTCACTTCATCTAAATCCTTTCGGAATGCTGTATTGTCCAGTAGAAGTGTGTTAGTATTTTTCTGTACCTCCATCAGAATAGTTAAAAGAGTTTCGATTGTAACTGGCCATTCTTCTTGATCAGCCATTCTTTGAGCTTTGAGCTTTATGTTGATAAAGGTCGAGACAAATCCTCGCTTTTTCTTCGAGCTCATGTTGTTTTCTTTTCAGTCATGAATCTGGCTGGAATTAAGGTATCAGGGGACCTTTGTGACCACTCTTCACAGAAACCTGAATAGAGCGCCAATAGTCGTTAAAAAGTATTAACCCTTTGACACCCAGAGATTTTTGATGTTTTTAGCGATTTTCTGGACCTAATCATACCGCAGGATATTTCGATTCCATATAAGGGATTTCCATGGAAATCTCTTGACAGTTCTGAAAGCCCACAGGCTCAAGTTCTGACGTGATCTTTCTTTTGTCATGGATCTCCTTGTGGCTAGCAGTTCGTTGCTGCTAGGAGCGGCCTATTTTGCATTTTTAGAGTATTTTGAATGAATGAATGAATGAATGAATGAATGATTGAATAAACCTTTATTTAAACAGGGTTGTCCTTTCAGTGTATATAATACACTGTTATCAATACGAGCCCTAATCAATAGTTATAAATAACAATAATAATAATAATGTATAATAATGAAAAATACTAAAAACATAAATAGATATATAAGTAAATATATAATAAAAATACAGAAACTATTCTAAGATAAGACTGTATAACAAATACGCGAATACTGATAAAAAAGCTAAGAAGAAAATATTACTTACTTAGGGAATTATTAAAAACTACACAACCATTATAGTAAAAACTTTTCTTGGCAGCCTCTATTCTCAAGTGTAAAAAGTTGCTTCTTCTAGTGGTTCTGGAAATAACATCCTTGTTAAAACTTAAATAATTTCTTAAAAATTGTGGTACTTTGTTGTCAAGACATCTTTTTAATAATTTTAAGATATGGCTATCTCTACGATCTATTAAACTTTGTAATTTAAGTTGCTTAATAGAAAATTCACTACATTTTGACTTAGCAATAATTCTCGAGACCCGCCTTTGAATATGTTCTAGACTTTCTACATCTGCTTTATTACAGCAGGCCCAGACAGTATCGCAGTAATCGAAAATTGGCAAAATTAATGATTTATGTAATTTATCAGCAGCATGTATCATAAGATTTTTTTCTAAGTCGGCCTAGCATACCAATTCGTTTGCCACCTTTTGATATAATATAACTAACATGGTTTTTCCCAGAAAGATTATCGTCTAGAACAACGCCTAGGTATTTAAAGTCATATCCCTACTTATTTTATAGGTACCAATAGTTATAACTATATTATCATTAATATTATCGTTATTTTTATAACTATTATTCACCACAGAAGCCCCCAGAACAGCATCATTAAGCTTGACTGGTGCGGTAGAGACTGTTCTGCTGAAAGAAACCAGCAGCGAGAACCGATTTCACGAAGGCATATAACGGCAGTGCGTTGTTCTGTGGTGGACCTACAAAGACATTTTTGGCGACTTCGGACTTGTAAAGAATGCAACGGTTGCAATATTTTGCCTGTAGGACCGACTGACTCGACACTCTAAAAATCTCTAATAAACTGAAAGGACGGGGCCGTCGCCGTCAAAAATTCCCGTATGTTCCCAGCATGCTTTTCGGGCGTGCAGAAGGAAAACACGTGTTTGCGAAAGTGTTTGTAAGGAAATGGCTATTGTTCGGAAAAGACGGGGAAAAATTATATCACGATTGTATAAAGAAGAGAGAAGGAAGTTTGTTTCACAATGATGTATTTTGGAAGAAGTCAAATGTCGGTCATTTTCGAGGTTGTGAAATTGCATCAAAACCTCGCATTTTTGATTTCTATGAAAAACAAATTGAACTAATGCCCAGAAATCGGGCCTATAAGTCAGTTTACTTGAGGATCAAATTTGAACGAGTTATCTAGTCTCAAAGAACTGGTCATGAGAGCGATGTTACAAAAATTCAAAAAGTTAGAATTTTTCAAAGCAGTATTCATTTTTACGGGCGGTTTCGGGCGCTGTGGGAGTCGAAAGGTTAAAAAGTATACATTTAAAAAAAGCTGAATAAACATAGACTCCTGTTCAGTATAAACCATTAAAATTTCTTCAGCCGTTTTTTTATAATAATAATAATAATAATAATAATAATAATAATAATAATAATACTCGCAAATATAAAATAATAATAATTATTGCGATTTTTACGAAAATTGACTGTACCTCACGTCTGAAGTTCCAAATCGCTCGGGATTAAATCATTCTTTAAACGAAAAGCAGCAGCTTAAAGGGGACAGTGTCAAGCCTCACGCATGCACATTAAAATCAAAACAATAACACTCGGTTGAAAAGCCTACCTTGCCCGGTAGCAAGTTACAACCCCCCCCCCCCCCCCCCTCAAACCGTTCTAATTGCTAAATAAATGACCTACAGGACTAAAGTAGATACTAATCTTTATTTAGAAAGCAATTTTAGAACTTCAATATATGAAAAGAACAGAATTCAAGAAGTGAATTCACGGCGATATCATTTTCCAACGGCCGATCAAATAAGACACAGGAAACCCAACACATAAATAGATGGTGGGAAGCTCACCGGGTTTACAAGTAGTTCTACGTGAGTTTTTCTCTCCAAAGTCATGAACAGTACTGCACCTACGATTGATGATCAAGATTCCTTCGCAATCGACCAGAATTGACGGTTTACAATTCGGTTTTCTTCACTCGAGGATGATGGCGGCCTCCCTCTCTACAGCTGTTCGACACTTTTTTCAACGGCTTCAAAGTCAGTTCTAAGATGAAATAATCCCCACTAGGAATTGTTGAAAATGAAGAACATGCTTTGAATTATTAAGGTCGATGGAAACGGATTGAAAACATCGATAATAATTAATAAAAGTCCACGGTGGACTTTTATTAGTTCTCGCTTCTTCGTACGCAGGCTTACGCGGTCATATGGGTTGACACTGCCCCTTTAAAGAACACATGTTGCTCTTCAAAACTCAGTGTCTCAGTTTTATCCTATTTTATTTACTTCGGAAAATATTTGACCTCGAAGTTGATACACTTGATTTTTATTACAAACAACCAGAAACCAGGCTATATCTCTTGAACTAGGAAACGAATCAAAAAACAATGTTCAATTTTCTAAATTTTCGTTAAAATCGCAATTATAAAAAAACGGCTGAAGATATTAAAAAGGTTTTTACCGAACAGGATTTTATGTTTATTCGGCTTTTTAAAAATGACCATTGGCGCACTATTGAGGTTTTTGTGAAGAACGGTCACGAAGTTCCCCTGATACCTTAACGTACTAATTTGAGGAATTTAGACGGAATTTGGCTGCGCTTCTAGGGACACGTCCTTCCACTCGCCATGGTTCAGCGGTCCACACCAATGCTCGTTGCACATCAAAAAGTGCAGTACAAACTCATTGAACTGACATCCCCATGAGCAAAATTCATTGCTGGACTGCACTCTCTCAAACTGTCCTTGGTCGAGTTTCAATTACACTTTTTTCTTTGGTCAGCATTGTTTCATCTGTTAGTGTAAATTCAAACACCTGTATGAGAAGTTTCATCAAGACTACATATGTAATCTTATAAAGACTCACAGCTCTGTTGTAGTGTTTGCATCATTAATAAATGGAAACCACCCAGCATTATAACTATATTACTATTCTCACCAGGTATACCCGCACACAATGCCATGGACCTTCATGCATAAGATATGGGAGAATCGGTCCTCGGCAACTACTCGCTGATAACCATGGTTTGTAAGGCTTAAAGGAGTACGAAGGGGCCCAGTGTCACCAACCGAGGGAAAGGCGGTCTCTTCCCAAAACTCAGAACTTCAAGGGTGGAAATGAGGCGGAGAAAATGATGTAAAGATACGAGATGACATCAGTTTTCACCCATGAAAGATGAGTACGTGCGTTTTTATCATACTAACTCATTCAATATAAATTATCCGTCTTTCTCTATGATTATGATTATGATTATATACATTAATGGCCGTAGGCGTACCTAATGCGCCCTAACGTTAGAATTTACAGGCGGCGCAATGTCACCTGATCTGTGCAACCGTGGCTGTTTTATTTGTGGAACCCAAAAACAAATAACAAAATTTGTGTAAACTGTAAAAGAATGAAACCCTGCTGAATCATGGGAAGAGATTGCCCCTGAGCAGTCGAGGTAGATACAGCAAAGGTTGTATCTCGCGTAAAAGAAGGTTTCATGCTTTTTAGTTTACCCTATCTAAAGAACCGCGGGTGTGAGGGCAGTAATGTCATTATGGGCTCTATAGTTATCCCTTTAAGGGTGTCAGTGAGGTCATTGTAAAAATATATCATGCGCGTGTTTGCCCAACCCATGTGTCGAGAGATGGCTTCTTTACTCATCACTCCCAGCAAAGCGAGAGTAATAGAGCATCCTGCTCGCAAATATGCGGGGTTTCCCCTTCGTCTGCGTTAATTTTCTGCAGGTAGAATTTTAGCTTATTGTACACGGCAGAACCGGTGAACGGCTCTTCGGAGACAGAGTTACCACTAGTGGAATGGAATAAGAAGCCCGGCTTTAACTCCACCCGCATTAAGCGACAAAGCAAAGGATACCTCTCAAAATTGTTGACAGGGCACAAAACCTCATTGTCGTAGCGCCGGACTGCGAACACATTCTGGGCGTCCTCCCATAGATTCTTTCCAAAACTTTGTTTGAATAAGATTCTCGACTTGTCGGGGAAGAAGAGGGCCTCTCTAAACATTACCCTCCCCAGATGTGAGGAGCGCTCCCCCGAGAAAAAATCTAGGGTAAAAAACACAAATCTCTACTTAAGATATAAAGGGCGATTGGTGGGGTGTCCGGTACTCTAAGTTGAGCGAGGATATACCCAGCTAACTATCCTAACTTGTCCAGAAATATCTGAATGGCTTTCTTGGGATGAGTTCTAGCCTTAGCCTGCTCTTCTTTGATGCATCTGAGATATTCTTTGACGGACGGATGGGACACCGGGTTCCCAATTCCAAGTCTATCATCCCATTCACCTCCAAGCCCTGCATTAATGAAGATCGCCCCTGAGTTTTCCAATCATGTTATCCACTGTGCCAGCAGCTAATCTTGATGGACAGCGACAAGAGGGCATTTTATTATTGTTACTCTTTGGGCACTGTGTTCGATGGACCTTAGTTCTTCCCGTGTTGTCTTTCCAGACAAGGAATTTTAAGATATCTCCAGGGGTAGCTGACTGCAGTGTCTTGGGTGTAGGCAAAGCTGCCAGCACGGATAAGAGTTCGCGGTGGAGGGCAGACTTCTGCCTCTCATAGGGCTTACTTGCCTTGTTCTTCGCCTGTTCTGAGAGTCGACTTTCCAGATCAATAGAGGAGGGATCTACCGGTTGTGTAGTTACTACTTCTCTCCTAAAGCTGCATCGTTGACAGAAGTTGTAGGACTCGTCGTTTAAGAACGCACATTCTGGGCAAGCTGATGCAGGCTTCCAGATCCGAGGGCGTTGGTTCTACAAGGAAAGTGACACATTTGAGCGTACGTTTCGGCTACTCTAGCTATGCGTTAACCCTAAGGGCAAACATGTCCCATTGTAGGGGGCGCGGAACAAATAGGTCCTGATGAAGTCTCCTTTGCTTCCCATCTGTATCCATGAGCTGGCACGGGAGCAGAGGAGTGGCCACCTGAAGGGTAGTGGGTAGAGTTTTGGAGCTACGATGGTGAAGGTAGAGTTAGATGCCGCCAGAAATTTTAGCAAAGGGCCCACGATCACGAAATGGGGAAAGACGTAAGCGTTGTTTTCCAGCGGGAATTCCTGGGCAAACACGTTTACCCCCGATGACAACGGGGTCGGGTGTGGCGTAAAATATCTCAGCGGATTTCCTGACGCTTCTTTCTGGGCGTTGGAGTCGAGAGACATCAAATCTAGGGTGTGGGGGCCGAAACGGCTGTTCACTTTCATCCATGCAGACTTGGACAGCATGCAGTCCTTGTCGGAGAGGGTACGGGATGGGAAGTTGGCTGGATTGCACGAAGAGTGGATGAATTGGAATGAGGCGGTGACGTTATATTCTAGTAGTGTCGCGCTGAGCTCTTTGAGAGCGTCGTTCAGCTGAGAATTATCACCCCCTTGTTTGAGCCAGAACTGCATAAACACCATGTTGTCTGTGTGTACGTCGAGGCGGCTATTGGCGATGAGGGACTTGCCCGCTTGGAGGGTCATCACTAGGGCGCGGGCTTCCTTGACCACTATCGGGTAGTAGCGACAGCTATCTGTCCAGTAGTCATGGACCGAGAATGGGGATTCGTCTAGTGTTTTTATGATTCCGCCCCATGCGAAATCGGATGCGTCACTGAAGATATTGACGACCAGGTGTCTCTCGCGAGGCCAAGGGAGGCATTCCTTCCAGGTGTCGAGGAAGTGCCAGTGCTTTAATTCATTTCTGAGGGCGCTGTAACCCGAGATTGCGCGGTAAACTTCCCTCGCATACAACTAAGCTGAGGGCACTAAAATGAAAGAGAATGTGACCTTCCCGGCAAAACGGACGCGAAATCGGACGCGTCACTGAAGATATTGACGACCAGGTGTCTATCGCGAGGCCAAGGGAGGCATTCCTTCCAGGTGTCGAGGAAGAGCCAGTGCTTTAATTCATTTCTGAGGGCGCTGTAACCCGAGATTGCGCGGTAAACTTCCCTCGAATACAACTAAGCTGAGGGCACTAAGATGGAAATCAATGTGACCTTCCCGGCAAAACGTTGGAGCGTCTTAATAGGAACTGTGCGGCTTCCTAGAATTGCTTCATGCAGATCTGCAAATTTTTTCTTCTTTATTTCTGGAATGAGGAAGGCACAGCGGGTCGAATCAACGATAAATCCTAATATCTTTATCGACTGTTGTGGCATTAGGCACGACTTGGCTAAGCCAATAAAGTAACCGAGGGACACTAGAGTGTAGAGTGGAGGCGCAGATAAAGGTTGCGGCATCAGCATAATCGAGGTCGGACCACATCTTAACTGTCTCATTCAGTTAGGAACGAGGGGCGAGCTGACCGACATGCCTGTCATCGATGTATTGGCTACAAGGGACACCTAGAGACCGGATGTAACTGGTAGCGGCCATGCCAATGGTATGATATAGGTAAGCACTGGCCTTCCAACCAAACGGTATCGCATTGTATATAAAATACCAGCCATTCCATTCCAGGCCAAAATAAGACCTGCTGTGAGAGCTTAGGCTGACGTGGTCGTAACCGCTCTTGTCGTCCATGGTGGGTAATCCAAGGTTAGCGGGAGATCTCTGATCCAGAGGTTAAGGAAGCGCTCATCATGGCAGAGTCTGGGCTTAGATGGTTCGACCGTCAGCGGCATTACTAGGTGTGGTGGATCGACATGGTCAACCCTTTCCCCAAATTGAAATGGAGCCGTTTGCTAGGCGTTCTAGGATGATGTCACTGATGAAATCTTCGAAGCCAAGACCGAATTTGTCATTCGAAAACTTGGTGCTTGGCGGTAATGGCGAGTTATGATGTCTGCCTTGAAGAAGTCTCCCACGTCCACTCCCGATTTCAGGTACGACAAAATTTCCTCTCTTTTGGGTTGGCCTTCCCAGCGAGGTAGGTGATTGTGGATCTCCCCAGCCTTAAAATCATCCGGATCCCTGAATATCAGTTTTCGCGCGGAGGCTTCTGCAGATAGCTTAGACACCATTTTGGGTGAGGGTAACAGGACCACAACACTCGGACGATCACCCTTCCAATCATCCCATCGAAAACACCTGGTTCTAGGGACTACTCCTTCTGGTGTGAAGAGAGAAATCTTTCTACGCTTGAGGGGTGGCTGGACTGAGGATAAATGCAAAATCTCAACGTTGATGAATTGGGAAGGAGATGAAGTAGTCCGAACCGAAAGTGAAGCAAATAGAAGGGTGAACGCCCGAGTGAAGCAGCCCCGAAATACCCCGTCCAGAGACAAAGTAATGAAAACCCCATCGGGGAGGCTTTGCCGCGGGCGCAAAAAGGGCTGGAAGAGCGACGAGGTACTATTACGGCAATGATTTTGGGGGGGGGATTTTGTTTGTTTTTGATTTCGTTAAAAGCGCACTAAATTTCCAAAGATTATTTAAAACAGTACAGCTTTTGCTAACTGCAATGTTAATTAAACATTATTATGCTCATTATTGTTATTGTCAAGTTGTTATTGTTAATATACTATTAAATAAAGGTTTTAGACTAAGCGATACATTTTGCCCGAATACTGTATATGGATGGAAAACCTTGAAGTAATATTTTGAATTACTAATTATTAATTGAACTATAACAAAGGAGCGAAAACGTTTTTGATTAGCGCTGATCTAAGGACCCAAACGAAACCCATTCTCCCTCTTCAAGGCCAGTAAGGGAGTGCCCAAAATTGAAAAGAAATGAAGCGATTCAAGACTGTCTTAATGGTCTTTCATAACGAGCCACAACTCCTTAGTTACCAGCCAAAGGCAGGAAATTTTGCCGGCATACCATAGATTCCTTTCGACACCACAGATGACCACAACTAATATGATACCTTCCCTAAGTACATGGCGACAAGTGATTGATTGTTTATTGAATGTGGTAGATATACAAACAATGACTCTAAAGTCATTTTTATTCGTCCATAAAAACATAATAAAAGGAAAATTGTAAATTTCGGCCGTATTATTACATCTGAGTATAAACTGATTCCCAGCTCAGTAGCCTGAGATGCAGTTTGGTTTGATATGATTATTAGACGGCTGATTTATCAGTATAAACTGATTCCCAGCTCAGTAGAGATGCAGTTTGGTTTGACATGATTATTAGACTGATTTATCAGTATAAACTGATTCCCAGCTCAGTAGAGATGCAGTTTGGTTTGACATGATTATTAGACTGATTTATCAGTATAAACTGATTCCCAGCTCAGTAGAGATGCAGTTTGGTTTGACATGATTATTAGACTGATTTATCAGTATAAACTGATTCCCAGCTCAGTACGACAGTAGAGATACAGTTTGGATTGACATGATTATTAGGCTGATTTATCAGTATAAACTGATTCCCAGCTCAGTAGAAATGCAGTACGTTTGGCAGTGTTACATGATTGTTAGATTTATCAGTATAAACTGATTCAGATGTTAGCATTGTAGGTTACAGTGCAATCCCTGTGACTGTGTCAAGGCCGATCGGGAATTGAAATAAAATATTGCGGGAAAGCGTGATCGGATGTATGCACAGATCATCAAATAAACTTACCTTGTCCTTCGGAAGGCAAGTTAGATTTTACATGGATTGTCATATATTTTAACATTCATCAGGGATCCTAAATATCTGGAACTTAAAATACGTATACAGTAGTACTAAACTGGATTACACGTACTTTTGTTGGATAGGCATCTATATCTTTGGAGAGAATTTCTGAAAGAACTCCCTTGCTATCGATCATCGCTACATTTTGGCGGGAAAGATGGCGACGATTCTTTATTATTATTAAGATCGCCGAACGAGTTAGCTACACGGACATGTGATTCTGGAGCTCTTGGTCGTTAACACATGATCCAGGTTTTAGGGTTTCTGCCTAAGAATCCCAGCCAGGACACCGAATAGCTCGGACACATGTAAACCTCTTCTTCTCGCACGCCTCCATCAAACACTCGATGATCTATTTGCGCGCCATTTACATCATGCAAGCGAAATTGTCTTGATCAGTCGCAGAAGAAAACAAACAGCAAACGTACGTAGATCTTTGGAATATTTTGTTGATTGCCCACAAATTCTTCTGTTCAGTTCTTACCAGCCTTTGTTCGAATCATACCCTGTTTAGTGACGGTCGCATCGATCTACACTGCTCAGTTACTTTATTTACAACTGCAAAATCGCTCTCGCTTGTCAAAACTAATTTGATGAGAGTACACAGACATGTATTGCTACGGAAATAAGGCAAACAACTTAATTGGTCTTTGAAAGACACTGTTGACATATAGTAATTCGATCATAGCAACCGTACTACCCCATCGTGACCATTAGAACTTGGCTCTGGCTCCTTATGTTATACGGTTATACTATATACGTAACAAGAAACACAATATGATGGAAAAGTAAAAACATAAATAACCTAGTAGAAACGTCCTGGGCAATTGCGGTTGAAGTGACCCTGCTTGCCACACGAAAAACAACGGCCATGTTGCATATAAGCCCTACGTCCTGGTGGCCCTTGGCCTGTCGGCGATTGCATTAATGAACGCGGGTGGCCATTTCCTGGAGATGAGGGGAAGGAATATGGGGATAATCTCGAGTAGCTTGAGTAGCTTTTGGATCTGGGTGGTGACTTGCTTTTCCTCCGGGTCTCCTAACAAACGCGTGATGACTGATGCTAAGCGGCCGCCCCTTGCCAGCGGCTTGCATTGGCGAAAAATAGCGTGGTACTTTTTCCTCTCCTTGTGACCCGTTTCTCTAGCTGTATCTGCCAGTTGTTCCAGTTGTTCTAGTGCATGGTTGTCCAGCAAAGGAACCGGGCGGTTGGCTAATTGACGCACAAAATCCAGAGCATGCTCGACGTTATTCGTAGCCAGCTGCTTCTGGAGGCTTTCTACCTTAGCGGTGAGGGCCATGAGGTCCTGAGGAATATATAACAAACAGGGGATGTCAAAAAAAAAGAAAAAAGAAAAAGGTCATCCATGACGCTTCTTACTTACAATAGCATTTAAACGAGGTTTTCCCTTTCGGGTATTAATATGACACATAAATACCGGGGAGGTCATCACTGTAGTTTACAAATCTCACAAATTCCAGCGAGGTCACTTTCCCAATCTCACACATAGATTCAAACAAAGGTCACTCCGGTCACTTATCACCTTTGCTAATAAATTCCGAGGTCGCCCCCTTCGTTTTTAAATTTCACAGATAATTTCTGCGAGGTCACCCCTGTCGCTGTACTTTGCGAAACACCCTAATCCCCTGTCGCTGTACTTTGCGAAACACCCTAATAATTTCAGCGAGGTCACACCCGTCGCTGTACTGCGTCAAAAATACTCAATAATTTTTGCGAGGTCACCCCAGTCGCTGTAATTTGCCAAACATACTTCAGAATTTTAAGCGAGGTCACCCCAGCCGCTGTACTTTGCCAGACACCCTAAAAATTTCAGCGAGGTGACCCCTGTCGTTATACTGTGTGAAAAATACCTAATAATTTCAGTGAGATCACTCCTGTCACTGTACTGTGCCAAAAATACCTAATAATTTCAGGGAGGTCGCTCCTGTCGAACCGCCAGAGTTGAAATAAACTTACCTACCTACCTACTAGGAGTGACCTCACTGAAATTATTAGGCATTTTTGGCACAGTACAGCGACAGGAGTGACCTTGCTCAAATTATTAGGTATTATTGGCCCAGTACAGCGACAGGAGTGACCTCACTGAAATTATTAGGTATATTTGGCACAGTACAGCGACAGGGGTGACCTCGCTGTAATTATTAGGTATTTGTGGCACAGTACAGCGTCGGGTAGGGCAGCTGGCTGGGCAGCTTGTTGGGCGACTTGTTGGACAGCTGGCTGGGCAGCTTGTTGGGCGACTTGTTGAGCAGCCTGGGCAGCTTCTTGGGCGACTGGTTGGGCAGCTTGTTGGGCTACCAGTTGGGCGACTTGGGCGGCTTGTTGGCCAACTAGTTGGGCAGCTTGTTGGCAAGGATTAAGCAGCGCTTGAACGGCCTGGGCGTTTGGAGCAACAGGAACTTGAGCCATGACTGGCGTAGCGATGGTAGGTAACGTTGCAAAAAGTTACCGTCTAGCACGGTTTTACTAAACTGGGCTGGATCTTAAAGCGGGGTGCTCTTATATAGAGGGAGGAGGTCTAGGGTTATGCAGTGCATTCCCCCGAGTCACGCTGGGAATGTTAGGAAATGCATGATTGTTTATTTTAGGCTTTTCGTGCGTATTTCCCTAGTGAGAATAGTCCGTTAAACATTGTCTTGTGCTTCCAGTATACGTCCATTACTTTGGCATAAAATAAGCTGTTAATTGCAATCTATATATAATTGCACATCCTCTAGAGAAAGTACTTTGTAAGCTGTTCTCAAATCAGTTTCTGGAGAATCCAACATGTCCAAATAATAAATTGTGCTTTCTATAAAAGTACACTAATAATAATGGCTTATTCAAAATTTTTAAAACAATGGATGAGTTTTTAGTTTTCTTAATTCAATCCAAGCAAGATATCGCATTATTTGCTCCAACCCGCTTTCCTCCACAGTAATCAGTCTATAATCAAAATATCCGATGGTAGAAACCTTTTACACGTTCTCTTTGATGGACGTTTGTATTCGTCTTCTTCTTCTTCCTCTCTGTTTTGGTTGTTATTCTTTTCTAGTACTAGAATTTAGTTGACACGGTGTGATGTTCCTGATCCACTTAAGGTGATTCCATTGAATTGCATTGCGCACGCTCTACTGCGCACGATTCTGAATAAAATTTTAGTTGACGAGCGCGCGCTAACTTACGCCATCGAGCTCGCGCACATTGGAGACCATTGGAAATCGTTAAATATTTCAAGTGTAACGAGCACGGTGAACCCCATTTTTTATTCAATAACTTTCATCACACTATAGTTCTTTAGTATATAGCAAAGTATTAAAAAAAGTTAGGATTTCAAACATTAAAAAAATTGAATGAAAGCATACGGAGTATCGATTTTTAGACCCTCTCGGTGGTTCGAACATCTGTGTTTTTTGTTCTATTTTTCGAGAACTATGCAAAATTCGAGCATTCGAGCATAGGCTAGAGATACAAAAGCTATAGCAACCACTTTAGTTCATTATTAATAGTTTGTCTTTTAAGTTGTGGAAAATTATTTACCCGATCCCGATTTCACGCGAGACTCGACTGAAAGACCTAAAATACCATAATTTCAAAGCAGTGTAGCGCAAAAATGAGCTTTTGAAACTCCATACGGTAATGTATCACCATGCCAAGTTATAGAAAATTCTAGGATTTGCTTCTATTTCAAGGGAATCACCTTAAAGTGCATTCTAAGTTGTCGATGTTATATGCGATAATGACAGCGACTGTAGAACTTTCTTCTGCTTGTGTGACTTCATTGGGGATGACAACACGATTTTCTGCTTGTTCATTTATAACATTCAATGCAAACTCAGTCTCTATCTCTTCTACAAGGTCCTAATTGATGCTATGTCCATACTTATTAATTATCTTTACAATTTCGCTGTTATTGCAAAGTGCTAAACAGAACAGTTTTAGGTGTTTTGATAGCTTCATTTGCAACGGAGTAAACAATGGTAAACAATGTCCTGTGCAAAAAAAAATTCCAATGTTTTTATCTGCTTTACTCTTCTCATTCTCCAGCGATTGGCCTGATATAAGGACTGTGAAAACTGTGTCTAACAGGGATGGAATATATGAATCTATTCAGTTTTCCTATAGATCGTCTTTCTTCTATGGGTGGCCATGACATCTCAGGTGGATTACAGCACAAAAATTGAGATTTACCTTCAATTAAAGCCTGCATTAAGCTTACGTATCGTAAAGTTCAGCTTTACGCGGACTTTTCATGGTTGCGTAAAGCTGACGTAGTGAGCGACTTTAACGCTAACTTTACGAAAGCAGTAAAGTAGCATTTAGTACAAGTTTACATCTTCTTTATGCAAGCAGTAAAGTAGTGTATGGTACAAGATTACATCTTCTTTACGTATCACGTTTTGTTACTTAAACGTGTGAATTCTGTGACCTTTACGCTACATTTAATAGCTTATCTGAAGTAATACTTCAGATGTAAATTGTTATATTTAACGTAAACGTACCCAATCCACTAACAAAACGTAAATTCGCGCAATCCGCTAACACAACCCTTCAATTTCAGACTCATTTCAAACGCAAATTTTCACAATTTGATGGTAAAAATGCTTCGCTTATGTATAGCTAGAAATCTAACAAGCATGTTAACTTTATTATTATTTTTGGATAATTCCTACAACAAGTGAAATTTACATGTAATATCAATAAAATTGAAATAATTTTTATATACACACTAAAATGATGCTTGGACATTTGAACCACTAAAATACCAAATATAATTAATTTAGCATAACTATGTGAAGTTCAAAATATGGTCATAAATAATAATATTTTAAATGTAACTAACTACTCTTTGCTAAATGAGATAATGATGGCAAATTACTATACAATCCAAAAATGTTTTATAACAATAAATATCATATTAAATAAATATCATTTCAACTGTAACTATGTGAATTTTTTAAATAAAATGTATGATGATTCATTACCCCTCTCTCGACATCCTGACGAATGTATTTATAAAATTTATCAATGGAATAAATTAACACATGTAATTAAAAATTGTACCAAAATATTATAAAAATAAATAAATTAAAATACTGGGGAAAGAGCAGTGGAATCTAATAAAACGGTCCTCTGTGGAGTTGAGGTGAGGACAGGTGATGGAACCCTTACCGCCCAGCTTGGTGGATCTGGGGTGGTCTGCTAGAGCCCTCTGGGTGTCTCGGTATCTGTAGTACTGATGCCCTTTGCCTTCTTGTCAGACTTTTGTAATAGGCATCATCAAGTTCCATTTTTAACTCGTGGATTGCGTAGCATCCACGAGTTATTGGGATGAGATGGGGGAAAGTTAATATATGCACCAAATTGTAAACTCGTTCCCAGGGCTCTCTCATTTCATACAAAACGGCGGCCATTGCCATGTACTTCGTACTTGGCATCGACAGTATTTTATCGGACTTTAGGCATTCAACCCTGGAAATACCCTGAGAACCAATTAACTATGTATACTCTAAACAAACCAGTTTGCAAGCGACAAATACTCAGTGCTCTGATAGAGTAAAAAAAACCTACTATATGCTACAAGTTACAACACATCGAGTGAAGGATTTATACACCGTATTACGTATAGCCGATTGTGCCGAGTCGGAAGAAAGCCAAGTTTACAAAGCATTCAGGGAGGATCGAGGATGGAATATTAACTTATGGTCTACTCAGTGTCACTGACTTGAATCACATGGCAGTTTCCTTTGTCGTCTTCGAAGGAGAAAGAGAAGATAAATGTTGGAGTTCAGTTTATTAGTGGGACAAACTTAAAGCCGTTTTTGGACGCCTTCATGCACTGAAGCGAATTATCGGGTATAAAGTGTTTCATGTCATTGTTTCACTCTCTGCATGTACTAAGCTAAATATGTAGTAGTAGTAGTAGTTTATTATGCGTCATTATACGATTTATTGGTATATTTTCGTTCGTTTGGTATTCCTTTGTAAAAGCTATTACCCGTGTAAACATGGTGAACAACTCGATCGCCTTAAAACACTTTATTTCGAAGTCTAGATGAAAAATAGACACAACACAGATGTTAATCAAGCATTGAACTTTACTTCTTGAATACATTTTACTTAATGTTAAAATACGTTTTCTCTCTAAGAACGAAATGTAAAACATACGGCACATTGATCACGAAAGATAACAAATATATATGACATGTGCTGGTTCCATGCTCAAACATGCCCTAACGTATTCTTCAAGGCGTTCCTCGTCACTCACATACGGGAATCCACGAGTTCACCAAATGGTGCCTTTGATTTCTTTAGCCAGCCTTGATCTTTCCCACGCGAGTTAACTTGGTTTTATACCCTCGCAGTATTGGGCCACCCTCATCTTCACTAATATAACTTTCATCGCTACTCATGCATTCTAGAGACAGAATAGCTTTCACTCTCTCAGCTCTCTGTTCTGTCCAATCAGATACCAGGTGAAGTATATATAGTTAATTAATTGAAATAAATTAGCAAGATTATTAGGTATACCAAGTATTTTGCTTGGTGTCAATTCAAAGTATTTAATGCACATTATTATCATTTTGTTAATGATCCTTTTCTTTGCCCACCATTAAGGCTCTCATATTAGTCAAAGGTACCCATGTATCCCTATATATATTTAACAATTATTATCTGAACTGGAGGTGAATAGCGGTAGAATATTTACCAAGATGCGAAGCGACGAGGTAGATATTCCTTAACCCGCTATTCACCGACAGTGAAGATAATAATTGTTTTAGTAAGCTTATATACCAACGAGCCAATCAAGAAACTAAAACTGATTTAAGCCCAAATTTAAGGAGCATTTCACTGAAAAAGACTAACATTCTGAAGAAAACAAACTGCTAGCATGCGCTCGATTGGGTGATGATGGCGCACACTTCAACTACAATTGTTTTCAAAAACACAACAGAATCCATTTTTATCTTTGGCTATATCATAAAAGCAGTAGAAGAGAAATTTCCGTGTTTTACTGGCGAAAGAGATCGCTTGGGATGCTGGAAGAACACATGAAAAGTTCGAAAATCACGAGCCGGCTGCCGGCAGCTGCCATTTTGTTTCCGACTCAATATCCTGAGTGAATATGGTAGAATAGCCTGACTTTTTTAACCAATCAGAGCGCGCGTTCTTAGGAGATTGGCGAGTTGGTATATACTAATTATGTATATCCATGATGGGAGGCATAATTTTTACAAACTGGCAGTATACAGTGGCAGCACAAAGGCTGATGTTACCATGTTTACACTCACACTACCACTACATTCCAATTTTCTATGCACAAAAGTCTCAGCTCACTAGTTTGTTTAGATTGCTGAAGGAGGACAACCTGGGATAGAATGAACTGTCAAACTTAAATCTTGCAACAGGGTTTTGAAACAAGCTGTGGAAGAAATTGCACTTGTAATTCCCACCCTCTGCAACTTACAATGCTCTGCTCTCGCAGCGTTACGTTGCACAAGGCAAAAGGACAAATTAGTGAATCAAAATTAAGTGTTACTGTTTTCTGACTTAAACTGCAATGGAACCGGCCATTGACTATAATATATGTGGATGATAAACTAATGTTTTTTTTTCTAGTTACATGTTTAGATACCAATGTTTGTAGCAGGTGTTGAATTGGGATTTGGGCACCAACGTTGGGACCAGGTGTAGGCTTTATCACTGTTTTCCATGACGAATCCAAGGATTTTAGGCATCCTTCCACTAGGTATGATCGTGGCAAGGACTGGTTCGCTTGGGTGAGCTCGTGCCAGTCATAGAGATGGAGAACTTGTTCAGTATTTGTTCAGGGAGATTCTCGTATGAAGTAATGTTTAAAGGCCGTCCGAGGCGATGCCGAGCTACTTCTAAAACGAATTAATTATTCGGGAGGAATTTGTTTATTGAAATGGCAATAGGTTTGTATTTGTTTATTAAAAAAAAAATTAATGACGCATTTAAAGAATACCAAGATAAAGGTTAATCAAATTCCGTGAGATCAATCGAACTACTTGATGGCACAGTGGTAAGTAAAGGGATTAGCAATGGAGTGTTCCGGGTTCGAATCCCTCCGCAGCGAGTTTATGAAATTATTCAATGCGTTTTTTAAGCAGTTAAAAATCATGCATTTCCAAGACAAATAACATGTTACTTGTGTCTAAGTTTGTATTTGAAATAGTATTTCCTGTCAGAAATTAAGTTATTGATTTATATGATATTTCTATTCCAAGGACTTGAACTGATATTTCCAGTCCTAGAACTTGAAATAATATTTCAAAGTACTCTAGAGCGGACTTGGAATCATTCCAAATTACACAAGAACGGACTTTCCGGGGTATCCAGATCCATCATGTGACCAAATTGAGGGCACCTGGTTGGCTGTTTACCTCGTGAATAATTAATGAGTTTTTGAAGCTCTTTTCTTGTCTAAAATGCAACATAATCCAATATTTTTATTAGAAACCGTTTATTACATTCACCCATGAATCTAATGAATGGCAAAGGTGGATCTAAAACAGAATTCTAGAATCCATACCATACTAATATTGTATATGTTTATACATGTTGTCATAGTTACTGTGATGTTGTGTAAACTGTTGTGTTTGTTTGACAATTTGTTGTTGTTGAAATCTTCAATGGTTTCTTTATATAGAAGCATACCAGTGTGTACGGGATTTTGACTTGAGCTCGTGCCAGGGATACTTTCTGTTGTTGTCATTGGATCATCTTAAGCCCACAATTACAGTTTCTTTTGTTGTCTTTTCACTTAGGACCAATGATGTCGGCAACCGATTGAATGTCTCTGCGAACCACAGAGCTACACAAGCTTTTTCTCTGGTTGAAATAATGATAATAATGCTGAATAAGTTATAAGGTTCAGTTGTAAATACCCGAAGTTGGGATTCCTGAAGTTAGGAGGTGGTGAGTTTGTTTACGATAAATCAGAATTGGAAGAATAGTTTAGAATAGTCTTCTAGTTATAAAAGATAGAGACGACACGTGATCGTAGAAATGGTAGATACGCCGCGAAGCGCGATCGCGAATCGCCAATTACTGCGAATAAAATAAACCGTGAGTAAATTATAAAGGGTTTCTTATAAAGATGTTTCAGATCTTTCGTACCTTAAAGATGACAACTGTCGTTGTTGTTGTTTAGTAGAAACCTCTTCAAATATCTTTCCTTTATGAGCAGCATCTGACGATTTCTCCAGAATTTCAATTTTATCTTGCTGGTCTTCGGCCTCGGAAAGTAAGGCTAAGTTCATTTGCTTGCTCTTCCAGCATCTGTTCTTTTGTGGCAAGTAACTTGACAAGTCCGCAATTGTTCGATCCTTCAACTCAATAGAGTTAAATGGCAACAAGGCGATCTCTTCAGTATGTAAAGTGTATGTCCACCAGTTTTCTTTGTATTTGCATTTCTTTCTGTTCATTCTGGAGAGACTTCGCTTGAGTTGCGCCGTTCGCACTTGGAAATAGGTTTGATAGTCGCTGCAAGCCGTCTTCTGTGAGCGTTTATCCAAGCTGTTCCAAACAGGCATCCCAACCGCGTTTGCAACCATTTCCTGAAGGATTCTTGGCCGCGTCCATAGCTTTATACGAGATAAAGATCTGGAACTCTGCT
This sequence comes from Actinostola sp. cb2023, assembly GCA_033675265.1. NCBI lineage: Eukaryota > Metazoa > Cnidaria > Anthozoa > Actiniaria > Actinostolidae > Actinostola > Actinostola sp. cb2023. Next base: position 422,631 of record JAUJYZ010001316.1, read on the forward strand.
GTAGACTCACAGTAAGGAATTGGCATGCGAACATGCATAAACATAGGATTTAGAGTAAACATAGTGGGCTAATAATGGCAAAATATATGTAGATGTAGTCTAGAATTGAAAGAGTTTTGATAGTTTTCACTGTAGACTGACGCACTAGATGATACGAATAGTCGAATACCCGGGTAGAATACACATACAATTGAAAATGCATTATGGGAACAATGAGATGAGTTATTAGTGGACAGTATTAAAAGCAGGTCTAACCGCAAAATCTGTTCAACTGGAAACTGAATGAGTCCGCTGACAGTGAGAATCAATACTCCAAAAGCTCCTAAACGATACCCTTGCCTTTATTGCAGCATTGAGGGGAAGACAAGACTTTCACCTTCATCTACAATGTGTCCATAGATTGAGACCAAATATGAAATTATTATGTCCTTACTGCGACAAATCAGTGGACGGCAAAGATCGGCTGATGAGGCACATTTACCAGAGTCATGGACCACAACAGCACAGACCACAACGCCAACAGTGAGCGGACAAGAAGATTCATCAATAATAAAAAACGGCTCTTTTAGGAGCCGACAACCATATAAAAGTCATGATCACACTTTAAACAATAAGAAACTTTTAAGTGATGCAGCCTGGTATTAGTTATAACTTATACTGTGATTTTTACACAGTGTTTGATAACAATGATCAGAAAATCATTCTTGTGTAGTTGATTCGTAGGGCTTTTGATGACTTGTAAAGAGTGATATTCGGGAAGTTGATGTATCAAAAAAGGACTAAACCCGGTCTAAAGCACTTCGCATCAGTAAAAGTAGTCAAATGATGTTTTATTAGGTTCCGGAAATCTGAGGTTTGAGTTGTTTTGTTGATCTAAAGTTGTTGTTGTTCTTTTGATACAACTTCTGCTTCTCAAAGAGGTTCGTAGTTTGATACATGAACAATCTTTTCTAAAGCACTTCGCATCAGCAGAGCGGAAAAACTGCACGCATGCGCATTAGCGTTTTCTAAAAATAAGCATCCAAGATGGCGGCCGCAACGCGTGGAAAATGTCGTGTGAAGATGAGACAAAAACAACTACAAAACTACAGTGAATACCTTCACAAACTATATCACCGCTCATTTAAAGTGATTCTTATGGAGTGTGTATAAAATCTTGCTTCCCTCTTCGTGGAAAAAAGCTCAAAGAAGTACCTGTTGTACAGGCAATTTGGAATCGCAAAGACACGACCGTGAACGTTTCGATATCCAACTGAAATGCCAAAAATAAGCTCATTTTTGAATTGTTAAGCTTCATTTTCAGCAAGATGGAAGAGTAATAACTGATTTATAATCTGTGAAAATTTCAGGAAAATCGAGGGGTATGCATTTTTTGTGAATCTCATTTGAAGTTGAAATTGTTCGATCAGCTCGAGTACCTTTTCTTCTTTTTGTGTGTATTTTGATCATGATGGTAAAGGTAAGTTAAAGACGTGATATACTACAAACAAAGACTTGTCGATCTTTCCAGTTGACTGGTAAACATTGAATAAGCTTAAGTCTTATAGACGTTCATACAAGCTTGTAATAAAATGATTTATTTGATGATTGTTGTAGTCATTTTTCATTTCATCTATATCTGACATCTATATTTTCACCATGCCTGTGACTTTCATACTCTATCGGTAGCATTATCCAACATTTTAAATGTATTTCTACTCACATCATCTCCACATAGCTGAATTGTTTTCGAAGTTTCACTCGATCGATCGGTGACTCTTTGGAAATACCGTAATTGATAAAGCGCGCGCAAATGTTGACGCGCCCGCGCCCTCCTTTCCCGCATTTTTCCCTTTTAAAAAAGACCCGGCGTTTTTGTAGGTGGCTGGCTTGTTTTTTTTTTTTGGTAACTCAAATGGCTTTCTTGTGCATTTTTGCACCTCGATCCCGTAGTGATAATAGCAGTTGTTTCGGAAGAATCCAAGAATTAGATAGTGACTCAGCAAGGAAGTGTGGGTATTTTTATCCTATAAATATTTGCCACAAGCATCTGAAAGAAAAACAAGAAGTAAACAAACTTTTTTGCTGCTTTCCTTTCAAAAACGGAGACTGCTCCAAAACGCGCATAAAATGTCCAAGACGGTTTTTTAAAGTTTTTAATGAATATGGGGATAAACAAGGGACCCTCATATGTCACAAACATTTAGAAGAGGCAGATACCAGCGATATAATAACTTCAAGTGCTCTATACGAACCACCACATTCAAGAAAGGTTAGAATAAACTTTATTTTAAGTTTCTCATTTATTGGAAAAACATACTGTATGATATTCATGAAAATAATTATTGATTCTGATTGGCTAAGAGCAGTGCAAATTACCTTTAATTGGTAATCATATCATACGATTTCTCGTTCAATTTGAAATAATTTGCACTCATGTGTATTTTCAAAGACCTCAATACAGGCTCAATTTTGATACTCTTTGAAAAACACACTTGAAATTATTTCAAATTGTAGCATTGTAATGCCAACAATAAGCTTATATATTTTAAATAATATATAGAGAACACCACAAATAGATATGCAATCAGTAGACGAGTACCATTGCAATACCAAAAAGATCTTGGAGCTTGGAAACCTGGCAGAAAAACTTGAAGAACAGAACCATCTTCTTGAGAAAGAAAATAAAGAATTAATACAGCAGCACTTGGAAGATATAGAAATAAATGAGAGATTGGTAACATATAATCAAGAGTTAAAGAGAAAGCTATCTGGTATGTATCAATAAAATAGTGGTTAAAAACAGCTGATTATCAGTATACATGTACAGTATATGTACATGTAAAACAAAAATTATATGTGTAAAAGTTCTGTGTGCTCTTATAATAATAATAATAATAATAATAATAATAATAATAATAATAATAATAATAATAATAATAATAATAATAACAATACTACTACATTGTAGTACTACTACTACACATGTACTACTACTACTACTACTACTACTACATTGTACTACTACTACTACTACTACTACTAATAATAATAATAATAATAACAATAAGATAGGCATTTATATAGCACTTGCACTGTAGCTCTTATACAAAGCTCTTAGTGCTTATAAGATCCCATCATAAATAATTGAATGATAAAATAAACATTAGTACTGTACATGGCATGGTTTTGGTTACGCTGTATTCTTAATATCATTCACATGTTGTCGTCTAATTTCCAGTTCCCACATTTAAAGAAAATGTGACAAAGTTTCACGTAGCCCTAACCTCACACTACAGTGAAAACAACAACAGCAACCTTTATAATCCCGATGACATGAAAGCATTTGCTGATAAATATGCACCAGGCCTCTTCGATGAAATTCTTGGTTGCATCAGCGATAAACGAGGTGAAATCTCCGCCAAAAGGAAAGATCAGCAGAGAGTTAGGACCGTTGTTATACTCCACAACCTATCATTTTTTAGAAACCAGGTATTTTAAAAATAATTTTCTAAAAAAATATCAATGTATTTTTCAGCATTACCAACACATTCTGTTTTAAAATTATGATGTTTTAAAAATCTTCAATAATAGGTTTTTCACAGCAACCAGGCCAAAAAAACATAATTCCCAGAGGATAAAGATTATTTTGTATTGCCCTAAATGCTACTGTGAAAATTTTCAATAGAACCTATGGTCTAATTCCAAGCTGGGACAAAACAATAAAAATCCCCTCTCCTGAGAATGAGGCCTTTTGATATTGTTTTATCATTCAGGTCATGGTTAATGAAAGCACATGATTTAGACTAAACTAGGATAACATCTTATTATCCAGGAATAAGACCAATTGGCTTTCCAGGAACCAGGCCTATATATATATGGCATTAAGAGCAAGGGGCACATAGATGTACTGCAAAGTACTAAATGTACAGATAACAAATAAATTAAATCAATAAATAATATAAGAATTATCACCTGACAATAATATTGAATGTCACTGAAATCTTGATTACATGTAGAAAAACAATAAACTCCAAAGTGACAGTGGCCTGTACTTGGCAACCCATGGAACATCCAATCAGTGTCTCATGGCTGGTATGACATTGGGGTTCTCCATCCACCCAAGAACAGTCTATAGTAGAAAGAAAGACATGATACAGATTGGACAGGACATGATGACTAAGAAAATCCAAGATGCTGTGCAGGTTAGCTTCATAGCCATGTATACCAGATGAACACAATAAATTGATTTTGTCAACAGTGTACACATGTATTTAGTAAATGTTTGTTTTGGTTCTTTTGTTTATAAAGATAATGTATTTTCTATACCGTGTAATGTCTTCCAATCGCAACTGTTTCTTTTAACAAAAATATATTCGAATCTGCAGGAAAAACAGTTGATCATTGCAGTCATAGATGATTTTCACTGTATTCACACTATCCAGGATCCAAAATACAATCAAACAAGCACCTGTATACATATGACCACAGAAATTGTAGATATTCATTCACACTTGCCAGCATTTGAAATTCCTCAAAACACAGAGTTGTGGAGATTAATCAGACAAGATGCCATGGAGGAATAGACATTGGGGCCACACAGTGCTTTATGCAGCAAGTTTTGAAATGTTTCTTCAGAAAGTCATTTCTTGAATCACTGCCTGATGAGAGTATAAAACATTCAACATGGAAAATTCACAAGAAAGTGCTGAGCACCTGAGGTAAAAATAGACAACAATAATGAATCCACTCAATAGCATGTCTATACGTCCAATATATATATATATATATACGTCTTGTTTTCTAGATGAACCCTTCAGTAACAATCACATGCACATGAAAACAAATAATCAAATCATATTTTAAACAGGTGTTACACGAATCCAGTCCGACGAGAGCTTGACACATTGAAGACTACATGGCTCATTGATGAGTTTGAACATCCACTGAAATCTCTAAACAACTATAAGCAAGCAATTCTCAATATGTTGGACAAATCTCCTGCTCTTGTAGAGTATTTGTCACACAACCTCCTTGTTCTATCTGGAGACTGGCCAACATGGTACTTTATCAAGAAGATTATAGCCCAGGTACAGTATTACAAATTGTGAATGTGTTTTGAAGTTTTAGATCCATTTGAATGTCGTCAGACTTTATGCCAAATATACTCAAGATTGTATTTGTTTTCAGTGGAATCCAAACACAGACAGAGAAGTTCTACTAAACATTGTTCCATGGCAAGGTCCATTTCATGTATCATACAACTTTCAGCAAAACATTGTCTTAATATATAGATTTTTCTTCGAGCCACTTTATAAAGGTATTTTTGGGAAAAGGAAAATCCTGGCAAGGAAACCCAAGCCATTCAGAATCAGCTCATTGATAACAGCATGCTTTGGTGGATGGTTAATGATAAGAAATACTATCCTGGGTCACTTTGGCAACAGATACAAGAACACAGAATATGCAGCACTCATATATCTCCTTGATGAAGTCGTACCACTTGTATTCTACTTCTATCCTGTAATATTCCGGGCCTCCAATTACGAGATGTACAAAACATGTCTAGCAAGAGTTGCTTTAGTGTTTATCATTCACTGCCGTCGCCACTATGACAAAGCTACACTGGCACAAATAAGTGATATTCTGTATCATGAGCTGGTGTCACCAGACCTGAAAGACGTAACAAATGCTGGGCTTAATGTATTTACAGAGAAGAAGGTGGAAGTTTTCCATTCAGTTTTAAGAAGGTACAATGTAAATACTTTTAGATTCACGATTCAAAATTGACATAGCATTGTGTATGAATATATACATGTATGTACAATGTACAAAATGTATATGTAATATAACATGCTCTGATTAGGCGTAGTATAAAACACTTGAGCTTGTCTGCATGAATATAGTGCCGGTGCTCAGTCAGTGATACAAACACAATCAGAATTGTAGAGCACTCAAGAAGCAAGAGAGACACTCGGCTGAAACTCTTGTTCTCAAGCTTGATTTTCTCTTGATCTATAACTCCAATCGTGTTTATTGTTTGCTTTCATTGAGCTGATAAAAATCCAATCACAATTTCTACCAATTGCCCTTCAAACAACCAGAGAGTATTCTATTGAAAACTTGTCATGCAGCTGATAAAAATTCCTCATGGGCCAGAAATGATGTCTATTGAAACCAAGACATTTCACAGTATGTAGACATGCTAAAGTGCTTTGTATTGCTAATTATAAATATAAATCTTAACAATCATCACAACAGGAACATAGAGCCATGGTATTCACCTGAACAAATTACACAGTCTGCATACACACTTAATGGGCTCCGTTTCAACACCGCCTTTGAAGAATGGTTTGTTCCCGAGTATGCCAGAGGTGTAGGCAAAAAGGACTACACAGCACTTTGTGGCATCGCTGCAGAAGTAATGGTTGATCTCTTTGGTGACCTGTGGAATTCCATTGAAACTGCTGTCAAACTGCCAAGAGGAAGGAAAAAATACCAGGTAAAAATTCTACTTTTTTTTTAGAATAAAAGCTCACATTTGTCCGCTGCCAGAAAATAAATTGCATTATGCATACAGTCAGATATCAATTTTATCATCATTCAGACTTGACATTCAATTTCTATGATGAATAGTGACGACCGTTGTATGCATGTATAATATCATATTTAATTTTATTTGGGTTAGGTTTCAGTGAATGGAACGAAATAAACATATGACCTTGCTCAGTTGAATGAACACATAAACTGATAAATATGCACACAATAATTACATTTACACGTGTTGTTAACCTTTCAGCCATATTACTTACCAACTTGGGATACAACTGTCAATCAACTAAGTCTCCCAATGGGCTATTCCTGTCTTGGACGGGAACCAGATCCAGCTAGAAGCTGTGACTTGTGCGCGAACAATGACAACTTTGGTGTTGAGATACTGAACTGTGGGCATTCTTTCCACGCTATCTGCCAAAACGATGTAGAAGGATGTCCAATATGTATTGAAATGATCACCAAGAAGATTTCAGATCACGCCAATACATTCAACCGGGGTCTTATAGCAAAGAGGGAAGAGGCAGAAGAAGACGATGACGAAGGTGATTCAGACGACAACGACAACGACGACGACGATATGGATGACCCATCACGACAGGCCGAATATTACCATTCTGAGAACTTTCGTGGAAATCTTCTTCAACGATTTCATTCGAGATGTCGTGAGGAATAGGTAATATGCATCCAGAAGTAAATATCCATGCCGATTGATCATTTAATACTGCAATCTGTTCGATTCTTTGTGTATAAAATTCTTGAAGTTATGTAGTCTCGGCGTGCCTTCTGAGACAAAATAGTCAAAATATCCAACTCTGAATTTGCAAACTGCACAAAAGTGAAACAGAAACTTCTCTTTACTTTTCAGAAACCAAAGTCATGCCATTAAAATATCTGAAAGTAGCTTAAGAGAGGCGTATGAGATAGTTTTCTGTTCAACTGCAGCAATCCACGTGTTATTCTAGCCGCCATCTTGGATCTGAATTTCGCAAGTACTAATGCGCATGCGTGCAGTTTTTCCGCTCTGCTCTTCGCATCGGCAATCTGAGGCTTGAGTTATTTTGAATCCATCTATGAATCAGAAATAAATCAGTTCGCACAATCAAGTACGATTCGCACAAATGTATAGTTAATCTTGCTTCATAAACTCATGAATAATTAATGAGCATTCAATCCAATGACATCTAGGAAATCAGTCACGTGAATGGACCTTTATATCCCAGTAATATACCATCATTCTTAAAGCCCGGGGGATTTGATGTCGGTCCCAGGGGAAAGCGGGGCTGAATGAGCAAAACCATTGTTATGATAATGATGAATTCTCTCGGGTACATGTGTACATTTTGTAAGCTTAGGGTCTTTATCAGTGAATTTCTAATGAGATATAAAGATTTCTCTCATTAGAAATTCACTGATAAAGACCCTAAAGCTTACAAAATGTACACATGTTATAAAGTACCTAGATCATTCATTCGATGACATATTGAGTTAGTTACACAACAAAACATAATCATGCAATGCTTTATTTAAACATTCAACTTATTCAAATATATATTTTAGTGCAGTGATATACAAGCATGTAAACTACGACATTACTTGAAATTGAAGGTACAATTATTAAACACAGAGTTGGCTATCATAGATGAAACATGTTGCTTAGGAGTTCATCCGAAATCACAAAATTGGGTACGTCGGAATGTACTTAGTCTAAAGATAAAATCAGAAAAAAGTAAATTGTAAATGGTTTAACGTATACTAATAACTGAAATATAAATTAAAAGTTTTACTGCTTCAGCTCCATTACCCTCGTCCAAATGACGTTGAAGTCCACATATTAAACTATACAAAGTTCTAGGCGGATATCGCTGTACATACTCTTTGCAAACCTCTTGCACAAATTTCGTGAATGAGCCAAAAGTTCAAGGACTCCGCCGATATGTTCACAATATAAGTTTCTAGACCTTAAATCCAATCTCTTCCAAACCAGGGTTTTTATTTGTCCTTCCACTTTGCCAAGAGGCAAAACTTTTGAATGACCATTTCGTCAGTTACATAGCGTGTGGAGGTAGGAACAGATTTCTCTAGGAAAGCTTGCTCTTCTAATGCACTTTTTTATTTACGAAAGACTCGCTTTGGAGGCATTCTAGGTTTAGTCGTTAGTGCCTTGACGAGAATGAATACTAACGCCAGAAGTGTTAAACAGTTTTTAAAAATAGGTTGATTTTAGTCCATGAAGGCCGGAATCTTCCCCTAGAGAATTGATTAATCATAATTTTTCTTCTTCTTTGTTTCGTCATGGGATTTCGAATAGAAGCCGTTCGAAGCTCATTAATTATTTATACATGAAACGTCAGGGGGAAAAGTGAAACTGAACTCAGTGAACCTTGTTACAGTATCCGTTGGCGCGCATCAAATGTAATGCCGATTTTTCGCCGAAGATTGTCGGTTTTTCGTAACAACTTCGGTGTTTATTCGAGCCGGAATGTAATAGTACCATGAGAGAGGAGGAAGCGGGTGCTAAGAGAGTGTGGCGAGTTCGAATTTCGAATTCTAATGAGTTAAAATCAAGCGGTCCTGAATGTTAATGAGGGCTCAGCTGATTATCATTTGACATGTGAGATTTCCAACCTCTTCCCGAACCCTAAATCTTGATGGGCAGTTCGAAGAATGTGAGTCTTCCATTCATCAATTTTAGGGACTGCAATGTCAAAATCGTGTTGAATCTCTTCTTGGATGCCGCTACCACTACAAACAAACGAATAGAACAAAGAGACAAATGTAAAATGTTATCACTTACAATACATGTGGGAAATCTTACCCGAAATTAATTGCTGGTGATGCCATTGACAACTGAATATCGAGTATGGCATTTTTGAAGCTTTCACAACGATCACAGCTCACGTTGTGCTCATGTAAGCAACTTCCTTTGTAGTCAGGGTCGGTAGTACTCAGGGCATGGACACTACAGTGATCAGCGCATGGGTCAGCTATACAGACATGGATTTTGTAGTCTGCCTTTAGGTAGTTCTTAGCAGCTCTAAGACGATTCTTGATGTCCACATATTTGTTTTCTTCCAGCCCTGAAACAAAACTGGTTTTAGTATTGTTTTACAATAGCATTCCAGAAAAGTTGAAATTGCAACTGCACGTGAGCAAAATAAATCCACCGTTTTGCGCTTTTATTCCCAGCATGGAAAGCAGTATAAATAACTCCACAAGTTGAATTGTTATTACCTAGTTGCGAGAGCTTATTGGTTATTTCCTCTAGAGTACAAACTGCAAATACTCCATCAGTTTTTGTACTGTCCAGTCCTGCAAGTAACCTTTTCTGTGATGCTGCACATATCTGTAGTATCTCTATATTTTCTGGAAGTATGCCGTTCATACATGAGACTAACAAACAGCGAAAAGTGTTAATAATGATTCAATCAAATCGTATAATTTTATCAACCAGATTACCTTAAGTATACTAAACAAAGTTGAAAGCCCAAGTGCTGTAATGCCAGACTCGGAGCAAAAGGAATGGTACAGCTGAATAAGTTTGGATGTTATAGCCGTCCTCACCACGTTCGGGATCTCGATTTTCTCGCCATCTGAAAGTTTCAGTATTCTTGTTCCGTATGCTACATCTTGGAGAAACGTTGGACTTGCAATAAAGTCTAGAAAGTGATCAACCTTTGATGGGTCCAGGCGACTGTGTTGAATAGTCGGTAGCTAAATTACATGACCAGGACTAGTAAGGGCGGCATGTTTGCGAGCTTCGTCTATCGTCCACTTTGTGAAACCGGGTATCTGTCACAACAACTCAGATTTGGTATAATCAACGACAAAGATGGACAATATTTGTTGTCGAGTGTACCATGATGTGGCCTCGTCGTACAACTTGATAAGCCGTGAATGCAATATATTTTCGGGTACGTCAACATCAGATGATTGTCGGCCAAAATGTTGTGTTATGTTCTGAACCAGCCAGGTAGACTTTCCACAAGCAATCGCGTCAAGTACCGTCTCAACAACCTGCACAGCTTTGTGCTTGTAATAGCGACTGGTTGTGGCATAAATATCTGTGACCTCTGAGCTCACACTGCCGTTTGATGAAATTCTTAAGAAATGATTTAAAGAGCGCAGTTTGTCTAGAACCAATGGAGTAGGTTGCCATTCTAATGATGTCTCTCCTTCATCAATGGTCGACTCCTGAGATGCAGAAGATAATACGGCCCGGATTCACTAGCAGCTTTACTGATTCCTTATTTATTTGATACCGTTTCAGTAGGTTCCACCTGAAATATTGAAATATACTCGAGTTCATGTCTATGCATGTGAAAACGTTACCCCAGCTGATTTAATACGAATGACTAACTAGTTTTAGTTTGTGTAGCAAGTAAACTCTAAATAAAAAAGTAAGCTACTATTATACATTTTTTATAATAATAACAATTATTGTTTCTTTCTTCTTTTCTTTCTTTCTTTCTTCTTTTTTCTTGTTTTCTTTCTTATTCATTTTTAAATATAAACTAAAGTCCTTCTTGGTCATCTATATGCAACTGAAGCGAATATTTGCACGAATAAGCACAGGCAGTCCAACCATTGCTTCTGAGGCGACTAAATAATAAATAAAAACATATTTGCGTCTTTTTGATGGGTTTGCTGTGGTAGAGCGCGAGCGAAATACGTCTTATGTTTGGCTCCGTGTGCTGAGTAACGTCTTATGTTGGGCTCCCTGTGTGCGTTCTGCAGGACGTGCCTGCACAAATATAGTGTACATTTTTGCAGCCGCGTCTTGTGGAATGCATACAGGGAGCCCAACATTATTCATTTCTATGCACAGGAAACCCAACAAGGTATTGCTCGAGCGCGCTCTACAACAGGGAACCTATTAAAAAAGGCGTTCGCATTCAAATACTTCATTTTATTTATTATAAGTAGCCTCAGAAGCAATGGTTGGCCTGCCTGTTGCGGAACTGAGAGGCAGCCCAACCATTTCTTCTGAAGCCACTATGCATGATAAACAAATATGTGTGCGTCTTTTTATGGGTTTCCTGTTGTTGAGCGCGCGCCATACCTATTATGTTGGTTTCCTTGTGCTCATCGCACAAATGCAGCATGGGACGTGCACCGAGGAGATCAACGTAAAATACACTCATACCAAATACTTACAGTATAACTAGAGTCATCAGCTGATAAAAGGTCACTTGGTCCTGGTTCATTTGGTGGAGGAAGAGCCGTTTCTTGTGTAAGTGCAGGTTCGGTCTCAGTTTCAGAGATTATATTTTCAGTGTACTCAGAACTGTGATCGCTGCGACAACTTGTGCATATCCCTGTATACAGTATATAATGTATACAATTATCAATTCTTGAAATTATATGAATGTATACAGCTAATTCAAAAAACTTTGTCCTAGGTTTTGTTGCATTATGGACTGGTCAATGCATGTATTAATTTACATTGCGTTGCCGAAACTGAGATCATGGACGACTGTCAGGGCTTCCCTGATATTTGTTTGCGGGTATTGGAACTCCAATATAGAAGAAAACATATAATTCGTAGAGACCACAATACATTTCGGTCTGGGAATGCAATATGCAATATTCAACAATCATATATATGAAATGAATGGATGAATGAATGAATGAATGAATGAATTGGTGGATGGATGGATTTTCAGAAAATTCCAATTAATAAACTCACAAGTTATATACATACCTGCGACAATGGGTACTAGTACCTTCCATTTCGTTTTGATTTATTTGCTCATCTTCAGATTCACTCCCCTTTCTGGCTTTTGATTACGGTTGCGGTGCAGAGGATGCTGGCACTTTCTACTTGACTTCCAATGTTCTCCCAGCACACATTGGTGTTTTGGACAGATTGTCATATTTTTGCCGTCTACATCATAAAAGCCAGCTCGTGAGAGAATCAATTCTCTTTCCGAAGCGACAGATTGGGCAACTTTGAGACTTCTTAAATGAGCCCTCACGTCTTTCACGCATGATTGCAAAGGAAAGAAACCTTCAAAACTGGGATATCATGATGAAATATCACAGCGGCTATCGCAAAACGACGCAAATGAACATGAAAAATCCGAAGACCTCACTCCACAATAATGTTGCTCTAACCATACCACATAAAAAGTTCGAAGTGCGTGTATTGCAAATTCTGTGACAGATAATCCGAGTCTCACGTAGAGTCCGCTGGTCATGTCACGCATTCTTATGTCCATCCGCGCGCGTTGGGCAAACATTAATGTGTTGTGCATCACGGCTTCGAGAATCATCACTGACATTAAAAACATTTGCTTGGGAGAATTTCGCTTTGTAAAAGCTGATATATGTGTCGAAGTCGGAAATTTGGAGAAAAACCACTGATGGGTGAGGAGACGTACATTAACCACAGCATGGACGAAGAGGACGAATTATGGACTTAAAGATCAACTTACAAAACGTTGTTAGTAAGGTTTGGAGGATTTGTTGACTAAATAAGACTGATTTTATCGAATGAGAACTGATCGATTTATTGTAATAATCGAGTTGTCATCTTCGAAGGTAATGGCATGTAATGGAACTTGATATCGCAGATATCATTCCAGATTGCATCATTCCAGACCAGGCTGGTCTAGATTAACCAAACAGTAAAAATGTTTTCCATAGAATGTCAAGGCTCGAAATAGGATCCTGGGCTTTTATGATGCAATGTCAATCAATAAACGTGAAGCAAAGTGATGAAGTTGTACACCCAATCCAACTTGTAAGGGAGCGAGTAAAACTCTAGGACGGGCGGCTTGCATAATAGCTTGTCCAATCGATGCTAATTTCAGATTTACATCTTTTCCCATTATGATCCCCTCTAACAAAAGCTTGAGAGTCTCAGGGAGAGGGAGAAAGTTTAAACACTCTTCTTGATCTTCAATTTCGTGGGATGTAGGATACTGCTTGTTTGAGGTTTCTACGGACTTAAGAGTGAATGTCAGTAAGAACCAAAGAAAAATTCAAAATTCGCGGACACAGTCGTAAAATCGAATTGGCTTATATTTTGTCTATTGATAGGACTATGTAGGCAGGAAAAGTAAATGGGGCTGATTTATTGAAATATCTATTATTTCGAAAAATAATCGCCAAAAACTATTTCGACCCGAAAAACGCTGAATTCGTCATGCGCCAAGTCAAAATTGTGCACTTTTGGAAAGTGTCGCGCACACTCTAAAACGTAAACAACGATATTTTCTCAACCTGGGTGCACAGATTGGACTTAATTTAACCAAAATATAGCAGTTTAAATCATTTTAAGTTATTTATAAAAGAACGGCGATCCTTGAAAGTGACTATATTTACAGAAACACGTATCTTGTTCAAAACCATACATCGATCGTTTAAAGAAAAAGTGATGTGGTATTGTCTTGAAACCGTCCATATTTTTACCACGTATTCTTCAAAAGTAGTTCTTGAAATTACCAGCAATAGTTTTGGGGCTCTTTTCAATATTATCAGTATGAACGCCATTCAAAATGGACAAAATCACACATTTTATTAAAACTGAAATTGACAACAACAGCCACATGTGCGAAATATATAATCAAAGTAGACACTTTTTAAACTAGAAATAACGATCGAGTAGTGCTTATAACCATTGGCAAAGTGTATTTGAACATATATATATATAAAGGGATTTGTACTGCATTAATAATAATATTTTGGTGAGAAGTCCATGCAGCCGCTGTTCGGTGTGTTTGTCGGCTGCTGTGACAAATTTCCTATTCATTTACAAAATAAATGTTTTTGCATTCTTTTTTTTCGCAGAAGCTCTCACTCCTTATCACTCTTAGAAAATTAAGGCTATAATGCTTTAATTAATTAATCGTTAAACAAAAAGTAGGTTTGTCTTTTCGCCGGATGCTGTCTGAGATTGAGAAATATAACACTTAACGAATTTTCATTATTCAGTGATAAACTTTCACTCGTATACGGAAAATCGTTCTATACTCCCTATACATCATAATTTTATTGCCGCATCGACATTTTCAGTCAGTTAAAAAAGAAACAAAGGAAGACATATTCGGTTGTCAAGCAGCCACAGAAAACACTTTGTGAATCCATATTGATCACTACTAAGGACCCGTTTTTGAAAACCTCCGTTTTTCTTTGACCGAAAACGGATAAAAAGCTCTGCGTCCACACTAGGGGATGAAAACGATGATCCAAAGATGCGCTTTCATCACCAGGCTCTGCTTGGCCGTTTTTTCTGTTCAATACGCATGCGGCTCCAGTAGCGCCAGCGATACTATGCCGTTCATCCGCCATATTGAATACTGGTTGTTTGCGGGAAACTGGGGCAGAGTTGTGACTTCAGCGTTTCTGAAAAGCTCCGTTTTTGCCGTCCATACTAAAACGATAGACCTGCGTCAGTTTTCAAAAGTTCCTGCTTTGGAAAGCGTTTTCGAAAACCTCCGTTTTCATAGATAAACATCTCCGTTTTCGATCGTTTTAGTGTGGACTCTCGGTAAAAACGCATAAAAAAGTATGCGTTTTCGAGCGAAAACGGAGTAGTGTGAACGGGGCCTAATAGACCTCAAACATTGTTTTTCGTTCGGAGGATTTATGAAGTGCTTCCGGAAAAATACAACTTTTTTTCAATTATTGATATCGCGTTTATGCGGATGGGTCCTAAAACTTACTTCACAGAGAACAGGAACAATCTTTTACAAGCTGTTTCAGTCGCTCGATGAAGGGCTTTTTCTTCTTTTGCGAAACCTCGCCAACATCTTCCCCAAGTTCGATACAAATGTTCCTTAACTGTTCAACACGTAGCTTTGAGAGCTTGTCCTGCCGAAGCATTTCACATATGTTGAAGTCCATGCACATAATTGGATGTCTGAGAGATACCTCCTCCATTACATGGACGCACAATGTGGAGCATTGGGTCTCAGTCTCAGCTGCAGCCGATTCAATCTCTTCATCGTCTCCCGACACAATATTAATTGGATGGCCTTGACGTTTCTTTGCAGAAAGTCGACTGAAGAAACTAGTGATTTGCTGTGGAGTAAGCACTTCATCAGGTAAAAATCTACGAGCTCCGTTACGATCTCTAGCTAAAGCCATTGCTTTGGAGACCTCCTGTGGATCTGCTTTTCTACCGCTCTGTTCTCCCATCTGAAATTGCTCGGTAATGAAATCGGTCTGTTTGGGTATAAAACGCGTCTTCTTTTTGATGGACTTCAGGGCCCAGCCCATTGGAAGGACCATTAAATCTTCACTTCTTCCTTGTGATCTACACTGAACATCTGGAACTCGACTACGCCCCTCTGTCAGCTTGTGAGCATATACTTTTTTAGCTTTATCGTAAAGTGTTTCCTGCTCAGGTACTCGTTTGTGTTTTCGTGTGTCCAGGTGATTTTGTAATGAGGTGAACGTATTGTACGCCTTTATACATCCCTCTTCTGGGCATGTAAACAACATACCTTCTCCCTCGTCTTCCTCTTCAGAACTCTCCGTGCATACTTTATCTTCTTCACTAGGTTTTAAACTGGCTTCCTTGGCGTGTCGGTGCCTTACTGTTCTGAATGTGTGGCCGGTTACCAAAGTTGATGATGGCGGTTGTAATATTTCTAGGTTTCCAAGTTGTGTTGTAGACACTTGAAAGTTGGCCCAGGGCACTAATCGACCTGGACCCACATTGAATGCTCGCCACACTCGAATGCTATGCTCCTCGTACTCAAAATTATTTAGAAGGCTTATGCCATCCCATTTAACCGACAGTGTACTTTGCGTTGTAACAGCAGCATAGGTTGCCGTTACTCCAGTTATTCCTTGCCCAAATTCAATAGCAGTTTTCAGCTGCAAAGAATTGGCGACATCATGACCTTCATCTATGTACCTTCCAATGGCTCCCTTGATTGTTGCTGCTTGGCGATCACAAACTCCTTTTCCTCCCTGAGGATCTGAAAAGTCGTTCCTTGACACAGTTATGCCGGCTGCATCACCGGCCAGCTTGGCTGATAAGATTGTGTTTCCGCTATGATAACAGCCGGCATTGTCTTGCTTATAATATGCTCTTTCCAACTCAGGCATATCCCGTTTTAGTGAGACCAGACAGTCAAGCATTATGCCAGAAACAGTGGCACTGTCTTGTGAACAGCTTTGGAATACGTGAACAATTGTTTTTGCCTCGAAGTGCTTGTTATCCTCCGATCGTCGTATAGCAACAGTAATGTGCCATGGAAGGCCGCGCTTTGCAAACCAGTCGGACTGGGCCTCGCGGAATTTTCGCGGCATATACTTCATAGCCCAGTCCTGTACCAAGAGCACAGATCGGCAATCAAGTTTGTCCAGAACGGAATGCTTTGCCTCGTCTTGATGAACAGAACGTAATAGATGGGCTTTCCAGGTCATAATAGCAATTCTTGCCTGTTGAAATACATGAACCATGTCGGCTTTATCTTCTTCTGCACAACGTGCGTTGGCGCATTCATTTTCTAAGACATTCAATACATCTTGGAACTGAGAACATTGCGCACAGGAATCATGGTGGAGATGGTCACAATAGCCTTGGAAATCGATGTCGTTTGGGTCACTGAGGGCATAGGTGCGACAATGATCTGAAATGGTTGAGGACTCAACTGCATGCAACTGAAAGAATCAACAAAGAAAACATGTCAATATACTATATATGAGTTTAGGGTTTGACTAAGGATAGTTGTTTGGCCTACCGTTCTTACGAAGGGTGATTTATTGACAATCACATTAACCACCCACCTTATAGTCACCCTTTAGGTACTGCTGAGAGGAACGAACGTGTTGCTTGATGTCCCTAGCCCACGTTTGAGATTTACCACAATCAGCGAGTTTGTTCACAAGGTTGTCCAAGGCACCGAATGCATCACTTCCCTGAGCTGAAAAATTGTCGAGTCCTTGGAGAGATGTACGAGTAGAGGCAGAACAAACAGCCAATACTCTCTGTAGTGTTCGCTTACTCATGGGCTCAAAACTTGTCTCCGCACAGTATTGTTGATATTGCTGTACAATTCTTTCTGGTATCATTGATCTGATGACATTTGGAGTTTTAATGACTTTGTCAGTTGATAATTTAAGAAGCCTTTCACCAAAAGGAACATCCTGAATAACATGAGGGCTGGTTATAAAAGAAACAAAATGTTCCAATTGAGATGGATTGATTCTCATTCTTCTGCTGCCATGGGTTGGAAGCGGCGCCGCTCTACCATGTAACAACCTGTGCCGCCGCGCGATGTTGTAGCGATAGCTGGTGAGTGAAGGGATGTATTCTTGAAGTTCTTTAAAGGACAACTTGTCTGCCATCATAGATAATATTTGTCGTCGTGTACTCCAGTGCTGCGCACTTGCATAGCTTTCAGTGAATGCTTCAAGAAGCTCCAGTTCTTTACCACTTTTTGGTGGGGCTCCTTCTCCATCCTCAACTGTGACATTGCGTTCACACAATTCTTTCCAAAGACTAATTGAATCTTCCGGAACAAGGACGTCAAGCACTGCAGAAATGCATTGCTCTGCTTTTCGCGTATAGCGCCGTTTTGTTCTCTCATGGGCTTTATCCCAGGGCACTGATAGCGAATGCCGAATCGGACTTATGCTTCGAAGCTGCAGGAATCTGTTCAGCTGTCGACGAGGCTCATCGTTGTATGTAGAGGTTTCTTCGTTCTCGTCCGACTCTTCATCTTCTGGTATGAAAATACTCCTTCGTTTGGATTTGTTTTGTGCCATCGATGATGTTCCATCGCTCTATTAAATCAAGTGAAAACAATGAATGTATTCTGACACCATCAATCGCACTGCTTATGGAATACAATATATGCTCAACGCTAACAACCGTTTTGAACAGTTAATTACTCGTGCCCAGGCCGTAGGCCGCACGAGTTATAAAACCCAACGCGTATTTTTTTTTTTTTTGGGCGTCAGTTGCACAATATCCGGTCACATGGTATCGAGACCAAATACCGGGCCTAGTATCTCCATCACGTGTAAATGTATTGGAACCATTTGGCGTCAGTTCTGCAATATCCAGTCACATGGTATCAAGACCCTAGTATCTCTATTATGTTTAAATGTATTGGAACCATTTATATACAAACATTTATCTGTCTCACAATCGATGTGGGACTTTGTCAAATCCAAAACACTACGCATGACCACTAATTACTCGAACCCAGACCCCAAACATTTGCCACAGACCGGTAGCTGCCACGAAATTTACATACCACAGGTATCCAGCATCCCTTGCGGTTAGCACATGGTGCACATGCTCAGAAGTACAAGACGACGGCCATTTTGGATTTTAGACATGTGGAAGAAGACTTCAACGATTCGTGTGGAATTCTACGAGCAAAATCTTGCACTTTTTACTCGTCGGAGTGTTAAGTTAAGTGTTGAAGACGAGAAGATCTTCAAATTTGAGATCGCCACCCCTTCCATTCGTGAGGGAGCTGTTGTAGCAGCAAATAACGAAGAGACCAGCAAATATATGGTCGCCACCCCTTCCATTCGTGAGGGAGCTGTCCCAGCAGCAAATAACGAAGAGACCAGCAAATATATGGTCGCCACCCCTTCCATTCGCGAGGGAGCTGTCCCAGCAGCAAATAACGAAGAGACCACAAGTACGGTCGAATTGCAAAGGTATAATGAAACAAACAAGTATCAAATGAACCAATGTTATCAAAAATCAAAGTTATACTATGAAACAAACAGTAAACAAATGAACCATTGTTATCAAAAATCAAAGTTATTGAAACACTCAAATCTACAAAACTGTCATGCCAAAAGTGTTGTTGCCGTTGGTTGTACTTCTGTATCTTATGATATGAGGAGAGAAGTAAGTCAGAAATATGATAATAATTATCTTAGTCAATCAAGAAGAGCCAAGCATAAAATATCAAAAATCTTAGTTACTATTATTGTTGATTGTTATCCAATATGCAATAAACAGCATCAGAGGTATTGTATTTCAAGGAGAAAGTTACTGATTTCAGGTGACATTGAAGTAAACCCAGGCCCAGTTTCCAATGCAAATAATACAGTGCCAAGAATTCCCCAATGGTGTTATTACAGTCTAGATTAACCGAGCAAGGTTTAAGATCAATAGATGTTGGCGGTGCAGGTGATTGTTTTTTTAGAACAGTATCACATCAATTATATGGTGAAACCAACTATCACATGGATGTACGTACTACTGGTGTTCAATACATGAGAAATAATCCAGAAAGGTTTATTGAGAGTAATACAGCTTACTCATGGGTAAAGTACATATCTAATATGTCTCGACAAGGTACATGGTGTGATGCACTAATCATACAAGCAGTTGCAGATGCTATGAATCTTACCATCCGTATTACAGAATCAAATGAGGGCTTTGCAGCATTCACTGTTATGCGCATGTGCGAGACAATTCAGTAGTACAAGACTCCATGATATATGCTTTCGCTCTGACGCCGCTAGCTAGACACACACCAGCTTTGACAATATCATTGTGTAAATACATTCCATTTGCCCTATAATCTGATTTGATTTGATTTTGACTTTATTTTTAGTGACGGTTTTGGATTTGATAATGTCCCACATCGATTGATAGAAAGATAAATGTTTGTATATAAATGGTTCCAATACATATATACTTGATGAAGATACTAGGCCCCGGTCTTCTCCCCTTGCCCTCCCCACATAGAATATACAGGGATTCCAATTCAACTAACTTGGGTGATCCAAAGCATTCCCACCAGGGCACGAGTGAACCCTGCCGACAGGGTCTAGTTGTTAATTATTTTGAACAGTCCAAGTATATATTGCTTATATTATACTATTCATATTTATTGTTTATATTTTAATATCATTAGTTAATTGTTATTGAAATTATTATTACAGGATTTTTATTATTATTATTACTATTACTGTTATTACAGGATTATTATCATTATTATCATTATTATTATTATCATCATTATTATGATTATGATTATTATTACTATTATTACAGGATTATTGTTACTATTATTACAGGATTATTGTTACTATTATTACAGGATTATTATCATCATCAGCATCAGCAGCATCATCATCATCAGCAGCAGCAGCATCAGCAGCATCATCATCATCATCAGCAGCAGCAGCATCATCATCAGCATCATGAGCATCATCATCAGCAGATCAGCATCATCATCAGCATCATGAGCATCAGCAGCATCATCATCAGCAGCAGCAGCATCATCAGCATCAGCATCATCATCATCAGCATAATCATCATCAGCAGCATCATCATCAGCATCATCATCAGATCAGCATCAGCATCAGCAGCATCATCAGCATAATCATCATCAGCATCAGCAGCATCATCAGCAGCAGCATCAGCATTATCATCAGCATCATCAGCAGCAGCAGCATCATCAGCAACAGCATCAGCAGCATCAGCAGCATCATCAGTATCATCATCAGCAGCATCATCATCAGCATCATCAGCATCATCATCATCATCAGCATCATCATCAGCAGCATCATCATCATCAGCAGCAGCAACATCATCAGCATCATCATCAGCAGCACCATCAGCATCATCATCAGCATCATCAGCATCATCATCATTATTATCAGCCTTGAAGTGATTGTGGTTTTAATTTGATTGATTTTTTATCATTTTGTTTGACATGCATTGTTCAGCTACGCTCGTGTGCGTCAGTGCGTCATTGCACAAGTAGCTACGCCGCTGGTTCCCTTCTAACTTTACTCGCAGTTTATAATAACTATTAATCACCATTCACTACTTACCAGATTACAAACTACAGATCCATTACTTACCAGATTCAATACTTCTAGATATTTAGTGATTTCTTCTACCCCTTCTGCCATTCCCTCGTCAACTTCTTCCTCTGGAATTCTCGATTCTTCTAACACTTGAATCTTTAGTGTGTCAAGCCACATACGACATTTTGGGCAAATTCCTTCAATTTAGAAATTGCTAATAATTAGTAATTTATTCAACTAGTAATTAGTAATTTATTCAACTAGTAATTAGTAATTTATTCAACTAGTAATTAGTAATTTATTCAACTAGTACTTAGTAATTTATTCAACTAGTAATTAGTAATTTATTCAACTAGTAATTAATTATTTCTGAATTACTATTTATTTATTCGTTAAGGGCCGCAAGAGTCAATTGCGATCGAGTAAACATATCAACACTATACTATTAAATCGTAATATGACTAGATAATTACGCACCTGATCCAATAGGGATGAGCTCACTCGTTAGCTCAAGTAGTTTACGAGACTGAAATAAATTGATTCCCCTTTGCGCTAGTGGAGCACTTTTTGAATCTTTTGCATGTCTTGATATCGTCGCCGGTACAGAGCATAACTTGCTTTTTCTTCTCCATCCAATTCCTATCCTTGACCGATGTGATGCACAAATAGTCATCTCCTGTACATTTGCAGTTGCCTCGAAAAGACCACATCTTTCAAGTATGAGTTCGACCTCCGTCTCTATGCCGGAAAAGTCTAAAGATTTCTTATGATTTGCAATATCTTTACAACATGATCTCAATGGTACAACGGCTTCGTTTTTTCTGGCACGAGTATCAGAGCCACAATCTCCCCCATAGATAATTTGGAAGGAGCAAGACATTTGAATTTTAGTAATGACAAATTTCACGTGGGAAAAACAGGCAACATAGTGCATCATGTATATTCATGAGCGATAATGGCTGGAAATCAACAAGTTATTAAATGAACATACTTTTACTGATCAACGTGAAAGGTTCCAATTGCAAACCTTTAATAAATTATATACATTTTATATTTAGAAATATATAAGCTTTATTTAGGTCGATTTAACAAGGACATGCAGAAAACACTTTTTCTAAATGAATAATTAAATTTTTTAAATTTTGTTTGCCTGTAGCAAACAAAACAGCGACGCACGGCGTCGGCTCTGGGCTTTCTGTCATAAGAAAAGAAGGGTGTTCATCGTAGTACAACGCAAATCCCTTTATATATGTTCACATACACTTTGCCAATGGTTATCAGCACTACTCGATCGTTATTTCTAGTTTAAAAAGTGTCTACTTTGATTATATATTTCGCACATGTGGCTGTTGTTGTCAATTTCAGTTTTAATAAAATGTGTGATTTTGTCCATTTTGAATGGCGTTCATACTGATAATATTGAAAAGAGCCCCAAAACTATTGCTGGTAATTTCAAGAACTACTTTTGAAGAATACATGGTAAAAATATGGACGGTTTTAAGACAATACCACATCACTTTTTCTTTAAACGATCGATGTATGGTTTTGAACAAGATACGTATTTCTGTAAATATAGTCACTTTCAAGGATCGCCGTTCTTTTATAAATAACTTAAAATGATTTAAAACTGCTATATTTTGGTTAAATTAAGTCCAATCTGTGCACCCAGGTTGAGAAAATATCGTTGTTTACGTTTTAGAGTGTGCGCGACACTTTCCAAAAGTGCACAATTTTGACTTGGCGCGTGACGAATTCAGCGTTTTTCGGGTCGAAAAGTTTTTGGCGATTATTTTTCGAAATAATAGATATTTCAATAAATCAGCCTCATTTACTTTTCCTGCCTACATAGTCCTATCAATAGACAAAATATAAGCCAATTCGATTTTACGACTGTGTCCGCGAATTTTGAATTTTTCTTTGGTTCTTACTGACATTCACTCTTAATGTCGTTCCTAATCAGCTTTGCAACAGTTTGAATTATAGTTCTTTTTTCCATTTCTGGATTGTGCTTCTGGTGTTTATAGAATTATTGAAGAACACTTTCCGTTTGAATTCAGTGTTAAATATTTGATAGCCAAAGTGCTCCTTCAGTTTTACTTTCATATGCATGTAACAGTAGGCTGCGGATTGTGAATTATCTAAGAAGCCATTCATTACATCTATGTGGTCGTTGATGGTAATTTGTTCATCTTCATTTTCGTGGGGGAAAAACCAGCACAGTTTTTAAGAATGCATCGGTTTGTTCTTCATCAGCTGGACGACCAACATGCTTCCTTTTTCTTTGAGGTTCAGTCATAAACATTGCTGGAATTGGTTTTCCTGTGCGGAAATTAACGCTACAAGTTTGATGGTACACAGCATCAGCGGCGGGTAAATCATGGACATGAAGAATTCTGGCTTGTACGGTGTCACTTCAGTCATCATTTCTTTCAGAGCATGCTGCCAATATCTTATCTTTGATACTTAAACTTGTTACTTTGAAAACATCAATTCCTCTTTTTTCTGATCTTTGTGTACTACCGAACTTCCACAAAAGAAACAGTCATCAGTAAAATTGAAGGCTTTTCCCTCTGAACGGGTTAGCGGTCGTTTATTTGAATAGATGGAATTCTTAAGTCCTTTTTTGCTTGAGCAATTATACGTCTACAGTTCTGATGGACTTGCTGTCCTGGTAGATTGCAAACCGATTAACCATTACGCTCGCCACTTGCATGATTAATGCCTGAGCTTCCTTTCTCCCCAAGTGTCACAACTGGCAAATTTCCTTCTTTCAGAGGTCTTTTACATATTGTACGTCTATAGTAATCATTGCTAAAATTCAAAATAGTTAATTCGTACCAATCTTATATAAACATTAAGTGATTCTTCTAAGATATCTATCTCTGACACATAATAATAATAATAAATACCACATCAGGCTTGTTTCTTGGACATCGCTAATTAACCCAATTATCACCTACGGTCAGTTCACGAATATCCATGTATGGAATAGCAGATCTCTGATTGGTTCGTGTCGTTCACTCGATGCTGTCAATCAAGCATGGATAATCTTTTGGGAATAGAATTCCTTCTACAAATCTGTCAATCAATATACGACTCTTCAACGAACATACTTCGTAAATTCCGAATGATGCCCGAAAGTGAAATCACAGCTGCATCAACCCGACCGCTCTTCTTTCGTATTCTATACTATGCTTATCACTTGAGTGAGAAACGATATGTTGTTCGGACCTATGTTTTGCCATTAAAACTGTGATGTTGTTGGGGACAACAGAGTATGTTTGGGTCTTTTTAATGAACTAGCGCCAACATGTCTAGTCTGACACAAAACACGAGTATAAAGAAAGCAACAACCGTTGGAACAAGTTTCGAAATCTTTGCACAGCATCTAGATATTACAATTATTAATTTGGGAAAATTACAAAAAAAACAGATATGAAATATGACTTTAAATAACATAATTTACATGTTGTTGTTGAATCAGTTAATGTTTCTGCGACCTTCTGTCCTAAACACTGGTGACATAACAAACATACTGCATTGTCCGTAACAAAATTGTAGTTTTAACGGCAAAACATAGGTCCAAAAAGTACATCGTTTCTCACTCAAGTGATAAGCATAGTAAAGTCAGTTGTTATACTCAAACTACCGCGAATCACTTGTGATTTTAAAGTCCGGCAAATGTAATACTTGATCCAGTACCACTAAAAGAACGGACTTGTTGTAATACTCCATCAACTACAACATAAACTATAGATAGATAGACACCGTCTTTCACCACACACTATTGAGGGCCGGGATTCTTTAAAGTTCAACACGATAATTGATTAGCAATAAACAACAGTCTTTATTCTTGCTAGCAACATAGCGAACTTGCGCGGGTGTCGTAAGCGACCGTACTGATAAAGTATCGTCACCGCTTGTTGTTTCAAAGCCGGCATATTTTAGTTGTGGATGCTAAGTAAGTATTACTCGAATCAACCTACAAGTACCACTTCTTGTTTCATAGCCAGTTATAGAAAGAGTTGTTGTTTCAAAGCCGGCTAGTTCTAACTGATGAAATCAAAAGCGCGAGATTTAAATCTACAAACACAACTGACAGACAGAACGCAACACAATAAACAACAGTCTTTATTCTTGCTAATAACAAAGCTATCTAGCGATTATGTCGCAAGCGACCATACTGATAAAGTGTTGTTACGGTTTGTTGTTTCAAACCCGGCCTTTTTTAGTTGTCAATACTCGAATCAAACTACAATAAAAGACTTGTTGTTTCAAAGCTGGTTAGTTGTAACCCTGGGGTTGTAATACGTGAATCAAACTACTATAAAGACGTGTTGTTTCAAAGCCGGTTAGTTGTAATCCCGGGGTTGTAATCCTTGAAGCAAACTACTATAAAGATGTGCTGTTTCAAAGCCGGTTGGTTGTAATCCCGGGGTTGTAATACTTGAATCAAACTACTATAAAGACGTGTTGTTTCAAAGCCGGTTAGTTGTAATCCTTGAAGCAAACTACTATAAAGATGTGTTGTTTCAAATCCGGTTGGTTGTAATGCCGAGGTTGTAATACTTGATCAAACTACTTAATAAAATACTTGTTGTATCAAAGCCGGTTAGTTGTATAAATGGTCCGGGGTTGAAATACTTGAATCAAACTACTAGAAAGACGTGTTGTTGCAGAGTTTAATTTGATTTTATGTCAACTGTATGTATGTATGTGTGTACAACAAAGCTTTCGAGTCATTACTTTCAAAGGATTTGGTGGCTCTTAAAAGAGCCGTTGATTCAGCAGTTTGTTGTTTTAAGGGACGTCCTTTAGATATTTGAAGGTAATCCTTTCTATGTGTCGCGTCTTCGTCTCCTTCTTTCCTACCATGTCGTAGAACGATAGTGCCCTACCAAGACTTAACTTTACAAGTACTGGCATGGCTATCCTTTTTTCTGTATAGTGCAGCAAATCTGCATTACGGAGATCGGACTCGGGTAGCTCGTGGTAAACACGACTCAAAGTGATGGAATCGATGGAAATAGACTGCGAATAACATCATGCCGCATGAGTAGGCTCTGTGCATTCATCATCGGTGTTTTCAGGCTTTGCTTGAACATTAGAGCTACTGCTTCTTTCGCCAAGTCGATCAAACATTCTTCGTTGTGTTGATCTTTCGAACTAACATCTTAGTTCAGGCGAGATGTGACTCTCGGGTTCCCAGGGAACGGGGACTTGTTTGACTTTGAACTATCTGATGTACGCGAAGTATTTGAACTGACTGGTGGACGTGTGTCCAATACTGGTTGTGGGATGACTGTGTTGCTGGTGGACCTGGTGTTAACTGATGTACGCGAAGTACTTGAACTGACTGGTGGACGTGTGTCCAATACTGGTTGTGGGATGACTGTGTTGCTGGTGGAGCTGGTGTTCACTGATGTACGCGAAGTACTTGAACTGACTGGTGGACGTGTGTCCTATACTGGTTGTGGGATGACTGTGTCGCTGGTGGACCTGGTGTTCACCGATGTACGCGGAGTAGTACTTGAAATGACTGGTGGACGTGTATCCAATACTGGTTGTGGGATGACTGTGTCGCTGGTGGACCTGGTGTTCACTGATGTACGCGGAGTACTTGAACTGACTGGTGGACATGTGTCCAATGGGGTCTCTATTGGCTCTCTCATGTAGTGTTAGAGATACTGGGCTGAACGGATTATCTACTGTGTTTTCCATAGTCTTTGCCATTATTAGTGGTGTTGTCTGGGTTGGTATAACTGAAGTTCAGTGAGTTGACGTAACAGTGGGTGTATTACCATCATCACATTGTAAAAACGTAGACATAGCATACTGATGATCCTTGGCTCTAAGAATGGTTCTAAGAAATCTTCTAAATCCTCTTCATCCTCTTCTAGCGCTTTCTGATACACTGCTTCCTTTGCTTTCAATTCTACAAGTTCCTGCTGGATTGTTAATTCTTTTAATTTTCTTTCTTCTGCAATATTTAATATTTCCTTCTAATGCTGCTCTCTTTGCTTTGAAATCAACAAGTGTTTGACTTAACGACGACCTGGCTCTAGAATGTCTAGACCGCGTAGAACTCTTACTAGACTTACTTATATTTAAGAACTTGAATTTGTTGAAATTTCATGACATCTATAAATTGCAAATAGGTCAGTTCATGTTTTCATATAAAAATAATACTCTACCAAATTGTTTTCAAGATATGTTTATCTTGAACAATCAAATTCATAACTATACAACTAGGAAATCAAATCTATTTCATGTATCTTCCTCTAGAACTTAGCCTCCTAAAGCAGACCCGTGTCCAGGCTTCAGTTTTACTTCGCTGGCCACAGGGTCTGCTCAGATGAGCGATACATTCCTTTCCAGTGGATTAGCCAATCAGAACGAACCTCTTAAATCTGTGGTGGTGCGGACTTTGACCTCTATGGACTTCCACGAACAAACATCATGTGAACTGACAGTTCAGCGATGTGATGTTTTCAAAATTCAACAGTTGAATATCCACCAGCAAAAGTCAATCGATCCGAGCGATTTATTTTGAACAAAAGGATTTGTTCGTCAACTTCCGACTGGTCATGGAAAGTCATTACTGATATATCAAGCATTGAAACTGATCTATGCCGGTACACACGATTCTGGTCATTTATTCACTTTAGCAAAGCAACTTCTGCAGACAGACAAAGAGTAATACCGTATTCAAAATATACTTGTATGTTGATATCCAAAGTACGGGACAAGAGTGCCAGTAAATAACTTTCGTTCGTCAGAATATTTCCCGGGTTTTCCTCTCCTTTGACTCACTTTTGGCACAAATAAAGCACAAGTCCTCGTTGATGATTTTCTTTGTAGTCATTTAATCGGGTTTAAACATCATTGATCAGATTATGAATTTTTAAAAACAAGCTAGAGCTTTGCAACACGATATCTCTAAAAATAACTCAAAGTGTGGGAACTGTTTTGGCACTGATAATACGAGTGATTTCATTGGCTAGTTCAATGGGCTTATAACAATTGGAAAGGAATGTATGGTTCAACTGAGCAGACCCAGTGGCCAGTGAAGTAAAACTGAAGCCTGGACACGGGTCTGCTTTAGGAGGCTACTAGAACTAAGCTTCGTCAGTTTTCTATTAATTATCAAGGCCCTATCTTTTTTAACTCTCTTGGGAATAAAATTGTAAATAGTACTTCGTACTTATCCTTCACAAAACACTTAAAAACTTGTCTTCGTTCTTCTTATGACGAAAACATTTAGTTAATATATTAATATATATGTGATATATTATGTATTAGTAGTCATGCATGCTTATTTTATAAGTAAATTTAGTAAGGAGGAGGAGGGTTGGTTGTAATAATAAGTCTTACGGCTTCTTATCAATCCTTCTCGCTATAATATCTCCAATAATTATATTGTAATACATTAATATGTAATTAATTATGGCAATCAAAAAATCAAAAAATAAAATAAAATAAAAACTATTGTCGCGGCGTCTTTGAAGGCGAGTTCGGGCGGCAACGTGCCCCGATTGCCAAACATTTCTCAAAGAAGTTTTTCTTTCTTCAACGGTATGAATTTTAACTGAATTTTAACAACAAAATTATTTCATCATAAGCTTCGATGATACTTTCTAGTTCTGCAGTAAGAGTTGAAAGTTATTTCTTTATCTCACTTGGATCATGATACGAGTCGATGTTACTCAACTTACTGCAAAATTCTGCATCTTTTCTCTTGGTTGAATTCTCTTTTAATTCTAGGTTGCATTCGATAACTTTCTCTGTCATAGTCCTTTTCCTTTGGCCACGAGATCCTTGGTCTTCGATGGTTTCTTCGTCTCGAGTGGCCATGTTTATCTGGTCGTGTTGTCTTGCACTTATGGCATTCTTCGCTGACTTTTTGCATAGTTTTTCCAATTAGATTAGATTAGAGTCTCGAATGTAACTGCTCTTGAGTCACTCTGGGCGAATGCCCGACTGTTTGAGTCCACGATAGCGACGGAGAACGCGGAGAGAACAGTAAATTAACTTTATTTCTAACTTCCCTGGCACTCTCGTCGAGACTCAACAAGGACTGACCACGCGGCCTCAACATCCCATAATTTGTACATAATGTGTTCCACAGGGAACCCAATAAACTAACGAGAGGGAGTTGCAATGAGGGAAATTTAGCGTTAATTTCCCTCATTACCATTCATGAGCGATACTTGACTTAGAGCTTTCGCGAGGAATGTACGATGTTAAATGCCCCTTGTGGAACAAGGAAAACCGAGATGACCATGATATTATTTGTATTATACAAAAATGCAATTGTGCAAATTTCTGACAATTTTGACTTGCAAAATATTTCCACAATTTATAGTCGTCTCATTTTCAATATAAACGAAAATGTGACAGGCGCTGAATTGGCTTCCTTGGTGGCTGCTTACAGTTATTCAAAGATTATGTATTTCAAAAAAGCTGTAGGTTGTTACAAATTAATGGGATTGACATGGCCTGGGGAGAAATATTTGACTGGCATGATTATTTGAGGATCACAAAAGCTGTTTAAACAATAAAATAAAATCATCAGATATAACACACATATATGGCTGCTGAATTTGCTTGGAGTATTCGGCTGTGCAATGGACCGACAGAAGATCCCAGAATGTTCATTCACTGATTTTAACAGCAGACGTATAAATTATCTGCAGGGTCCACCTGCGTCCACTGCTCCCTCACTGGAACCACTGTCATCGGCAAAACGGACAGATATCCTTGCATGTAGGTTGAACGTTTTCCTTTCAATATGTCTACAGGCATCCTCCAAAATTGCACCTCTGCGTACATTTATGAATGATATTCCACGGTCACCAGCAATCTACATGGCATATTTGAAGCCTTGTAATATTTCTGTCAGTGGTGTTATGTTAGCCACACTGAATGATATGGAATAGTATGCCATGGATAAGTATAACGTTCTCAATATAGTGATATTATATATTAATTATTATCATTACCATTCTTATAATTCTTATTGTTACCGTATTATTATTATTATTATTATTATTATTATTATTATTATTATTATTATTATTATTATTATTATTATTATTATTATTATTATTATTATTATCAATAATGATAATGGCGTCTTGATAATGGCGTCATGATGACTCCGAAACGTCGGTCTTTATATATTTTGTCATATATTTTTGCCTGTCTATTATTATTATTATTATTTTTATTATTATTGCTGCGAGCGAAGCGAGCAGCGAAACTAATCTGGACATGGGCTTCCTGTGTTGTGTGTGGACGCGTTTCACTGGGCTCTTTATTATCCAGCTTGATTCGAGACTTTGATAGTCTCCCTCGCAGCCGTGCTAAGTGTCGTCACGCAACGCTCTCTCCCCTCAGACACGGCTGCTTACCCAAGCTAAACATTCCGTTCCAATTGTAAGTGTTTAGCCAATCATATCAAGTATTCGATATTCATGTTCACTGGTTGTCAACAACTCGACACTCCCAGGCTCATGTTTCGTTGTTTATTTACCTAAGAACATTGCAAAGTTAGGAAATGAATTCACATACACGATTTACTAGTCTTCCTGGCAGCCGTGTTTAGTGTATTGGTTTAGTGTATTGCCCAGTTAAACTCTTTGATACTCGTTCATATGAAATTATTTCGCTGCAAGGCAAAACGCTTCGTCAATGGACGTCATCTTGTTTGTCACTGGTCTTTGGTATGTTCGGTATGGCGCGAACCTTGGCCTGTTTTCGGGCAAAGAGCTCTGATTGGCTAATTCTGTGGAACGGAATGTTTAGCTTGGGTAAGCAGCCGTGTCTGAGGGGAGAGAGCGTTGCGTGACGACACTTAGCACGGCTGCGAGGGAGACTAAGACTTTGAGGAATCGATCGAGATGATTTCTGAGTATGACGTCACTGGTCATGACCTCGTGGTTATTGCGAAATCCACATGGTACTTATGATCAGCGGTGGTAATAACATGGCCACTGTGATACAATACGTTCTCCTTGTAGCTATTGGTTGCATTGTACTTACACTCAGAGAAAGCGAAAGCTTGACATGTTCATAGCGACTATACAGTCAGGAATATTTGGCGAGATTGTCTACTATAGCCGTGTACGGGGGGTGATGAAAGTTCGCCGTGATAATCGTGCTAGAACTGATAAACAAACGAATAGCTGGTCATCTACACATCTATATGAAATCTAGATGTTCTTAAGTTTTGTTCGTCTACTGGTATATATTCAAGGTAATTTAATCATGGAGCAGAAGCCGTCAAAGTTCGTTCTACGATGACGGTAAATAAGAATACATGCGTACTTTTACCTCACATCGACCGTTTCAAGTTCGACTAAAATACTACTGCATAAATCTTCTCCCTTATATTCTACAGTGTAGTACGTACTAATATTCAAGACTGGCTTTTGATTAAACGTGATGAAAAGGAAGATGTGTGTATTATCAAGCGAAATAAATTCATATTTGGCGAGATTGTCTACCAGCCGTGTACGGGAGATGATGAAAGTTCGCAGTGATAATAGTGCTAGAACTGATAAACAAACGAATAGCTGGTCATCTACACATCTATAATCTAGATGTTCTTAAGTTTTATTCATCTACTAGCAAATGATATGATATATTTTAAAGTTCACTTCTATGTTTGGGCTTCCTGTGCTTCAATTGTGGCTTCTGTCGAGTGATAAAACATGAATTTATTTCGCTTGATAATACACACATCATGTTTTATCACTCGGCAGAAGCCACAATAGACCTCTTTAGCTTGTATGCAATCCCTTCTCCCCAATCCCCAATCCCCCTCTTCGCTCCCCTCCTCGTCCCCAGATCCATCTCCCCCTCCCCCTTTCCCTGCCCCAGAGAGCCTGGCTACGCAGGCTATTATATTTCTGAAATTTATTCGTTCATATTGAAAGGACTAATTCTCCAGAGAACACCATGTTTACATCACATGGTTTGAAATGGGCAATTTACATACGAAGCTAAAGAGGTCTATTGTGTCGAGGTCTATTGTGTCGCCAATTTGAAGCACAGGAAGCCCAAAATATATCATATAATTTGCTAAAATGTAGAATGAATGTTCACAGTTACATTTTGCAACTAATTCAACTCGCAGCACTTCACTTTCTATTAGAAACGGCTAGTTATTATTATTCATTTGTGCAAAATAATTGATGTGCGTGACTAAAACCCAGTATTTCAAGTTATTGATTGATTATCAGTCCAACCTTGCCACAGACTTACCATAAAGTTATAATATAGAGAGAAGCAAGCAAATAAGACATATATATGATTCAAAATTTTGAAATTGAGAGTTGGGGGATCTGAAATTTTACACAGGGATCCCAATACACCACTTAACGGTTCTGTTCAGTAACCATGGACAATGGTTTCAAGTTGAGGTAGGCATTGAGCAAATACAGTACTTGAATGAAAGCTCAAGGCCAACCTTGACTAAGTTGGAACCATTATTATTATTATTATTATTATTATCACTGGACGGAACTGTGAAGTAGGTACTTGATCTTTGTTGAAGCTCTGGGACTTGATTTTACATTTGAGTGTTCTGAGTTTAAGCTGTTGTGATCTGGAGCCTCACCGTATAGGCCACTATAGGTGATAAACAACGCCCCCGCACCAACCCAACCCCCCCCCCCCCCCCCCCCCCCCCCCCCCCACACACACACACACACACACACACCACGCACACACACACACACACACTCCCTCCGCATCCTGGGATTGTCATTTTAAAATTTAAGGTAAATTAATGTACCTAATAAGTGCTGACGAATAGCTTCTGCTGGTAGATGGCTGTTTATCAGTTTCTGCTAAACTGCCTGTGTTTACTGTAGACGAGGTACCTTTCTTACGGATTATCACATAAAATGGTGATTGGAGCAAGGAATCATCTGATAGATAGTCTTCAAAATCATAAGAACTATGTAGGATTTAGAAATTGTAAAAACCGATTTCAATGATAATTAAAGGAAGCCAGCATGATAATCCGTCAATACTCTCTTTAGCTGAGCTTCAATCTTTAAGCTGCTGATCTAAATCAAAAGTGCATGATTTATAAATGATAAGACCTAGCTATGACTATAGTTATTAACTAAATAATATAATAAAATGTCTGGGAAAAAATACTAAATAATTAGTACTTTTACACTCGGAACATTAAAGGTTATAATTATATCAATGCACCAAACACAGCCACTGAAAATAATACACCTAAAGTATACCATCATGAAATAATAACACTTGAAACATATTAACGTACATACCTTACATGCACCAACATTGGCACTACTAGTTGAAGTAAGCTTACATATGACACCATCATCCTCATCAATCACTGTCACTTTCTTGCTTTCCTTCAGTCACAAGATCGTCTCTCTTTACCAAGTAAAAGGAGATGCGATTGTATTTTCCAACATCCTCCTTATACTTGTCAAGTTGAAAGAGCTGCGATGACTGTCCAGGTAAGGTCATAATTTCCGTTCCATCTGAATAGGCCAGAGTGTATCCCGCGTTTCATTCGAACTTTCAGTTGTATGCCTCGTGTCTATCAATGGCCTTTCTTAGAAGCTGTACTTTTCAAATATCCGTCGATACATGAACCGTCATCACCTTACCCTTCAATGGTTTAACAACTCCTTTCACCAACTTCATTACACCGATTTTTATCCTGACTTCAGTAGGGCTCTCTGTCTTATCGGCCTTCTTCTTCTTTATACTTGTTGGTTGTTACTGAGCTGACAGCCGTTTACGGAACTTCGAATATTCGAATGTTTGCAGTGGAACTTGCTTATCACTAATAGCATTGTTTGGCATTTGAGTTGAATCTTGTACCTTTCCTCCACATCGATGACAGAAATTAAATTATTGTAGAACGACTGCCTGGCAGTTTTCACACTTCATCTCTCTCTAAGCAAACTGTAAGTACAAACCGGCCATAGCATGTGCTTTTTCATGTTCTGACTGCATGACGTACTGGTAAGCGGAAATTTCATTATTGCCCAGTCCCCGCTTTTAGGGTTTTAGTCGCACTTGTGCTTTCCGATTCATTGAATGTTGCTAACAACAAATAAAAAGCATTGAGGTTTGATGGTCGTTGCGTCCATGGCATTGCCATCAACTACTGATTCAGTGTTACCTATGCACTATTTGTATAAGTTTAGTTTTCTTCAGTATTGAAACTGGACTAAATAGACGAACGGACTTGGTGTAATTATAACATGAACTATATGGTTATTAACTTATTAGGTCTGAATAACCTTGTTTACAACGATATCTATTGTTCAATACGGATTTTTGTTCAAGTGGGAGGAGCTTGCAGTCCCGCGGGAGATTTGAATCCTACCTAATTTTGAGGTTCTGTATGCAAGGGACAGTAAAAGCGATTTTGCTAGAAGAAATATTTGAAGAAAATTAATGAAATTTAGGGAAATGATAGTTGTTATGCCAATGAATATTTTCCCGAAGATTCCTTTTAGATCACTTTTAAAACCGAATGAAAAATTGAAGCTAAAAGTTGACTGCCCATTGATTTTGTCCAAAATTACACTAAATCAGTGAAGTTTTGCTACTAGAAAAATTAAACTATTTAAAGCTTTATTGACGGGATATGAAATATTGTCACTTCTTCTTCAAAAACCCGAAGATTCCTTTTTGATTAAACCAAAACATTCGACCCAAAATTGATAGCTTATGTGGTGACCATGTCGACTTTTGCTAGAAGAAATATTCCTTTTTGATTAAACCAAAAAAGATTCCTTTTTGATTAAACCAAAACATTCGACCCAAAATTGATAGCTTATGTGGTGACCATGTCGACTTTTGCTCATTTCCTTTGTAAATTAGCGTGTGCAATCAAGTAGATATTTGAATCTGCCGCCATTTGACTCATAATGTCCCGGATGCATGTCCGGCCATTCTGCGCGATGTTTCACTCCAGGTTATGAGCTCCTATGGTCATAATATTACATGAACTGTAAAGACTTATTTTAAAGCAAATTACATCACAATCTAATAAGGGATGAATAAGTTTTAAAACTCAACAAAATTTGCTTGTTGCCATTATTATACATATGAGAGTAATTTATGAAAAATAAGCCATCCCCTCATTCAGTTAACAAGCAACAGTGATCCTAGGATACAATCAAAACCTTGAACTCAACATATAATTTCAGGAAGCTTATACTTCTTTTTCTTTCTTTTAGTTACTCATTTGTGTTCATTACACTGGATAAACCTTGGAGGAATCCATCCAATCCTTTAAACTGGACTGCATGAGCATAGCCTCTTGCTTCTCTGCAGTTTGGACATCCACGATCCAACCCCCCATGCCCTTCATACCACTTATTAGGGACTTTAAGGTATCAGGATACGTTTTGGACCCCTATGTCTTTCGACTTCGACAACACGCGCGCTTTACAATATTTTACCAAGAAAGTATACATTTTCTGAAAGCTGAATAAATTTAGTTTTTGATTATACTTTCGTATTTTTAGATTTTGCATTATAGAAATCAACTATTGCTGAGTCACCTTGCAAATTTTCAGCGAAATCCATCGAAACCCTAGCGACATTAAACATTTGAAAGACTTGCATTTAGCGCTGAAAATAGTTCCGAGAAAAGACGCAATTACTGTTTTGGAAGATCAAGCCACACCATGTTTATCCAACACCTAGCGTAATTGAATCTGTCAATCACTTGTCAAGATATCTGGTCAGTATTCAGCAAAAGTCGACATGTCATATGCAAATGACAAAATATCGCAGTAAATTTAGTGTGCTCTGGCTTGTTCGATTATTGCGGGTGCCGGGGTATGTTTTAGTGTGTATGTATTTGTATGGTTTTCTGCTCTGTTTGGGAACGTACGGTTTCTTCGAAGACGAAGTCAACGATCTTCTTATTGGATCAGAACATAAATATTTACGTTTTCTTGAAGACATGTATTTGCTTTTACATGTGAAAACTTCAAAAGTGTATCGTTAAAATTATTATGTATAGTTGTTGTATCGTTCTCCGCGTGGTTATGAGTGTCCGGCACGTACTGATGCAGTAGATAGCAGTGGCCGATTCGAGCTCACTTTTGCGTAATCTACGACTAAATGATCCATCATATTTTGAATAAAAGTATATGATGTCCTTATTTCAACAATAGTGGATTTTAATTTAGTATAACCTATCTCGAAAAATCCGTTATGTTAAACCAAATATGTTAAACCCAAAAACTATGGTATAAAGTAGGTGCGTTTATTTTTTATTGTTCAGAAATAGTACTTTACATAGTAAACATCTCATAATACCATAAAATATGTTAAACTCGAAAACTGTGGTATAAAGTAGGTGCGTTTATTTTTTATTGTTCAGAAAATAGTGGATTCATCTAATATTATTATCAAATTAATCCCTGGGGGTGCGTTTATTATTAAAAAAAATTATAGTATAGAATAGTATATAATGAGTTCAACAAGTATTAAAAAGAGGATAAACCCAACTAAAAAATCTGTAAAAGCAGTACCTGAAAAAACAAGTATGAAAAAGAAAATAACCCCAATTAAAAAACAACCAAAATCCTTTTTCATGTCGAGTAATCTTTTAGATCAGGCTGTACTTGAAATAAAGGTCTCAAATCAAAAAACAAATAAAGATGGGTATACACTAGTATATTTCGGTGCTGGTTGGGATTTTAAACCAGTCAATAACCCATTATTTAGTAAGTTTAATCATTTTATTTTCATAGATAGTTTACCAAATTTAAGCCATTATAATGAGGGTGATTCAGGTTATGAGAAAAGTAAGAATATTAAAGTATTCCTAGAAACTTTATCAAATTCAGCTTTAAGTTATAATCTTAAATTAATTAGTATTAGAAGAAATCTATTAACATTTAAAAATGATAAAATTAAGTTAGAATATTATTTTAATACTACAGTCCAAGAAGCTTTAACCAATACTGCTATAAGAAGAAAAATTAATAAGGCAGTATGGAACCATATCCAGGGATTCAATCCTTATGTGTATGGGTTAAAACCGGGGGATTTACCTAACTTGTTAGAGAATCGCAGTAAATTACGTGAATTAAAATAGTTATAATTGATTGATGTTTTATTTTTTTGTTACATTTCTAATTAATAATTAAAAATGTAATTGTTGGAAATTGATGATGATTGTATACATCTATCGAAACATATACCAAGCAAGGCCAGCAGCCCCAACTGTTATAGCAGCTAAATTATTTTCATGTGTTTTAGATGGTGGTGAAGGGTTTACATATGGTTTATCTGACTTATTTGAAATATCTGGTTTATCAATCTGATGTGGTAGTTTAACCTTTGAATGACCCATGTTATTATCTTTTATACCTACTGATTTTGTTTCAGCATTAATATCATTCACACCAAATTTCATATCCGCAGAAGCTCTTACCAATTTATTATTGTATCCATGAACTGAATTATTATTGATAACAAGACTAGATGGTAGTAACCAACAGCCTACAGCAATAGCCAGATCTAGTTTTTCTTTTGATTGTTGAATAGCTAGTTGATATCTCTGTATATACTTTTAGAAATATCTGTTTCAATTATACTACTTTCAAATAGTTGTAAAAACACCGTTTGTGTTTCTTGTGCAGAACCAGAATTACCAATAATGCTTGATCGGGTTTGTACTTGAGCTCCCAGAATACAATACACAAACGCCTCAATCGATTGATTTAATCGTGATAGTCCGGCTCTGGTTAAACCTTTTGATTCATTTAGCATAAAATATAGATACGGATGCTTTTCAAACGGACTTATATGATCAAGTTTATTACCACCGTACGAGCCTTCATCTTCGAATTTGAATTTTCCTCTTGGCCATTTATTTGTAAAAAGGCCATCCATTTTTTCATTATAAACATCTGTAACATCATCTACCTCATCAAATATTTTCTTGTATAACCGACCTAAACCACCATTCTCATCAGCAGTAAATCTAAAATCGCTATTTCTAGATATATTAAATTCACGACAAGCTTTGTCATAACCAGCCTTATTATATTTATTATCAATGTTTGTAAAGTATTGATCTCCAGGTAGTGGAATATTCATTTGTGCCAATATCCTTCTGGATGTGAAGAGGATATGAAATTTGAGCAATGAATTTATCATAGGAGTATATTTTGTTAGCATATCAATTCCAACACCACAACCAGAACTTGCACACCAGACTGAAAATGCCAGTTGTTGTGGATAGTATGACATATCAGGACCTTCCAACCATTTATTTGATTCTTTTTGAGTAACATGTTTTAGTACAAGATTAGTAAATATGTTTCGTGGTTTTATAGTAAATTTCTGACTAGGTTTGACATAGATATCAATCTCTACTGGATTAAAATTTGGAGGTTTTTTATCAAAAGGGGTGCATATAACAGGGTATAATATTTCAATCATTTTTAATTCTTTTGGAAACCTACTACTAAGGAAATCATTAGGAATCTGACTATTCAGTGTATTATCAATTCGTTTACCCAACGCCTTAGTTAACGCATGTTCAACGATAGGATCATCATAATGGTGTACAGGACCCCCAATATCCTTCTTGAATACATCATAGGCTACACCATTCCAATCGAAATTAATACCACCCCTATAAGCATGAAATTTATTATCTATGTGTTGCGGATAATATTTTTTTAATTCAATATCTTCTTTTGTTACCATATAATATATATATGTTATTATTGTTTTATATTATATTGGTTCTCTCATAAAATACTTTAAAATATTAATCGAAATTTCTGTTAAACAAATTAATAATACTATTTTTAATATTATAAGTTTTATCCTTTTAACATCTATCATATCGCAACTTATATATATACCCTCCGTAAGGTGTTGTATCAAAGGATAAAGTTATTTCTTTGGATTTACGAGCTGGTCTACAATCTCCTTTCTCAGTTCCTCCCTCATCTTTTGAACATCTGGAACATCGTTTTTTAAAAAAGCCTTATTCCGTTTCACCCTAATACTACTCTTTAGTTTTTCATATTTTTTGAGTTCAGTCATAATGTGTTCAAATTCTTTCTCATCAATCTTGTTATCGCTCAAGGCTTTTGATACAAGATCACATATACTATCTTCTTTTGATTTTGCAAGCTGAATAGTATTTTCATGTTTTGTTACCTTTTTAGTAAGTTTTTTCGTGAAAATTGTACAACTAGCTGATATTAAACCTAACAACCCGCCAACAGCCGATAAAGGAACACCGATAATGATCCCAGGTCCTGTTAAACTAGTAGTTACACCAGAACCGGTTAAAATGACAGATAAGACTCCTGTTGCAACTGCAGTTTTATGAAGTATACCACGTATCTTACTATATTTTTTCCTAACATTTTCGTAATGTTTTATCTCCGTTACTAATTGAGATATAACCATATTTATTTTGTGTAATCTGAAGTTTTCACCAGTTTGTTGTACTTCTGGTACTTCCGGATAAATCATATCATAATCAACCATATATATAATACTACATATTATTATTTTATATGATTTCAATCACCATCATCATTGGATATATTCCAGCATCAATGCTCTTACCACTAGAATCTGTAACCCAAACCCTAATACTATTAATATAATCATCATTTTTAATAGGTGTGTACAGGGTATTATTAGGATGATAGGTTAGTTTTTCTCCAACCTTGTTTAATTCAACACATGCTAATATTTTGTGATATTTATTATTTAATAAAACCTGTGTAGAATCAATAAGATCACAATACAAATATAGTGCATACTGAGTAGGTTGAATAATATTTATAACATTTCTTGAATTTTGTTCAAGGTTTATTGAGATGTTTAATAATTTAGCTAAACCCGGGTTTAGTGTTACAGCCTGATTGGCTATGAGCATCATTTTTCCGGTATTCAATAGTTCAATGGAGACTTTGTCACTAACTTTCAACGCATCTATAACACGTTTAAATATATTCTGTGTGTAATACCCCGGCGGAATAATAATAACAAACTTCTTTTCATCATAGTAAATCAATCCATCACCTACAAGATTATATATTTCATTATAAAAACTACAACTTACAAGTGATATACGTGTACTCTTTTTAATAGGATTTTTAAACCAAATAGTTTCATCTGCTTTTGTTTTTTCAATATACAATATTACCATTTATACTATATAATCATTTTTTCTTTTTATATCTTTCAACAAAATACAAAACAACAGCAACTATCAATAACCAAGCGTTTTTAGCTAAGAAACTAATAACCTCACCCGCGGTTCTGAAAATAAAAGAAGCTATTGCACCAACCATGCCAGGTAGTATCTGAGCTAATTTTTTACCTATTGATTTCAAACTATTTCCAACACCGCTGGCAACCGAAGATAATCCGCTTTTTAGACTAGAAATAATAACACCAATAATAATACCAACTGCAGATACAACAGAAAAAACAGTAAAACCATACTTTTTTAAAAACAGCTTTTATACGATCTCTCAGAGACATTCGCCCTTCTATTACTTCATTTTGTTCTTCTAATTGTTCAATCTCATTTCTAGTTTCCTCAATCTGTTCACGGAGTGATATATTCAATCTTTCTCTAACATCATTAGAGCCAGCTTGAGATATATTATCCAATTCTTCTAATGTTTGTAATTTTTCTCGATGTGAAAATATAGTTCTTTCATTATTCTCAACAACTTTTTCAGCAGGATCACCAAGATAGTTTAAAATTGTTTTAGGTAACTTACCATTTAATTCACCCTCAGCATTAAACAGAACATGATGTTTGCTGCCCAGTCTATTAAATCTTACTATCACACTATCATATTCATCAATTGTAGTTACGAATGGAGAGTTTTTAGGATTTACATTAGGATACTTGGATTTGATTCTATCCCAAGCTTCTTCAACTCTTTCTTCACGATGTTTAACAAGGTCTACCATTTCTATGTCTTCTCTTACCCTTCCTTCCCAATCTTCATTGCTTTCATCTGAGTTCTTAAATAATTTATATCCACGTTCTTTTGATATACCCCTTCTACTAAACCGTTCTTTAGTTCTTTCCCACCAAGTTTGTCTAGTTTCTTTTTGTTGTGGTAATAATTCCTGTATATCATCATCTGTGATAGGATCGTTTATATCTACAGATTCAAGTGGGTCAAAATCTAAACCATCGACTTCCATATACTATATATTAATAATTAGTTTTTTATATAAATTTCGATGCTAAATAACCAGCAGTCAGCATCCCACCACCAACATACGCCATCTCATATTTTTTTTTGTTGTTTACTACTTTTGTAATAATCGCTAAATTCAGGTTTTTGGTTAGGATGTGCCTTATTATATTGTGTAAAAGCATAGTTAGTATCCTCTAAATTACTATTAGCCAGCTTTTTGTTAACATATTGTGTTGTCAACCAATTTTGATACTGTTGTCGTTTCTTTTCATAACTACCCATAGCAATTTGATATTTTTCAAGAGCTTTATCATGACGAATTTTCTCTTCATCAACATGTTTACCATCAGAACTTAGATATTTAGCTAAATACATTGAACCGATGAAGGCACTAGCGTTCAAAGCAGCACCTGCGATCATCATTATGACAGCGCTAGCCATTTATATATAATAATATAACATTTTTCTTTTTATACCGATTTTGGTAGGATTTTTTGATCTTCAAGATATTGCTTCACATACATACTCCCAGATAGTACTAGCACCCATTTTCCATAATTTGTTAGACTACTACTAGGGTCGTTGATGAATGATTCTTTCATAGCCTTTTTTCCGACATAACCAATTACTGCAGCGATTCCAACAACTACAGCAGCATCGGTAACTGATTTAATCAATTTGTTTTCCATTTTATATATTCTTAATAAAGTTTTTATTTTTTATATAGTTTTTCATTCCATACCTATTCTTGGTATAGGAATTTTATTAGTTTCAGGTGTGATGTCTTCCATTTTAGCGGTTTTCACAGGTGTATTTACTTTTTTATTATTTCTCCATCTAAAATATAAATCTATAGCTGTTAGACTTATTCCAACTAGTGTCAATGCTGTTGTTAGTGATATTTCTGGCGTCCATGAATTAGATGTTTCT
This sequence comes from Actinostola sp. cb2023, assembly GCA_033675265.1. Taxonomy (NCBI): domain Eukaryota; kingdom Metazoa; phylum Cnidaria; class Anthozoa; order Actiniaria; family Actinostolidae; genus Actinostola; species Actinostola sp. cb2023. Next base: position 465,071 of record JAUJYZ010001316.1, read on the forward strand.
TCTTCTTCAGTTTCATGATTCTTTTCTATTTCAAGAGCTTTCTTAGCTTTTTTATGATATTCAGCTAGTCTTTTACCAGCGGCAACCTTCTTAGGGTCTTTTTGTTTTATAATTGGATTTTCCGGTTCTTTGGTAATTATATCTTTTGATTCTTCTGACATTTTTAATATACTATTATATAAGAATAATATTTTAAGTGAAATTCCAAGAGAGTTCCAACAGATGCTCAACAGATGCTCAACAGATGCTCAAGAGGTGCTCAAGAGGTGCTCAAGAGATGCTCAAGAGATGTTCAAGAGGTTCTTAAGACAAATCAAGAGTTTTATCAATAATATTGTTAACCTGATCATCTTGTGTTATTACAGGTGGTAACCAATTATCATCACCATTGGTAATTTTAATATGTTTTCCTATTTGAAGTAAGCAACTGGAGAGAGCCACAAATCTACCACCTCGTAAAATTGCAAATCCAGCTGCATTATTCAACTCCTGTCGTAGCATTTCATTGTTTTTAAGATCATTACAAAGCTCATTTTTATTATCGATAGGAACCGCATAAGCAATAGCTTCAACAAAACCCTCAATACAACCATTAACTAAGCTATTTGTTACCATATTCCCCATAATAAGTTGATATCTGTTATAATATTTATTAACATCAATAATCGATAACCTCTTAACATCACCAAGGGACATTCTAATTCCCGTGTATTGATCTATAGTACCAAGCACCGAAAGAATACACAATTGTTCGCGCCTCTCCTCTACCTCTAAGTCATCACCTTTATTAACAGGTACTTTCTTCTTTCGTCCTTTCTTTTCCACTACTACAGGTTCTTCTGGGATAGTATCTAATTTTTCAGCATCCATATACTCATCTAGAATTGAAGTCATTATTATACTATATATACATATATTTAAATAGTAACGCTTGGAAATTCCAAATAGTTGTTAAATGGAAACCGTAAACAAAAGCATATTCTAGCATACTTTTCTGATTTCAATAACCTCATAAATTCTTTTCTTGTTTCAAGATCTAGGCTACCACCATATTCGTCAAATAATAATTGATTAGATAAATTATTGGGTGTGAAGAAGGAAATTATACAGGCTACGTTTTCACGAAATGGCTTACTTATGGCTGTCAACTGTTGTGTTAAAACCCACACCGATATATTTTCATGTCTACCTGAGAATGCTAGTCTAATAAAATTGTTACTCCTCTGTTTGAGATCTTTTGAAAAAGAACAATCGTCGAGAATGACAAGAGAATTATACCCTGAGAATACTGTTTGACAACATGAAAGTAGATTATTTATCTCATTTTCATCTTCTGAATCAGGTGATAGAACTATAAATCTAGGATCGTTATGACCAAAACCATGATACGTTTTATTTTTAGAATAGGTCGGGCAAATAAGAATAATGTATTCAAAAATATTTCTATACGCATGTCTTAGTAAATCGACTAAATATTGTGTTTTACCACAGTTAGTAGGGCCTGTAATAATACAGTGAAATGGAATCTTATCTTTCAGCTCCTCCATTTATATATAATTAATAGTGAATATTACTTTAATATAATATTGCTTTTAAATTACCGTCTTGAATTTCCATAAGAGCATCAGCGATAACAAACATATGACATGTTATATTACCAGATCCCCCAACTGTTCTATTAAAATGAAGCATAACACCGTCTTTTGTTGAATTTAGAAGAAGACCATTTCCATGAATATTATTATCCGGGTTTGTTTTCAAATTGATCCAAAGAGCGAATTTATCACTATAGAAATCTTTCTGGGTTACATTATCTGTTTCACCAAGCCTTCCTCTAATTGAATTCCAAAAATCTGTTTGAACCATACCTTTCGAGAATAATTTATTAGGTATACCATCGATATTCACATTCACTTGGGTTAATCCAGGGTTTATATACTTTTCAGAGTCTCTTGTGCCTACTGTATAAGGTTCTACAAACAAACAAAGAATTCCACTCATTGACCTTCTTGGTATATTTACATGCTCGTTAATCACAGAGTCTGTTGCTTTATTAACTATGAATGTCCTGTGTAGAAGCACGTTTTCATAATAGAACCCTTTACCGACTTGATATGAAGAAAGAGCTTCCCGAGCTAGGTAATCACTATTAATACAAGTGTATTCTAACTCAATATTTGAAAGACTGTATGTATATGGTTTTGTATTATCAGATGTGACCACAATATTTCCGCTTTCTGGAAGAGTAATCTCAAATAATAGATTATTAGAAAGACCCTTTGCATAGAATATCCCATGATTATCTAAAATACTGTGATTTAATGGTAACCGATATTTATCACCATAAACAGCTCCTAATACTACATCCTTAGCATCAGTGGTTACTTTATCACCTGAGGCTGTTCTAAGTTTTCTCATATTGACAGAACTAATACCTTCCATCAACATATTTTCACGTTCTCTTTTCGATAAGAATAAGTCGTTATAGGTTTCATACAGATCAATACGATGGGTGTCTTGTAAAGTTTCTCCGCCATAAAGAACCCTCATACGCGACTTAAGTGCTCTCCCTAGGTTGTTAACCACTGTGTTATTTGCATGACCAGTGGCAGCTAGGTTTAGTTTGAAAAGTAATCCTATTGACTCTGGTACGTATACAATATTATCACTTAATTTAGGTATATGAACATACAGGGTCTCTCCGGGATTAGCTGTGCTTGGGTTGAAAGTAACACGATGAACGGTTCTATCAGCTTTTAAACCAAATGGTTGTTTGTATTGTCGATTTACATCTAAAATTTCAGAAATAGATTGCGTCATTTATATAATATTATAAAAGAATATTGTTTTTATATATTATTATGGAAATGAGGTTATCAAAAACGTACTATAGTCCTAAAGGTTATTGGAAAGGTTATGATGCTATAAATAAACTCTCTGATGCGACCAAAATTGATAAAGATATCACCAATAAGTGGTTATATAGGCAAGCGTTGTGGCAGATCTATTTACCACATCCAAACTATATCCCACGGTATCATTGGTCTATTTCAAAACCAAATAAAATACATCAGGCAGACTTATTATTTCTACCACATGACACTTTTAAAAGAAAGATATACAAATATGCTCTTGTAGTAGTTGATATAGCTAGTAGGTATACAGATGCAGAACCCTTGACGTCTAAATTTTCAACAGAAGTATCTAAAGCTTTCAATAAAATATATTCTCGAAAATTACAATACCCTAAAACCATAATAGTAGATTCTGGCTCAGAATTTATGGGTGAAGTGACAAAGATATTTAATAAAAAAGATACCACCATACAGAGATCTGAAGCTGGAAATCATAGAGCACAATCACTAGTTGAGCGCGCTAATCGAACCATTGCTGAGAAACTATTTAGCCACCAGTATGCTAAAGAAATGATAATGGAAAATAATGAAAGATCCCGTGAATGGGTTAATAGAATGCCTGCTGTCATACAAAGTATAAACAGTGGTGTTAAAAGAATTACTGGTAAAACACCGATTGATGCTCTAAAATTAAAAAAGGTGGATGAAAACCATGTAAATTATAAAAGACCTGTTGGATTAAAAGAAGATAGACTCCCAGCAGGTGTGAAAGTTAGATATCTCTATGCTCCTGGTGAGCTGGAAGGTGGTGATAAACATCGTGCCACTGACCCTATATGGTCAATAGGGATATATGATATATCCCGAACTGTAGTATCATCTGATCAACCTGTATTATATTACCTCTCTGAAGGGGCCCCAAAACGTAATTTTGTTAGAGAGGAATTACAAGCTGTTCCTGAAGATACTCAGTTACCACCTGATACTGTTTAATAACTTTTGTTATCATCTTTTGGATTACATTGTTTGGTTTCATTAATATTTTTATAACTATAGGCTAAGGTATGAATACCATCCACCTGAATATTTCGTTTGTCATCATCTCTTGATAATGCTATTTTGTTTACAGTTTCGGTATAAATTTGATGCTTATGACTTCTGATTACATTCATTTTTCTAATAACTTTTTGACCTTCGAATAGACATTTTTTATAGTCGTCAAATGTGATCTCATTTTTTACTACTGACCTTTTAACACCCTTACAACGTTTTCCAACTTTTTCATCATCTGTTTTATATGCGTATAACTTAGCTCTAAGACCTACAAATTCAGTTACTTCTTCTCCACATGTCTCGTCTTTCATCATCCCTATTACTTTTTTATTTACTCTTTCTTTGATTCCACTATGGTTTTCTGGATAGTTGGATGTGTCAAACTTTGTTTCAATATCTTTTTCAATGTCTTTATAAAAATCTTTTGTTTCTATTTTATACATCAGACTGTCTGTATCAGTAAATAATAGTTGTGCTTTCTCTTGATACTTATTTTTGATATAGTTATAATGGAAGTCATACATCAACGTCTTTGATAGATCTAAGATGCTCATTCCAAGATAGATTGGTTTATTGAATACTAATTCTGTTTTTGTCATATGGATGGCAACTAGGTTTTCTGAGAATATGGTTCGTTTTTTATAGTTTGGTTGGTTAATTAATTTGCTTGCCTGCTTTTCATTTGTTACTAGTTTTATATCTTGTCTGTTTCTAATGTTTTCCATCGTTTTTCCAAATACACTGTTGTTCATTAATTTGAAGAAATCTTTTTCAAAATCGTTTGTTGCTTTTGTTCTAAGATCTGTGTTAAGACTGATATACTTTTTCAACCAGTCTGATTCCTGGAATGTTACACCTCTATGAATTTTTGTTATCTTCAATCCGAGGCTCTCATATAGTTTTAATGTTTGATGGTGAATTACATAATTTTTCTTATCACCAAGATTTGGAACTAGTTTTTCAACTTTGTTAATCATTAACCTTTCTGGAGCTAGTGGGTATCCGTTATGCAAGTTGTGTAATTCGACTGGATACTCTAGATCTACTTCTAGGATGCATGGGTGTTTCTTCCAGCTCTTAATCTCTAATTTATTCATCCATCTAAACCCATGTGTGGGTAATTTTTCACTCATGGCCCATCCATAGAGGTTGTTGGCATCTAGATATTTTATGAATGTTGATTTTTGAGTTTTATCATAATTTTTCATATACTTGTTATTAGCTTTAGCATATCTTTTTGAAATCATAGAAACACCACCACGAATCCCTTTTTCAATCATAAGAACCATGTCAGCATCACTTAACAATTCAAGGTTAATCTTAGTCATCTTAAGCATAGCATCCCAGCTAAGACCTGGAGCTGTATAATACCAACAAGGATCTAATTTGTAATTCTCCATACAGACATCTCTGAAACTCTCAAACACATCAGCAAGCAAAACTACATCACTTATTAGATATAAATTATGATACTCCCTCATATGTGCACTCCCTCCCTGTGCATGTTTGTAATCACTTTCTGAAATATTACTATCATTCAACTTTGAATAGAATTCATCTTTTGTAGGTAAGCTTGTTTCATTTAGCTTCTCCAACCGATTTACATAGTCATATGGATACACTCCTTTTCTCAATAATAGATCCAGTTCCTCTCCCACATAGAACAAACTCATATTTCTGAACTGATCCTTTTTAAGGTTACTAACAAGTGAATCTAGACTTGATGCCATGAACTTGAAACTATCTATGAATCGTATTTCACGTTTTATGTTACATGTTTTTCCATCCTTGTTTATGAATGTATCCACTATTATCTCTTTTTTGAAAGATATATACTTTTCCTCATTGTTTGGTATACAATCCACTTTACCATCTGTAACTCCTAGGTTTTTTATGAATAGATGAGCGTCGTACCCAGAAAGATTATGAAATATCACTGGGATGTGTTTAGGTATTTTATAATTTAGATTGCAATCATTATGAGCCGCTCCACGATACCTTCCTGTAAGGTGGTCGTGGTCTAATACCTTATCTTTTCCTAACTCTTTTTCACAAATGTGGCACTCAGTTGCTTTCTTATAGTTTCTATTATCCTTTGCTGTCATTTTTACCTTCTTATTGTAGTTGAACTTTGAATATAATCCTCTAACAGACTTTTCTATTGAGTTCACAAAATGTTGACCTATATCCTCACCATCACTCTTAGCAGTATACCTTACCATCTCTGGTTTATACAGCTTATCATCATAACATTTTATCATGAAACAGTAGCCTGAAGGTTTATGTTTTTGATACTTCTCGGTATACGATCTACCTTCATCAGGTTGGCATGAAGAGATATATTTTCTGTGAAGCATTCGAAATCTGCATAAATCACAAATGGTACTCTCATACTGTTGTTATAATTCTTAAACTTTAGCATGGTACCTTTCTTTGGTAATGTTATTTTAATAGCATCTTGGTTTTTACAGTATTCAGAATGCTTTTTAAGGGACTTCTCTGTTTTGAAACTATTGAGGCATCTTTCACAGAAATATAATCCATGACCGTTTTTATTAATCTGTGCTGAACACAGTCTTGACATACTCTTAATCCAACAGTAATGGTTGGTCTTATCGTTTGAAATTAGAAGCAGATTTATTGTTTGTTCTCTAATATTTTTTTTACTAATCCGAAGTGGATATACTTCATCATCTTGATAACCATAGACATTGACTCTATACTTGGTATTATTCTTCTCAAAAATACATATTTTATCAACTTGTACTGGGAAATCAAGACCATTCCAGTTTAATTTCTCTGCGTTTGCTTTCAAAACTTTTGAGATTCTTTCTGAATTTTTTTTTATTGGAAATATAGCATTAGTCATAGCCCATTTAAAACATTGATTATCTTCATTTTTTGTATTAACTATCGCTTCTTTCCTTTTTAATATTCTAGGGAGCTCTATATAAGATTTTCCAGAAATTGGTTTATATTTATCAATATTTATATCTAAGTTAACAACTTTCTTAAAAATCCATCCAGAACCTTGATTTTGGAAGTTATCAACCTTTTCTAAGATCTGATCCTTAAAACGATTGTAAACCTCATCCAGATTGGTCGACTCTGTAACTATCTCGATCGTTGAATGAAAATATCCATATGTGTAAACCTTCTCCTTTTTGTCCATCTTATAAAATTCACACTCTAAGAGAAACTTCATCTTGATAGGCTTTTCATGATGTTTTAGAAGGTTGATAACATCCTGTTTGCTGTTTTCTAGAAAGGTTTTCGAGTCTGTTTTTACCTCTCCTTTTATTCTGTAAGATTTCAGAAATCCTTTTAATGCAGAATTTTTCTGCTTAGCTTTAGTCGCAGGTACTTTGAGATTGTCATAGATATTATTGACTTCCTTTTTCAAAGCTTCAACCCTTGTATTAACTTTTTTTTTAATATCTTTCGGTACATACGATATAATCCAATCAGCAAATTTATTCAACTGATTTTTAACTAAGCTAGCAATCTTTTTAGCCATATGTTTCAATGATGATGGTTGAAACCTCTTAGTTGGTTTTAGAATTGGTTGTTTTATTTCAGGTACTACTTGATCTAAAAGATTACTAGACATAAAAAATGTTTTTGGTTGTTTTTTAATAGGTTTTTTAATTGGGTTTATATTCTTTTTCAATGTCGAGCTCATTATATACTATTCTATACTATGATTTTTTTAAATAATAAACGCACCCCCAGGGATTAATTTGATAATAATATTAGATGAATCCACTATTTTCTGAACAATAAAAAATAAACGCACCTACTTTATACCACAGTTTTCGAGTTTAACATATTTTATGGTATTATGAGATGTTTACTATGTAAAGTACTATTTCTGAACAATAAAAAATAAACGCACCTACTTTATACCATAGTTTTTGGGTTTAACATATTTGGTTTAACATAACGGATTTTTCGAGATAGGTTATACTAAATTAAAATCCACTATTGTTGAAATAAGGACATCATATACTTTTATTCAAAATATGATGGATCATTTAGTCGTAGATTACGCAAAAGTGAGCTCGAATCGGCCACTGCTATCTACTGATGCACTTCGACTAACGTCACAATGCAACCAATTACTGTTGACATATCGTTTCCTGTAGCAAAATAGTCACGGTTTTGGTTATCTTCCTTTTCTCTGCTTGATTCTTTGAAATTTGTAATTTCTTTTAAAGAATGTCATAGAAAAAGGAAAGCTTATTCAAAATCTTTAAAAATCCGATTTTGAATTTTTTTGCTAAAAAGACATATCCTGATACCTTAAGTGTCATTGACTGAGAAACCGTGACAGGTCATCAAAATGGGGTCCGCCGATTTCAATGAAATTTGGTGGGAAAAAGGGACTTGATGAGTAAACTCCAAAACCGATGTCGTTTACTTTTTCAAGCTTTTCATCTGCGATTTCCAGGGGGGGTCCCAAATTTGGCCTTGTGGGTATGAAAAATCCTGTCATTTCAGGGTATATTGGAGGGCTTGCTAAACTGCCAATAAAAATCCTATGAACTTACTAATAGGATAGTATGTTACTGTTAACAATGCCATCTCAGAATATGTAAGGTATGGCGATGATAACAGTTTGTGCCGAGAGGGGCCTGGTACCAAACATCCGTAAAAATAACGGTCGAAAAATACTCAAAAATAGCCCAATTTCAAAAATTCATAGTACTTTTGCGCCTCTTATAGGGAAATCGACATCATACTCAAATGTTACCTTATTATCAGTGTTAGCGAAAATAGGTTAGAAAAATTTGGGTTTGTGGACAGTCATGGAGTTTTATTACGTTTGTACTGGACCACTTGAGGTAATACCAAAATCAATATAAACTGAATTGTATTGAAAATCCGGTTAGTTTAACAAACTTTGAAGTGTGGAATCAACTTGGTTCCATCTTAGTTATTATCTGGAAACTCGAATACAAAGAAATTCAGGGGGGAGCAGTGACTCATGCGAATAAATCCCCCCTGAAATCTATCACGCTCTTATAATTGTTGTATATAATGTTTAAATTTGCATGTTTTTCATAATTGTTGGCTAAGTTTGGCAAATAGAGCTTCAAAACACACAAAGTTTGGCAATTAGGCTTGGTAACGTGATCTAGACTTACTCTGTTACCATTTGTCATGGACATTTGTGGCCCCAGCTGAAATCAATCACTCTCTAACGATCGTACGTTATAAAACAGTTTATACGATCTTATCAATTCTGTGTTAGTTTTCCATGCTAAATCTGGAAACAACAACTCATTATTTAGGCATCTCAGTATATCTAGAACAGGTAACTGCAAATACAGTGAACTCTTGTTGTAGCAGACATCCTTGGGACCATGATTTGGTGTCCGCATTAGCGAAAGTCCATTATAACGAGAGTTATTTTTAGTAAATTATTTGTAACTTCCGCTGATTCTGGAGACTTGCTGTCGAGTCCGTAAAGGTGCAGTAATATGGGCAACAAAATCGTGCAACTTGTCGCGCAACATTGTTGCGTTGCAAGTTGCAGAGCAATGTTTCTCATATTACCATCGTTCGCGCAACTTGTCGCGCAACACATTTTCGTGCTGCAAAACTTTGTTGCGCAAAGTAGAAGATCTTTCTACTTCATGCAGCAAAGTTTTGCAACCTGCAACACCGAAAATTTAATTTGTTGCGCGACAAGTTGCGCGAACGATGGTAATACGAGAAACATTGCTCTGCAACTTGCAATACAACAATCTGAACAATGTTGCGCCACAAGTTGCACGATTTTGTTGCTCGTATTACTGCACCTTAATAGAGTGGAGTACGCAATAGCGAGCTAAGTGTCCGCAAGGCGAGAGTTGACTGTAAATGCGAAAGTGGCTTACCTGAAGCCTTGGGTCAGTTTAGTCTATCTTGTGGTCTTGCACCTGCAGCTTTTGACAAGGTCGTTTAATCCTCTAATATAAGATTTCTTTCGGGACGTTGGACCGTCAATTTCAACATCAAAATATTTGCATATTGCCGCCAATTCACATATTTTACGCTTTGTCATCTCATCATCTAATTGGCCTGACTTGGACAACTGACATAAGTCAATGTCACCATACTTCAGAGGATGTTCCACATTAATTTCTCTCTCGACGTCTTCTTCCAGAGTAGCAATGAAAGCTTCTTTATCTAAAGCTACGATATCGCTATCTTCTGCCTCCTCGTGCGGCTGTGCTTTCTGGCCTGCTGCGCTTGCAAGTCGGGAGAAAAATGCCTTGATGGACTGTTCTTCAAGCCACTCACATCTGTTATATAATGACTTGATTTCCTCTGCAACATCAGAAGGATTGGCCTTCGAATTTCCATGTTTTGTTCCTTCGTTGAAAACGTGAATGAGGTATTCCTTCACCTGTGGCGAGATTCTTGTTGTGGGCTTGTATTTACTTATTGTTGGTGATATTTCAAAGCACTGCGCATCGATCCTTTTATTTCCCCCCTTGACCGACAGCGTTGTTGCAGCCCATTCTTTTCTAATGTAATCATAGACATGGTGTGGTTTCATTTTGTGTTGTCCAGTATCCATATGATCATCGGCTTCTTGCACGGTATTGAACGTCATTGTACATGATGGCTCCAGACAAGCGATTAGTTTCTCAGTGTCATTGCAGCTTGCTGGCTTGCAGACTGTTTTCTTTTTGTAGGATTTATGCACTTCTTCTCCCCATTCTGTATCTCATTTGAGGCCAGATGTTACTGAACTCCCAAAAACGGATTTGGTTACCTCTAGGCCATCTCCGATGTTATATGACTGCGAAACTCTTATAGTATTATCTCCAAGCGCAAAATTATTATATTTGGTGACATTTGGTATCTTGGTAGCTGCGACCTGTGCTGTATTCTTGGCATTATCAATAGAGCAAACAGCCACTCTTGTTCCTACTATTCCAGGTGGTGATTCTAGTGCTGTTTTCACATCTGTGGCTTTAAGGATATCGTTATTTTCGCTAACGTACAACCTCAATCTCTGTTTACATAGAGCAATCTTTCGATCACACAGGTCTTTACCGGCATGTGGATCAGAAATGTCATAGCGAATCACCTCGATACCACTGCACTTGCTTGTTTCGTGAATTGTAGATAGAAGAGCAGAGTTGTGATAACATCCAGCATTGTCACTCCGTAAGATAGCTCTAGTGACAGATGGGTGATCTTCTTTGAAAGTGCAAAGTACTTCTTGCAGAATGCAAGATACTGCGAATCAATCTTGTTTGCAGCTGTCTAATACCACCACAAATGTATGGGTAGCGTAAGGATCTTCCGACTTGCAATCAACGTGGTTTCCCTTGTGAATGATTACAGTAAAGTGCCAACTCATTCCTCGCTTTGCGAACCGTTGTGACTGAGTCTCACGAAACTTCAGAGGTAGAAGTAGAAGCTTCATAGCCCAGTCATTAATTATCAAGATTGTTGCATCATCCAAGTTATTCAAGGTGTCTTGTCTTGCAAGGTCTTGTTGAAGGGACCTGACTAGATGTGATTTCCATGCCAATATATCTTGTTCTGCATGTTCCAGCTCCCACTTTGCTTTTTCTCGGTGTTGCTCTGTCAGTGTTAACTCTTCACACACGGTCTTTTGTCTGATCTCACCAATCACATCCTTGATGTTTTGGCACGGAGCATACAAGGTTATGTTCATGACCACATTTAGTAGCAAAATGGTCTTTATCTGGGTCAGACAACGAAAAAATAGTGCAATGATCTGGAGAATGTTCGTCTGAGCTTAGGCTGCTCTTGTAATCGCCTTTTAGGTACCGCTTTCCAGTATGTAAGCTCTTGCAAGCCTCTCTTCCCCAAGCCAACCCTGCACCATTTTTGGCAACAGTGTCTACAAGTGACTCTAGCTTTTCAATAGCTTCAATGCCAGCTGTAGTGATATTGTCGAGCCCATGCAAGGATTTTTGCTTGGATGCAGCACACACTTCAAGGATTCTTAGACATGTACGCTCTTTCAGTGGATCTATGCCTTGTTGGTGGCACTCTTGCTGATAAAGGTATGTTATCTTAGTTGCAGTCATGGTTCGGATGAGGGCAGGAATCTCTATCTTCTCGCCATTATTCAGTGTGAGGTTTTTGGTGCCAAATGCAACGTCTTGTAAGAATGTTGACCTGGAGATGAAGCCTATGAAATCTTTGACCTTATCCATGTCCAACCTACAGCGATAGATTGGTTCCACTTCCCTCACCATCCCTGCACCATGTTCGATCACATGCTTTCTTGCATTCTGAATCTGCCTTTTTGAGATATTTTTATTAAGTGCTTGAAGTTCAGACTGGCTGTAGTTATTACAAGTAAGAGACAATATTTGAATCTGTGTGCACCTGTTGTCGCACTCGTTGAAGGCTACTAAAATAGCTTCAAGACCATGATCTACATGTTTTGTCGTTTCTTGAACATTGAAAACGGCTTGCCACGGGAGTTCTCCCTGATGCGGGGCAACAGTGTTTAGAAGAACATTGATTGCCTCTTTCGTTTTCCTTGCATAGGCTGCTTTTCACTCAAGGTTTCCCAATTCGATTGTGGAATATAAGTACAAAATGGTTCAAACTGTCCGTCGGTTATCCTTAGAAGTGCGTCATTCAAAATTTCTAATTTTTCTTGCTCTCTTTCTCCCTCTGGTAAAAATAAACTTACGTTCCCTTGTGATGAAAAGCTACTGTCAGAATTAAAAAGCGAACCAAATGAGACATGGAGCTTTTTAATTTCATCTTTATTTCTCGTTTGAGTGCGGTGTCGAGGATTCAGGACCGTAGGTACATCAAGCTGCACCACTTCAGTCTCAGCTGCTGGAGCAGCAGTTTTTTCGAGGTTATTTCTACACTTCTTACAAATAGCTGAAAACAGGAAACAACACAATCTTTAGACACAATGGTATTTTATAAATTCAAGTGTTGTTGACCGTCACATCCAGCATAGGGGATTCAGAATTCTACGAAACAATGACTGTGAAAAACTTACGGCACTGATCGCTCCCACCATCCTGCGCGATGCGTGCCGTGACCGTGTATGAAAACATTTGAAATTTCGTGCAGTAACCGTGCCGTGCAGTAACCGTGCCGTGCAGTAACCGTGCCGTGCAGTAACCGTGTCGTGCAGTAACCGTGTCGTGCCGTAACCGTGCCATGCCGTAACCGTGCCGTGCAGTAACCGTGCCGTAACCGTGCCGTGCAGTAATCGTGCCGTGCAGTAACCGTGCCATGCCGTAACCGTGCCGTGCAGTAACCGTGCCGTGCAGTAACCGTGTCGTGCTGTAACCGTGCCATGCCGTAACCGTGCCGTGCAGTAACCGTGCCGTACAGTAACGGTGCCGTGCCGTGCAGTAACCGTGTCGTGCCGTAACCGTGCCATGCCGTGCAGTAACCGTGTCGTGCAGTAACCGTGCCGTTCAGTAACCGTGTCGTGCAGTAACCATGCCATGCAGTAACCGTGCCGTGCCGTGCCGTAACCGTATGTCGCCACTTTACACAGTCATATGACATCTGCTCTATACATGTATTTTTTATGTTACTTACCTGATCCGATAGCAACTACAACTTGGGTCTTTTGATAAATGGTGTCTGACATAATTTTGTTGACACGACGTGGATTTTTAAGAATCGCGGACATTTTCTTCCTAAATCCGGGTATTGCTTCCTCATGAAGAGGGTGACAGCATCTAGTCTACATAAATCCAATTGAGAATGTTTTTACAAGCACTTTTTATTGAAAAAGTAAACCTGATACGTTTTTAATGTATTTACCTTTGGTTTATAGTTCCTGATAAACTTGCAGCGATGAATTGGGCAGATTGTCATGTTTGCAATATCCGCTTTGCAAGGTGGAATTCCAGCCCGGTTGAGAATCAATTCCCACTCCATAATAGAATTCTAAATATTTTATTTATGGAGACAAATAATTATATTAATTGCGGAGCTCGTGAGCTCATTTTGTTTACACGGCCTACCCATGCCATAATCTCACACTGCCATTGTGTTCATTAGGCGCAAGATCATTATCGATCTCCTTAGCAACTAATCACAGACACTCTCAATATCACGCCTGAAATATACAACGAAGTGGAGTTTATGTTTTTATCATAAGGATTTACAATGTGTCCTAGCAATCTTATATAGGTTTGAAGACATTAAAGTAGTGTTTAGAATAATTATAAGTGCTAGAAATTATGCACCACTTTAGAATCTCAAGTATGTAGTATGTAGAATCTCGAGACCAGTGACTTTGCTTTTCTACGAGTCTTGAACTAATCTTGTTTAGTAGTCATGATCATCACTATGATTTGAGTGATTAATAAATTCTTACTTGTCATACTTGCTTACCCGGATTTCGGTCGGCCTCTCGTTCCGGATGCACCTGACCCTCCGTATTTGTCTTTCAACCATTCAGTCATGTCCTTAGTGAGATTTGCAAGTGGCACAATCTCCGATTGTTGTTGTTTTATCGACTGTAAACTTCCACAGGTCTCATAATCACCAAATGAACAACCACTCATACCTATTTAGATCTCTGGTTCTGTAATATAGCTATCTATCTTTGATAATCAGACATTTACAAATTGCAATATGCATGTTTGAAGAAAACACTCACAAAGAATGAGTTTCAACCTAGTCCCCCATGGTGTCAATACCAAGATGATCGATTAATCAAAGAAACCGGCAATCCTTTTTAACCTGTTTCATATTTGCAACTTTTTGTGAACCATTCAAGCAATGCCTTATAACATCTACCAACTTCTGTTTCACATATGAGCTTTCAGCTTTGTTTGCAATTATATTTAGTACTAGGACGTCCCTGGTCACATGCACTTTCGCCTATATCATTTTAGCACAGTTTTATAACATTGCACTTGTTTTAGATAGTTGCAATTTCAGAAAGTATGCAAAGATTACTTGTAGAAGTTCACGTGGCCTCCATGAACTTAAGAAGTAATCTGATTGCCAGATTCAAACTTTTTGATCAGAGCGATTTTGAATAATTTGCATAAACATTCTTTATGTAAATTATTCAAAATTGCTCTGATCAAAAAGTTTGAATTCTGTCTCAGATACTTTGCCTTAGTATGTAGTTGATCACGCATATAGTCGCTTGTCTAGAGCTCATCGAAATCTTGAGATATGTTAGAAAAACTGATTTATCCTAGCATACCGGACTGCCCTTCAATAACACAGTTTGAAGGGGAAAAAATGTTCTTTGTTTTTTGTTTGTTGTGTGCTTTGTTTTTTTCGTGGTTTTTTTCTCTTGCAGTTCACGTTTTGAGTAGTCATGGCTGGCAGTTGGCGAAAAATAACACAAAGGAAAAAATAAAGTTATTTACCGGCCTTCGTCGGTCCGGATAGGGAAAAACTGTGTCCTCGGCCTTGAATACGGACCTTGGCCTACGGCTTCGGTCCATCTGCTGAAGACCTCGGGCACAGTTTTTCCCTATCCGGACCTCCCGACCGGTAATACCTCTATTTAGAGGTACTGCAAGTTGTCATTTTTCAATATTTTCAGGGGGAAAATACGCGATCTAGTTAGCAACATTATTGGACCACACCCTATTTACCCTTACCCTTCTTGTCCTTCTTTTTATTTCGCTATGAAACGTCGAATTTCATGATAGAGCAACCATCACTAGTACGAGGAAAATCATAAAAAATATTTTATCTCTTTCAGTCGAATGTACTTGCTTTGACTCCCGGATGAAACGCGGAAATATTAAAAGTATACCCGTAATAACGAGGTGTCCGTATTAAACGGGTTAGTTTAAATTTTGCCGTCCGATCAGTCGTTCTTACTTCATGCTATTTTGTTCTTCTTCTATTTTGTTGCTGTTGTTGTTTTTTGTTTTATTTTTTTGGTTCGAATATCAGTTCTCTCATTAGAGAGATATTTATAGAACACAAAATATAAGACAACTTGTCACGGCGGTAGCCACGGTGCTGTAAGATGCATAAAATTTGCTATTAACACAAAATAACTTCAGTACATGAACGTTTCTCTTCTTATGATGGAATTTCACTTCTTTTGGGGCAGAAATATCGACCATAGAGGAAATAAAAAACCGCTAACAGTACATCAGTCTGACGTGTCACGCAATCGGCTCACATCACAATGGCAAAATTCACGCCAACCTGGTTTTACAGAATCCCATTGTGCCGCAAGCAAGAATTCGAGCATTATTTTGAACCATAATTTCATTATGTTTACTTTACAAGTGGGGTGGGGTGAGATAATTACCATTTATTTTCCGTCTTCGAGCGAGAAAAAGACCAAATGATACATAAACCAACTAAAGACATCCTAAACTTTCGGTTGAGGGCTAAATCTTCTGGTTTTGATCATGCGAAGTATTTTTAAAGAGCCATAAAAACCATGTATTATGGAATTTAATTTAGTGCATTTTTGTCGCTTAGCGACCGTAACATTTCAAATCCTCAGAACATCGGTAAAATAACCTTTTCGATCATTCTAACTTCATTTTAGTAGTAAGGATAGTTAGTGTGATTAACGGTAAAAATATAAAGAAAATCCATTTTGGAGTCCGAGATCGAGTGGACCGTTCTTACAGAGACAGCCTCTTAAGCAGCGGCGCGGGCGCACAGAGTGTTGTCAATACATTTTTTACAACACTTGAGCGTAATCTTGCATTCTGATTGGCTGGATTAGAGGACAGAGGCACAGTGCTTACGACAGCATGTCACGCAACGCGAAGTGATTTTTTTTTCCACTTTTTAGAGAAAAATGAATAATTTTAAAGAATTCCCAAATTTCCAGTTTAATCCTCTTGAAATTGACGAGTACATCCCAGACTGGTCTGTTTCAGACGAGGAATTGGCAAAACTTGCTGACCTTACTGAACAGTAGTCGAAAGAGGCCGAAAAAGTCGCCGAATAACAACAATCTCGTTTTGTTAAGCTCTCGGACGAAGATTTGACTGATATCATTATCAGTGCGGAGACGAAGAAAACGAAGAGAAACACCAAGTGGATTATTAGTACAATTGAAGGTAAATTTTGTAGCATGAACTATAGAAAGAAACATAACAAAGTGAAGTACTTACGGTTTGTTGTTGTATACAGAATGGTGCCGTGACCGTGTTGTGACGAACAGGTATCTCTTGGAGATGAGCAACGAAAGTGTTGACATGATACTCAGACGATTTTACGCTGAAGCCAGGACGAAAAATGGCGCGGACGAATACAGCAGATCATCCCTGTTAAGCTTTAGAAATGCAGTAGAAAGACACTTCGCAGCAAACGACATGCATTTGAAGATCTCCAAAAACCCAAAATTCGTGAGATCAAACAAGATGCTAGAGTGCAAGTTGAAGTTGAACCGCCGACAAGGCAAAGAAAACGTGGTTCACAAGCCTGTTATCAAATCCCAAGACATCGAGAAAATCAAAACAAGTGATTTCCTTAGCTTTAAAAATGCAACAGGTCTTCTGCGACGAGTTTGGTTCATCGTCACACTACTGGTGTGGGATTTCTGAAAAGCCAACTCACGAGAAGCAAACAAGACTATATACTCAACCTGCCAAGTCGGCGAATAGTATTGGTGTCTAAAGATGTACGTAAGCAAGCTCAACCCGTATCAGCAAGCCTTTTTCCAACGCCCAAAGCCAAACACCACAGCAGACCATACAGTCTGGTATGAAAACAAGCCAATTGGTGTCAATGTTCTGAGAAACATGATGAAAGAGATATCTAAAGGAGCAGCGCTGTCACGAGTTTACATAAATCATTGTGTACGAGCAACCGCAATAACCATCTGGTCCGATGCACAAGTTCCAGCGAGGCATATTATGTCAATATCAGGCCATGCCAACGAGCAGCGTATTTCCAGCTACAACGCCAGGCGTCCGTAGAACAGCTGAGAAATTGTCCCAGCATCGTATCAAGTGCATTAGCTGGGCAGGGACCACACCAGAGCACTTCTTCAAACGTGGTTTTACCAGCAGTCACTCCAAATTCACTTCAACTTTGTGCTTCAAATTCAAATGTCTTTCCCAAGTGGAGCATTTAATGCCTGTACCATTGCAATTGCCAATGTCTTTGTTCTGCCCAATAATAAGAGCAGTCTTGTATGAAAAAAACACTTGAAAAGTTCAACATTTGTTCATTCATTCAGAACATTTACTTCGAGAACTTGCCGTGTTTGAACTAGGTCTTCTTCATAACGTCATTGTAATTATTGACCAATCAAAAGCGTCTATTTTAGAAATAAACCAATCAGATTACGAGAAATGTATTGACAATGATGTGTCTTTGCTTGTGTCATGACTTGTCACACAATATTTTCCCTATCCGTAATTTTCGGTAAACTCGAAGCCTTTCCCGCTTTGAAAGGTTAAATTGTTGTAACAAAAACAAATTGAGTTTGTTTACAACATGGCTAAACAGACAATATAACCTTTGCTGTTAAGTAACTTTGAAAGTCTTATTTCCGACGAAGAATTTGTACTACTTCACGAAGAAAACCAAAAAAGGACAAAAAAAATTAACACACAATAGAAATGTACTCATCAAAATAATTATTGTCTGGCTACATGCATATACAGCAATATCTATGTTTCAAAAGTTTGCATCTTACAGTCATTCCAATAAATCTGGGCACTACTAATTATCAAATAACAATATATTAAAACACTTTTAAAATAATATTCATGAAAAAAAATCTAAATTTTGATTGGCTAAGAGCAGTGCAGTTTATAAGTAATTTGCACTGCAGTGCAAATTATTTATTTTTTCATGAATATTATTAATTGGTAATTAAATATTGTTAATTTCACGAAACCGTATGGTTACTTATTGACTTTGAATTTTTGACTTTGATTGTTTAACTTGCAATGATCAGTTTTGTTAATATATTCTCTTTTATTTTATAAATCACGGAGGGGAAATGGCATGGCTCCAGAGTACTTCATGATTCTGGGCTTCTGGAAGATCTGCAATAGAATGCCTTTTCATCCAACGGTCAACCTGTTTGCATTTATGGGAATAGTGCATATCATCTGAGGGTGCATCTCCAACCCCCTTCCGCAAATGCAAGTTTTTAAACATCAATGACCTCAGTGCGTATATCTGTTGAGTGGCTTTTTGGAGATATATAATATGTTAAATTTGTAGACAAATGAGAAAAATTAAGAAAAATTTGAAGCTTGGATTATCAAGAATAGGGGAAATGTATATAGTTGGTGTGCTGTTAAGAAATGCTTTAACGTGTTTATATGGGAATTCTACATAATCATAATTTAATCTAGAACCTCCAATCCTACAAAATTATTTTGCATGATTTTTATTGAAACACAACCTGCATGAGGTTGTTGCTATATGGTATGTGCCATTGGGTAGAGTATGGTTTTTGTGGCTACTGTCTCCATATATGGAGGCAAAGCCACTATGTCATCGTGTTGTAAGTCCGTAAGAGTAAGTGTCACACCAAAGGAAGCCCGAAACTGCTGTAGTTCAAATCGAATAGTGATCGGTTTAGACGATAAGTACTCGAACTCACTCGAACTGCTCTCGAACTGTGAACGAGATTCCATCCAATGTTTCTCCGACATATTTTGTTTCATGTGCTTTTCTCTTCGTGAACGCGTTGTTTAGAAGGGTAAGTTTACACCTCTAATATTACTATTATTCTATGCTATTTTGCACCATAAACAAGACACATCTCTCGTGCAAGGTGTCCAGGTGTCCAGTCATAAAGATGTTTTCAAGTTTTTCAGTGACACAGTGACGGTTTGTTGAGATTATTTTCCAGCCGTGAATATCGATTGTATTTGTTCGGTCTTTTATAAATAGCTGTGGACTGATCGACTGGTCAGTTGTGCAGTCGAGCACCTCCATGTGAACCTGTTTAACTCTTCGAGGAACAAATGTCTTTAAGCTTTATTATACGAGACACAAACAAACCCTTCAAATTCGCCGTTCAGACGGATTCGGCTGTCGTTTTAATAGTCTTTAATATAGTCCCAAAACTCTCAAATCCCGTTCTAATCGCTAAATAAATCACATATAGGTCTCAAGTAGATTTAGAAAGCAGTTTTAGAAATTCATGATATCAAAAGGACAGTGATTTACGGCCATAAGGCATAATGGTATCTGCATGCTTTTGTTGATCAAATAAGACACAGGAAGCCCAATACACAAACACAGGGTGGTGAGCCTGTGAAACCTGAAAAATCTTTACACACGAGAGATGTGTCTGGTTTCTGGTGCAAAATAGCATAAAATCATAGTACATGTATATATTAGAGTGTAAACTTATCTTCAAATTAGAGTTACTATTTATTACAATGTATATTCAATGTTTTCATACATGTACATGCGAAGTCAAATAAATAAATAAACACCACTTCATCAAAGTTGAGTTCAACGATCTCATATACAGAACATTGTTAAATTAATGTTAATATTCAATTACTAATGATATATCAATGCTGTTCATATCGATTGTTGATAACAACTGTTATTGTTCAATTATTTGTACACAATTTTTTTCAATTAAACTTTGTATTAAAATACATTTCTGCTTTAAATTAGCATTAGATAGAACCAAAGAACAAGTTCTGTCAGATAGTTCAAGCATATTAGTTCAACAGAGGAATCAATCCAACTACATATCGCTTCTAAATTTCAAAACCGCAGTACCTACATGTACAGTATGTTGTTCTAATTGTGAACAGTTCTAATTGTGAACACTTTTCAGTAAAAGTGCCGTTTTTATACCGTAAAGTTAAGATCGACAAAAAATATTTTACCCGATCAAATATTGATTTATTTTCAATCATTCAATGCTATTTTGGGCTTCCTGACATTTATTCCGCGCAAAATTTCAACTTTGACGGCAAGGTAAGCAGACGACTGTTGTCTACAAATTCGAATTTTAAGCGCGCCTTTAGATTCTCAGTGGCAAAGTTCGCATATTTTCTTTCTAAAAACGCGAGTTTTGAGCTAGTTTTTATATGAGCTAAAAGGTAAATAATAACACTTTTCTTTACAAAACAATATTTAGAAAAGTGTTGAAAATGAACGAGCAGCATCGGAATGAAAAATTGTGCGTGTTTTTGCGATGTGCATCTAATTGTAAACACGCATATGCTCACGCATAACTTGGCACTTCATAACATATGTAGTTCTTGAGATATAGAGTAAAATTGCCGCTAATGTACCTGCACTGGTACAATAGCAAATATTGAGAAGGAAATATGTATAAGAAGTCCGCGTTTGTGATACAAATTTGCGCCATTGCGTTGTTAGCAATTACACGAACGTGATGAACGGCATGCATCAATGAACATGCGAACACGTCAGCAATTTAGCGTTGCCGTCTGACTTCACTTCGTTTTAACATTTTTCTAGCATTCGTATCGAAATAACACGAACATTAATATTGTTTTAAGACAACTTGGAACTTGTACATCGAATTGCAAGCCATTAAAAAGCAAGCCAAAAGTGTTCACAATTACAAACACTTGTTCACCATTAGAACCACCAACAGACATGATATAATAAAATATATTTAGAAAAGTTCAATAATAAATACAACGAAACTTAATCACATGTTAGCTGAAGTGTAGAGCTAACTTATAGCAAAGGTTCAGGATAATCGTACCATATGTTGACGAGAAATATCATCAAGTGCAAAAAGTGTTCACAATTAGAACCACATACTGTAGTTATAGACTATCTTTTTTGTTTATTTCTTTTTTTGTTTATTTTTATTATTATTATTATTATTATTATTCCCAGGTTTATTTACAGTAGCCACATGCAGTCCTTGACTGCCTATTTTTGAGCTTTTGGTCTTAGATAGTTTATACATTTTACCAAATTGTCTTGAATTTGAAATTGAATAGTCTGTAGTTCTGACAAGAATCATTATTTTCACCTTTTAGAGTCTTAGATTGGTATTACATTTTGTTCCTTGTTACATGATTACTACTAATGAGTTGTCAATATAGCTGTCTAGAATAGGGTATAGTGTTTGATACCCTTGAGTCTTAGATAGGAATCAGCATTCGCTTCGATCTTGGCTTGATGCTTGTTGCTTTGTATCCAACAACGTTTCTTGAAATAGGTGTATAGTCACAGGACTTACATAACATTAGTGTACCACTTGTGGTATGCTAGAAGTCATGACACGTTAATAAAGTTTATGTATGTGTATGTATGTATGTAACTAGGGTTTCAAAGTAGCTAGTTGTTTTAAAAAAACATATAGTATTTGTTTATTGACACTCCTGTAATCACAAAATAAAATACTTTCCTGTATATAGGAAATGTTCTTTTTAACTGGTCACACCTAATTGTAGTTGGTCATGCTCTAGCTGTTGCTTTGAGTCTAACCACATTCTTGTTTACATACGTGGTTAATAATGAACCACGTATGTAAACAAGAATGTATTTAGGCTCAATTATTATAAAGCGCTATAAATAAATGAAATCTAGCTCACATTTATTTCTAATAGTAAGTTTTACATCTCCAATAGAATTAAAATATATGAATATTATTTCTGTGATTTTTTCTCTTTCTCGAGTGTGGTTATAACGAACATGCATTTTTATAATTTTGATATTTTTAATTGTTGCATGAACATATTTCATGAATTTCATTGAAACAAAACCCTTGTAACTTTTAAAATGAAGTCTGAAATGAAAGTAAATTAAATTTACTCTGAATTTTAGAGTTTATGTTTTCTTTAAAATGTTTTGAAAACATACCATCATCATTTGGATGTTGTTGCTGATGCATCATTGTTTGCATCATTTTCTGTTGCTGATAAAACATAACCCTCCACCTCTCTTGTTTTTGATGCTTAATTTGCATTTCTTCTCTTCTGACATCTGACTCAACGGCCATTTTCTCCCTCAAAAAATTCACAGAGTCACTTCCACTTCTAGATTTCTTCCTTGTCGTCTCCTCGTTTTCACTTTCTCCCCTTTCCTTTTCTTTGTCTCCCCCATCCTCTCCATTGCTTTCAATCTTATGTCATCTGCTTTTCTCTTTTCTTGCCCAGACTTTTCCTTCTTTTCATTTTCCTCCAGAATTGATTCCTCCTCCTCTGTAATTTCCTCTAATGCATGCTCTACTTCTGTCGGTGGTGGCACATGAATTCCACTTGCACCCTTCTCCTTTCTCATTGTTGATTTGTACTTTTGTTGGAGAGAGTTGAACTTCTCTGTCACAGATCTCTTCTGGACTCTAAATATTGGGTACCTTTGGTCATTGAGCATGTCTGCTATGTTTCCCCAAATTTTACCTCTCCCCAAGGAATCTTTTCTTTTCAGAGCTAGTAGAATCGTTTCTTGATCTCTTCATGTTGCTTCCTCAGGTAGTCAAGGTAAAATGAAGGTTTTCTTTCAAGACGAGGTTATTTATAGCAAAAACAGGCTCAAAGCCGACATCAGCGGTGACATGACATCGGACACAAACCCCCCACCGTGTTGGGCTAGAGTTATTTTCTTGGTTTTGAAAGGAATTGAGGAGTCCGCTAATTCTCATATAATATCCACATGTGGTCTGAGTCTTAGACTCCGAACTCTAAGTCAATAATCAATAAATTAATGCTCCTTCAAAAATCGACCTCATTCTTCAAAAGACGCGAAATGGTACAACACGTGTGGTCTCATCTAACTCGAGTGCACAAGATCAGTGGTCCTGATAGAACACGCTTACTACAAGAAAGTCAAATGCAAAAAGGGGATCAGCGGATTACTCCCTACTCCCGGACTCAAATTGTTGAAGACACAAAATGTGACCGTTTTCAGTTACTCCACCCCTTCGCGGCTATCGCGGCGGGAATGACTCGGGATTTACTTGGCAGAGGTGAGATGAATTACTACATGAGGCCAATTGAATTACTACAATTACTGCCTGCGCGACTGCTTGCACGACTGTCTGCGCGACTGCCTGCGCGACTGCCTGCGTGACTGCCTGCGCGACTGCCTGAATCAGTATTTATTCTTGTTTCAGTATTACAAGTAGTGTTGACTAAGGATGGTTCACAAGTTGGATTTACTTGGCAGAGGTGAGATGAATTACTACATGAGGCCAAGTAGTGTTGACTAAGGATGGTTCACAAGTTGGATTTACTTGGCAGAGGTGAGATGAATTACTACATGAGGCCAAGTAGTGTTGACTAAGGATGGTTCACAAGTTGGATTTACTTGGCAGAGGTGAGATGAATTACTACATGAGGCCAATTGAATTACTACAATTACTGCCTGCGCGACTGCCTGCGCGACCGACTGCCTGAATCAGTATTTATTCTTGTTTCAGTATTACAAGTAGTGTTGACTAAGGATGGTCCACAAGTTGGATTTACTTGGCAGAGGTGAGATGAATTACTACATGAGGCCAATTGAATTACTACAATTACTGCCTGCGCGACTGCCTGCGCGACTGCCTGAATCAGTATTTATTCTTGTTTCAGTATTACAAGAAGTGTTGACTAAGGATGGTTCACAAGTTGGATTTACTTGGCAGAGGTGAGATGAATTACTACATGAGGCCAATTGAATTACTACAGAGACTGCCTGCGCGATTCAGTCGCGCGACTGCCTGCGCGACTGCCTGAATCAGTATTTATTCTTGTTTCAGGATTACAAGTAGTGTTGACTCAGGATGGTTCACAAGTTGGATTTACTTGGCAGACAAATAATCTCTTTAGAATCAGGAATGTCTTCATTGGTTTCTCAAGAGTTTGACTTGTCCTGAAGTGTTTGGTGGGGTTTGTCGGAGTATGTAATTTTGTCTCTGTGTAGAAGCTTTGTGTGCTAGCTTGGCATGATTTGTCTTTACTTCTGCGGAGTGCCATGCATGGGTGTTTGATTGCTCATCTGCTGAAATGCTTAAATGACACCATCATCTTTCATCAATTATATTCTTTGGGATTACACAATAGGGCCATTTATACGAGACCAAATAAGCCGCGGCTTACATAAGACGCGAAGCACGCGTATAAATGATAAAAAAACTTCGTTCGCGACTTATATAAGCCGCGTCTAGCGTAAGCCACGAACAGGGTTTTGGAGCTGTTCTTATCTAAGACCTTGGTCACGAACGTGATAGTATAAAAGGTACAAAAACATGTTCTCGTCTTCGCTAAGACGTAAAGAACAACTGCGCATGACTATCAGTTTTTTAGCCCAGTCCCTCAGCTCTCACTCGGTCGGAGGCAAAATGGCGACGTCCACCTCAAAACATTTGTCAAAATTAAAACACCAGCAAAATATAACCTGCGCTCGCATCCAAACTAAACCACGGTACAGTCAGTCTGCGAATTCAGTGCAGGATTCCTTGTTCTGGATCCCCAGCATAGTAGCACGATTATATATAATAGCTTCTGATTGGCTATCGCCAATTCTCATTCTTACGCGTGTCCTGATTGGTTGTGGTACTCGCGCTATGTTTATTTTCAAAATGGCTTCCATCTTGACTTTTAGCGAGGATATATGGACACAGCATTTACAGCCGACGACAGGCTATAAGAACATTCTTTGAGAACGGAGATCGTCTTACAAAAGTACTGATTGGTCGATTGTATTTGACATGTTTGACGGCTGTCATTGATTAGCTGTCTGCATGAAAGTGAGATTCGTAACGGCCGCGACCAGAGGCTTTGATTTTCTTTCTCGCTGCTTCGCAGCTCGCGGGCGTACATCGTATTATAGAGCTTAACAAAGCCTCTGGAACCAGGGTACACAGGCTACGGCAAGTATCTCAGTATGATATTCCAGTATCTTCCCAAGCCATACTAGCCGATGTACTGATCCACCTTAAACCTCGTGGTTCAAGTGTTGTTGTTTCATGTTGTTGTAATTACTTTATAAATCTGAAATTACTTTTGTAACGTGTCAATCGATTTAGCAGTACTGCTAATTCCCCATCCTTAACGGACGACCAGGTTTTTTTAGCAATATAATTCCAGCGGAGTAATTGATTGAAAACGATAAATAAATGTAATAGAAGTGTCTTGGAATATTTATTTCAGTGCCGCTCGTCGGCTCGTTAACTCGGGGAGTTTGACTACCGAGCCCGCGGCGAGCCAGTGGCTCGCAATCTGTCTTCAGATTGGGCCCTGTATTTTGTAGTCTAGCCATTCTATCTATATCCATGGGAGGGGAGGACGAAGAAACGATACAACAAGTCTTAAACGAGAACTATGTTGATGTGTTTGCCGCCGGGTTCACCTGAATGTTTGTTATCGACTTCAACACGTTTTTTTCTCAAAGAATACTTTTATAGCCTTTCGTTGGTCTGGATAAAGACTTTACAATTCAAACTGGTCATGTACGGCTGTAAATGCTGTGTCCATATATCCTCGCTAAAAGTATAAAGGTGGATACCATTTTGAAAATAAACATAGCGCGAGTACCACAACCAATCAAGACACGCGTAAGAATGAGAATTGGCGATAGCCAATCAGAAGCTATTATATATAATCGTGCTACTATGCTGGGGGTCCAGAACAAGGAATCCTGCACTGATTTGCAGACTGACTATACCGTGGTTTTTGGATGCGAGCGCAGGCTAGCAAATTAAGGTCCCAAAAAAACGAAATATCTGGACAGTGATCAGCAATTTATGTACTGATGTACAGATCTTGCTATTGCGGAGCAGCTTGATAACTGCGACACATCTGTCGGAGTAAGTTTACAACTGCAATTTCAGATTGTCTTTATTACTCGGGCTTGCTGTGGCAAGGCCCGAGTCTAAAAATGGAGTTCGTTTTGGTCCGCAAATCTGCAAGTGGTCTCTAAAGCGCATGCGTCCTGTGGCGCTTTTTCGGATCGAAGGCTCAGATCAACGAGTAAGTGCCGATTGTCTTACAGAGAGCATTTATTGAGCTATTATTATTAGAGCGCATGCTTTATATGCTACTACGAATCATCGAAGGTACGTGTTGTGAAAAAAGCTTTGGAACCGGTCGGTCCGCGAACCCACAACTGATGTGTTCAGAGGAATTCAAAGGAAATCAAATGATGAATATTTGACTACAATAACTGAACAATGTGCGACTAGCAATGACAATACTTCGACCACAGACTAAACTACAAACATTAAGAGTTGAAACGAACTCCTCAGATGTTGAGAAAAGCAAGACCGAGTTTTGGTGGGAAGAACTTCGAAGGTGAGAAAAACAACAACTTACAAGTCACCATATTGGATGTCGAAGCAAAGCATAATCAACAAAGAAACGGGAAATTAACTGATGTACTGTATGATTTACTGTATGTGATTCTTACACTCAATATCCTGATTCCTTTGTTTATTTTTATTGTGCTAAATACTTGTGAACGGTACATTTTGACATTGCTTAACTCAGTATTGTTGTACAAATGATTGTGATTGTCGGCACGTGTGCTTTGTATGGATTCATGTATTCATGGGAAAACATGGTAAATAATACTAGAGAAAGTTATCGATCTAACTAATGTACCTGAGTATAATGATGCTTAATATGGTGTCAATAAAAGTACAACAATTCAGATCTCTTTTATGCAAAGTATGTTGATTATAATTGTACTCGTGTTGTATGTGAATGTCATGGCTATAATTAAACGTGATCGTGAACCAAGCAGAGTACCAGTGAACATGTTGAAACGTCTCCAAGAAAAGCAGAAAAATACGAAAGTATGTTTGAAGGCGTGTACGTAAAAACACACCAAAGTCATCCAAAATTGGTCGTTTATATTGAACATACAAGTCGAAGGAATACTATTAGCCCCTTATTAGCCCGAGTTCGCGCTGATACCGCGTCTAGTTATTATTTTCTTTATTATTCATTATTCCTCCGTAATACTGTACTGTAGTTGGTTTATCTATTAAATAATAATAACAGTGAAAATCATTACAGGATACAGAATAACCATGGCAACGAATCTTCAGAGCGATCGAGGCAAAAGCTTAGTAGACACAAAAATAAGACTCGAACCCATTTATACGAACACTTCGCGTCTGATGCTAGACTCGATCGTATAGATGGGTAAGTTCGCGTCTTATGTAAGCCGCGGCTTAATTGGTCTCGTATAAATGGCCCTAATGAGAAATGTAGTCGACATGAAGCGCCTTCCATCGTGTCTTGCGACGCCATTTTGGAAATCTCAAGCCTCATGGTCTCGCTCCCAGTCCCAATCGATTGCAGATTTGCGACGCCGAACAACAAAAAATACAAACTGCGTTTTTCAACTCGTGACGGCCAAAGGCCTAGGCACGAGTAATAAATGTGGAGTGACTCATAATAAAAACAGTTTATTGGAAGATTTAGTGAAGTCACAGCTAGTCTTCTGTTCAATTAAGGGAGTTCTATGATATTACAGCCCATATGATAGACTTGCCACACATTTTAGTCGACCACACTTTTTATTCTGATAGCGAGGGACGAAGTCGCGAGAATCTTTTTAGAGAGCTTTAAGGTGGCCTCACTAGGAGCCATGAAGCAGGGACATGTCCCAGAAACATGCAGCAGCGACAAAATCACGTTCTGTACACACGAGGGAATGTGTAGCGGTCACATGTAGCGGGGATATGTAGCAGCAACATAATTACAACATGTACACACCCATTGTATTGTATTGTATTGTATTGTATTATCCTGATAGCGAGCGACGAAGTCACGAGAATGAGCGAGCGATGTGCATTGGAACCAGATTTAGATCACAAAACACTTCACACTGTTCATACACAAAGCATACACAAGTTGCCCTCAATTGTCAATATATTATTTGATCAATATGATATTGGGGCGGGAAGGGGGAGACGACATTGGGGCGGGGAGAGGGAGACGAGATTGGGGCGAGACATTGGGGCAGGGCGGGCAGACGACATTGGGGCAGGGCGACGACGTTGGATAAGGGATGTGGGAGGGGAGGGCATGTGATATTTTTTTGAGGGGAGGGGATGTGGTATTTGGGAGGGGATGTGGTATTTGGGAGGGGAGGGGATGTGGGATTTGGGTTGGGAGGGGGTGTGATATTTGGGTGACTCGGTAAAACATACATGCGTAATTAGATTGACTTCGATATTCATATCAAGTAAATTTTCGAGCAGGAAAGCGTAAATATAGCCAAGAACTAAAGTTCAATAGGAAATGAACATATGTGATGCATTTATATTTTTCAAAGAACGCCGGTTCCAAAGAACAGAATTTCGCGTTTTCTTAGCACGCCAAATTGGAAAAGAGTGACGGGTCTCACCGTTCGCACCCCTGAAATTGATTGATTTCACAAACTCAACTGCGATAAAATTGGAACAATATAAACTTACGAGTTATTAGCCTTATACAAAAATCAAGCTCACATTGTGCAAAGTTAGTAAATTATTACCAAAACATGAAATTAAAACTGAGAATTCGAATTCAAGAATATCGAATTCAAGAATTTACAGAAGTATTTTGGAATGATGTGATTCATTTGTATACAGCTATTTCAAACTGAAAAAGGTTCTCTCGTGTTTCGTGCGTATTGCACATTGCGCATTGCATTGTGTATTCGATGATTCAAATGCGTCTTCGGTGTATAAAACAGTCATGCCTCCACCATATATAGTGATTGGCTTCGATAGAAAGTTATTTGGTTTGTCGACATTTTGAGCTCAGTGAGTAGAAAAATGATTCTCAGTATAATCATACGTTTTTTGAAATAGCTGTACTCGACCTCGTGTCTTCGAGTAGATCAGTGCCGATTCACAAATTAGTTCTTTGAGGTGGATTTTATCCTTCTGTTTTAGTTCATCATTGATCTGCAATTAAGTATAGTACTTTGTGATATTTCATCTTAGTGTTTTTATTTGATGAACGGCGAACGTAAAGGGTTTGAAATCCATCAAACATAGTGACATGCGTATCTACATACACTGATTTGCGAATCTACATACAGTGACTTGCGTATCTAATAAGAGTGACTTGCGTATCTACCTACAGTGACTTGCGTATCTACCTACAGTGACTTGCGTATCTACCTACAGTGACTTGCGTATATACCTACAGTGACTTGCGTATCTACATACAGTGACTTGCGTATCTACCTACAGTGACTTGCGTATCTCATACCTACAGTGACTTGTGTATCTACCTACAGTGACTTGTGTA
Source organism: Actinostola sp. cb2023 (assembly GCA_033675265.1). Classification (NCBI taxonomy): domain Eukaryota; kingdom Metazoa; phylum Cnidaria; class Anthozoa; order Actiniaria; family Actinostolidae; genus Actinostola; species Actinostola sp. cb2023. The sequence goes on from JAUJYZ010001316.1 coordinate 495,099, forward strand.
TCTATACATAGTGAGATGCGTATCTACCTAGTGACAGGGAGCAAAAAGAATCATAATTTCTAGCAGTTGCTGAAATAAGGATGCTCTTATCTAGCCTCTCGTTGTTCTTAAACCGATCTTGTACGGCTGCTTTTTACGTCATTCTGAAAATAAACATAGCGCGAGCCCACAACCAATCAGGACACGCGTAAGAATGCGAATTGGCGATAGCCAATCAGAAACTATTATATATAATCATGCTACTATGCTGGGGGTCCAGAACAAGGATTATTGCGTTGTATCGTGGACGAACTTACCGTGGTTCAATTCGGATGCGAGCGCAGACTAACCACGTAACAAACGCTGGCTGTGATCACCCTCAACTTGTCTCATGATTTTAATAGCGGTCCGACGAAAACACTTCATTGTGAAGCGCATAGAGCATTTATGGATGTGCGTTATTTAAATGTCATAGAGTGCAATTTAGAAAAGCGTGAAATTGTACTAACTTTAAATAGTACTAAATAGAGGTATTTCTATTGTTTTCTATTGTTTCATTATTGCTATTTAGTACTAATTAGTTATTTACTTTTCAAGCTTTTCTAAATTGCACTCTATCATTTTGAAAAGCTACAGCTGCTATACACGGACGGGTACCCCGGCTCACGGGCTGCCTGCGTTACTGGGGTTGGGTTCCGGCTGTAACACAGGCTAGGTTATCGGCTGCAACATGTACAGACATCGGACCATTACGTGACTCGAGTTTCCAACTGCTTGAGATCGCTGCCTAAGCAGGGTCATTAGTTCCATTAGTACCATAGTTGTATATTTATTTACTACTTTAATAGCACATTTCAACACAACAAGTTACAAGAGTTCAGTAGTTAATCACTACGAGGCACATCCAAAATGACTGCACGATCTCACTGTACGTTATTCGCCATCATCTGCATCATTCTGGTCTTGCTCTGGAGATTTCCTTCCATTTTGTGCATCCATATCATCAACTTACAGGCGATTTGGAACGTGATCGCGAATTGGGAGACTGTGAAAGTGATCGGGATCTCGACTTGGAACGTCTTGGAGAATCAGATCGGGATCGTGACCTTGAACGTGACCTTGAACGTGACCTGGACTGACGACGATGGCGGTAGGACCTTGGCCTGTCAAACAAAATATGTTGATTGGCTGTCAACACTGAATTCGGGGCTCATGATCAAGATATAAATGGGGTTGCTTATGTTGTAATGACAAATCAATATTCGTGCTTCGTGTTTGATCAGGGGTTCCAAACACCTCGATACAGATGAAAGTATCTTGGTGTTTAGTTGAAGGGGCCAGCGTGATTAAATAAAGTTGACCGACCTACCTACCTACCTACCTACCTACCTACCTACCTACCTACCTACCTACCTACCTACCTACCTACCTACCTACCTACCTACCTACCTACCTACCTACCTACCTACCTACCTACCTACCTACCTACCTACCTACCTCAGTAAACCCTGATCAAACTTTACACTCGCACTCATTGTTGAAATAGTACATCAAGACAATGGGGTTAGGCGAACTGTTCTGTTTCTGGTGGGATGGGGCAAGAAACGTGCGCGACATTTGATTTCCAACGAAATTCCAAGGTTTGAAGAGCATGCACATTCTTCCAATGAGGAAGGGAGGATGATCGATTGTAAAGCGCATTGAGACAGTGTGAATGTGCGCTATATAAGAACTTCCATTATTATTATTATTATTATTACTATTATTATTATTATTACTATTATTATTATTATCATCATTATTATTATTACTATTATTATTATTTTTATTATTATCATTATTATTATTACTATTATTATTATTATTACTATTATTTTTTTTTTATTATTATTATTATTATTATTATTATTATTATTAAAGGTACAAAATAATACGCTTAGCTGAGAAATCAACAGTTTGTGCAAATCAGAAAGACATTTGGATCAAATCAAATAAAACACAAGTTATGCTAATGAATTGTTGATGAGTTTCAATGGAATGAATTACCTTGATCTTCAACGAGACGCTGGACTTTCCTAGAATAAAATACACATTTAATAAAGAAAACCCACTGCTAATCAGACCAATATTGGCCAAATGAATAAACCTATGTTGGTATACATGTATCTTGAGGGCCAGTATTATCGATTGTATTGATGACTCGATATAAACACAGGCAATCCAACCATTTCTTCTGAGGCTATTGTTAATGCAGAGAAACCCAAACCTCCGATGCAAAGAACTTCTGAGTCCTCATAACATTTTAATTTAATTTATTTATTCTCAACTAACTCCAGCCAAAGGTGAACTGATTTTTCAAAGAAATGAGAAGTAGAGTCAAGAGAACTACCAACACTGATTCTTATTGGGTGGGACGTGGTGTACTAGTATTGTAAAGGGGACTTTGTGTCCTATTATACAACACCTGCCCTATGCGCGAGTCTTGAAAATAAAATAATTGCTGCGAGCGAAGCGAGCAGCGAAACTAATCTGGACATGGGCTTCCTGTGTTGTGTGTGGACGCGTTTCACTGGGCTCTTTATTATCCAGCTTGATTTGAGACTTTGAGGAATTCTGAGTATGACGTCACTGGTCATGACCTCGTGGTTATTGCGAAATCCACATCGTACTTATGATCAGTGGTGGTAATAACATGGCCGCTTGTAGCTATTGGTTGCATTGTACTTTAATACACTCGGAAAAGAAAGCGAAAGCTTGACATGTTCATAGCGACTATACAGTCAGGAATATTTGGCGAGATTGTCTACCAGCCGTGTACGGGGGATGATGAAAGTTCGCCGTGATAATGGTGCTAGAACTGATAAACAAACGAATAGCTGGTCATCTACACATCTATAATCTAGATGTTCTTAAGTTTTATTCATCTACTGGTATATGTTCAAGGTAATTTAATCATGGAGCAGAAGCCGTCAAAGTTCGTTCTACGATGACGGTCAATACATGCGTACTTTATTTCACCTCACATCGACCGTTTCAAGTTCGACTAAAATACTATTGCATCAGTAAATCTTCTCCCTCATATTCTACAGTGTTGAACGTACTAATATTCAAGACTGGCTTTTGATTAAACGTGATGAAAAGGAAGATGTGTGTATTATCAAGCGAAATAAATTCATGATTTATCACTTGACAGAAGCAAATTTGAAGCACAGGGAGCCCAAACATAGAAGTGAACTTTAAAATTATCATATCATTTGCTGAAATGTAGAATGAATGTTCACAGTTACATTTTGCAACTAATTCAACTCGCAGCACTTCACTTTCTATTAGAAACGGCTAGTAATAATAATAAATCCAGTCCAACATCTTGATGTACGGATACATTGTACTTACATCAATAATTCTGATACGCTTTCCACAAAGCTGCGTGTCATCAAGTTTTCGGATAGCTCGTTTGAGATCTCGTTTAGATGTAAATTCAACGATCCTATTAAATTAAATAAAGTGACAAGAACATTAGGGAACCATGGGTGGTCGAGTAGTGAGAAGACACGCCTTTCACCGATGACAGCTGTGATGCCTGGTTCAATTCCTGAGCAGGGTGCTTCATGTTAGTTTGTTCTCTCCCTTGCTTTAAGGGGTTTTCTCCAGGTACTCCCAGTTTTCCTCCCTCAATAAAAATCGAACTCTGAGATGGGTGTTGGGTGTACATATAATTTAGAATGTAGTAAAAGCGAGAGTCCTTAATTAGCAGTACTGCTAAATACATTGACAGGTTAAAAAGTACTTATTTTATTTATTTAACAACTTGAATCAGGGACTTCTCAGAAATTAACAGGGGGGAGGGGGTGGTGATTTAATAAATTGAGTGTTGAAAATGTTGCGACCCTCTCCTAGCGATGGGAATGAAATTTCCTGACCCTCCCCTTGGGCTTGGCCTAAAATACCAACATACTCCCTTTTTCACTGCCTATTTTTTCATGACTCTCCTTTTCAGGGGTTCAAAAAGTTAAGATCCTCCCCCATTTTCCCCCCCCCCCCCCCCCCCCCCCCCCCTGCTAATTTCTGACAAGTCCCTTAGAATAATATTTACACTTACCCCGCTTCACCTTGTCTTTGTTTGTGAACATCGCCATAAGCCACATCACCAACTTGACGGGCATAGTCTTTGAGATCCTGTCAATTAGTATGATAATAAGCCAATGATAATATTCAATGTCACTCAAGATTACTTTAGACACCTAAACATTTTAAGGTTCTTCACTACTAGAGTAAATATAGGCAGGCATGTATATTCGATTGACATAAAGGAACATGACAAGATTACTATCATTGGATTCATGTGTACCGTGAAAACCTGTGTATAAGACGCCTTGTGCCCTAAAATAGAGGTAATTGCCATAGCGATACAGTAGTGTTTGTTCTTGCGAACGTTAAAAACATTGCCATTTTTTGCTAACACAGGGAACCCACACAGCTATATTGACGCAGACAAAATTCCTACTTGCAGAAAGTCACATGATGCACAACTAACATTGCGGATTATCGCAATAATTGGCGTTTCAAACTCTTTTCTTTTTCAAGTACATGTAATAGTTAAATGTTAAAAATCTTAATTCACGCAAATGTGGATTAACTGTATAAGACGATTTTCAAAGAAGCTTTTTGGGAAAAAGTGTGTCTGAGATGCAGCCGGATTAGTATGGTATTTGAAGGGCTTGATGCACTAGTAGTACATTCACATCTATAGAATGCTGGGTAAAATCAACAACTACCCCCCTCACCCCACCACAATTCCATGGAGTACGATAATAACCTGTTTGTACCAATCCTTTGACTGGCTATGTGCAACAGGCTTAATACGACATAGTTGACATCCATATCAGTCATGGTAGAGGCAGATCAAGTCATCTATCAATGTTTGCCAATTCATCCAACAACCATCAGTGTCATCTGGACATCTTTCGAGCATCTAGGAAATTTCCCTCAATTTGATTGACCTCACACATCAAGCATCTAATCAGCTAATCATCTAGACCTCACACATCTAGACATCTTGGGCTGAAATATTGGAGGGTGATGAATACAAACCAGGGCATTGCAGGGATGCAGGCAGACACGGAAGTATATCAAAATAACTAACCTGCCAAGATACCCGACTTGATAAGTTTTTAATCATCATTCTCCATATGGGGTACGAGTAGGCGGTCCATACCTACATGTACAAACAATAACAAAACAATATATCAACCATTGGTGATATCAGGTAAACTCTACATGCCTTAAGCTCAAAATAATACAATATTTTGTGGATTATTCATCCTTAGATGCAATTTTATTGAAGTCAATATAAATGAAAAAAACGTATGACGAATTTTATAATATTTTTACCATATAAACAATGTAGATACATGTATTTATTCAGTAAAGCACATAATTCTGTACATATTCATAATGGAGTACACTGTACATGTGTTTGTTCCTCGCGTAACTACTTAACAGTAAGGACACAACCGCAGCCTGTTCTGTACATATCAGTTAAGTAGAGGTGAGAGACGGGCCGCCATTCAAAGTCCCATTCACTGGTCACGCATTGGCTCATCTCAACCAATCAGATGCTCTGGTGCATGTGCTCTGGTATATTTCAAACCCACCATGGCTCTCATTGTCATAGCGCTGTCTAGCACGGTGTCAGTCGCTGACAGCTTGGCTAATGTTTACTTCCCACACCCACCCTACTATGCCCCACTCTCACCTCTGCTCTCAGTTTGCTAGTTTTAAGTTAAGATATTGGTGTGATATTAAACTTGTACCATACAATAAGTCTCCTATAAGCAACACTATAATTATAATTTCGCATTTTCCCAAGTTGGACATGGTTAACTGTATTATGAACACTGTTAATAACTGAACATTTAGATCAAACATACTACCTCCATACTATTGTTATTAATTGTAGAAGTGTAGCCTTGTGCATGTAAACGTTATTATTAAATATATATATTTAGTAATAAAATTGGGATGGGATGAAGTGCTCCTTTAGGTCAACCTTTCCTCCAGACTCACTTCAATCTATGTCCGCATGGGGATGACCAATCCCTGGGACAGTTACTATCTCTGCTTGTTCACTGTTACTATGGGGATGATTTCGATCCCCCCTGATGGGATTAGGACCATCAAGGGTGTGTACCTGAGGGATTAGGATCCTCAAGGGTGTGTACCTGAGGGTTTAGGACCCTAAAGAGGTGGTGTGCCTGGGGGATTAGGACTCTCAAGAGGTGGTGTACCTGAGGGATTAGGACGGCTCAGGGGTGTGGTGGTATTTATCTATTTATATTTTTTTTTTTTTTTGTTAACATCCTTGCGATACTTATGGTTTTAAGGATAATAAAGATAGATGTAGATAGATGTAGATGTGGTTCTAGGGTGTCCCCTATCTATTTCCTTTGGAGTGCTTCGTCCTCATCCCCTTACCCCACAAATTGTGTATGTCTATGGGATAGCCATCCTCGGAAACCCAGGGGCTGTAGGGGGGAGGGGGAAAGGAAAGGGAAAGAGGGATAAACAGCCCCTGGGGACATACTCTTACAGAACGAGTTCCAGAGAAGGTTAATGGGATTAAATGATTTAACGATCTGTTAACAAAAACTGCCAATCCAAATCAATTATCACTTTGAAGTTATCACTGAGCCATTGTTTATACATGAATACAAACTGATGGATCTCGCTAAATTCTATTCTATTCTACGCTTGTTGTCGTCCGGTTGTATGGAAGAAGTTCAGAAAACCTCTAAAAAGGCTGTTAATGAGTGCTTCCATGTTTGTGGCAAAGAATCTCTCGATAAAAGAAGAAAAAGAAATGTTGAAGTTTTTCGTGATCATTAACGAGAAAGTTGACCCCAATGTTCCTGTATGGAAACCTTTTGTGCTCTTCTTTTTGAAACGAGAGAGAAACTCCCCAAAAACGGCGCCAGGGAAAACTATCGATCACATGCAGAAAGAAGGGAAACGACTGCATTTAGACTACATATTGCCACATGGGAATCGTGCACTTTGAACGGTTAAAACGGGCTACCGGATGTCTTCACACTATCTGTCATCGTGCAACGTACCGCTCTTTGCTGATTGGCCACAAAATATTTTTGTGGCCAATCAGAGCACATCTCATTAACTTCTCTGGAACTCGTTCTGTAAGAGTTTGTCCCCAGGGGCTGTTTTCCGACCCCTTTCCTTGTCCCCTCCCCCTCCCCCTACAGCCCCTGGGTTTCCGAGGATGTGGGATAGCAGGTTGGAGTCATTAATACATGTACATTTTAATACAAATTATACACATATAATGCATGCTGCTCTCATTGGTTGATATGCTGTCACAACTAAAATGAAATGTATCCCCTGCCAGGGTGATGTTTTTGATTTTCAGAAAACCTGGCTAAATAGATTAGACTCTTAACCTATAAATAACAGCAACTGACGTGACAGACACAAATTAAACTATTTTGACGGTACTCCTAAGGCTCCTGCTCTGAATGTTCAAAGTGCATGTATACTTCGAAGACAGCAGCCATTGTCAGTTTAACTTGTCATGTCTGGATCTCCGTCACCTTACATTATACACTCATCATATCAGTACACTCATATTGCATCATAAATACTTGTTATGACAACTGCAGCATGCCTTCAACATTGATAAAATAGAATCCATCATTTTTGAGTTGCATATATTCATATAGGCAAGTTAATAAATAAATATATGAGATAGAACTTCGACATCTTGTTTGTTATTCCTGGTATTTAGATTAGCGCGGGATATATGCGCGTGCCAGAGGGTCTTTGTGTTACTGTTGGTATTTCACGCTTGCGCAGACAAAATGCCCGTATGCTCGTTCTGTTGACAAGAGTTTGTGTTCCTGGTGAACTGCTGTGTAGTTCTTCCCGAATACAGGCTCGAACTTCCTCGCGGATCGACTCTCTGTCTATGTCACCCGCCATTTTGATCGCACGTGCGAAATTTATTTCCCAGCATGCACTCGGGATTCTACGTCGACAGTAGCAAAGAGCATTATGGGATTTCTTGAATGTGATTGCTCGATCGTTTATATGAAGTGACCGTGAACGTGATCTGTGACCTTGAATGTGATCGAGATGTCTGTTGAATATGATTAATTTACATAATGTGAATGTGAATGTGAATGTGGTCAGTGTTGAACGTGATCGTGATCCTTGAATGTGATCAAATTAAAGTTCTTCAATTTTGCAATATTTGGCCTTCCATACTGTACAGAACCCGAAATGATCCCTGGCTCCGAAATAATCCCTGGTCCCGAAATGATCCCCAAAGTGTCTAGACTGGCTCCGAAATAATACCGGACCCGAAATGATCCCCGGCCCAGACTGGCTCCGAAATTATCCCCAGTGAAATTCGGGAATGGTTGTATTCAGTTTCTCTCTTTCTTTTTTTTGTTTCTCTTCGGGTTTTTTCTTCCTTCCTTTCGTCTTTCTCTCTCTCTATCTTTCGTTCTTCCTTTCTTTCTCTAATATATATATCAAATCATGAAATGTTACGAACCCGGGGCCGTACGAATCTATTGTGAACGTCTAGATGTTTCTTTGGATAATTTATTACAGTGGAACCCCGCCTAACGGACACCCCGGTATAACGGACACCCCGGTATAACGGACACCCCGGTATAACGGACACCTCGGTATAACGGACACCCCGGTATAACGGACACCCCGGTATAACGGACACGGCCCGGTATAACGGACACCACGGTATAACGGACACCCCGGTATAACGGACAGTTTTATAGGTCCCGGCGGAAAGGTGATACATTTTCTGTTAAAAAGACCCCGTTATAACGGACACCCGTTATAACGGACAGCGGACACTTTTTTACAGCCCGAACAGCAAAATTTAATACAAAGTCAACCCCGTTGTAACGGACAGTCTGAGTGCAATCTTTCGTCACACCATTGTTCGTGAAGATTTTTTCCTGATTAGAGATGAATGGAAATGAATATTTACATTTGGTTAGAAAAAGAACAATTAAGTTTCCCTTGTATATTATCAAGGTTTTATGTTTTGTTTTCATTTGAGACGTTTCAAATGTTGAGTTATTGATGTGTATGCTATAATAGAGGTTTCTATTAATAAATTCAATAAAGAGTGACGTAATCTGTAAGAAACCCCGTTATAACGGACATTTTCTCTAGTCCCTTCGGTGCCCGTTATAATGGGGTTCCACTGTAGTTCTATTCTTACATAATCATAGTGCTATGCTTATTGTTATAGTTTCATTCATATACATTTAATTATTATATATATATGAACTTTTGTAAAATATTATCGGATGTCCATTGTATGTGTACGAAAGTCCCATATTATTATTATTATTATTGTTATTATCTAATTTCTTCCTTCTTTAATTTCGTCTCAACATTCGTCTGGACAGCGAGTATGATTTTCGTCTACGAGACATTTATTAAACCAAGACCCTATCGCAGAGTCGTATTAAATCATGTAACAGTGATTTCACAATTTTACAAGCCGAAATATTGTAAGAATATTAATCATAAACTACTGTCATTGGTTATGAGATGGTCCGAAAAATGAACAGTTGGCAGAGAAGCGAAGCTTCGAGGGCAACTGTGATATTTTGAGGACCATCTCTAAGCCAAGGACATTATCAGCCGATATACCAGTATGACAGAAAGGGGTTTATTTAATTTATAACCGAGCCGAAATCGAGCCGAAATCACGTAACAACCCACAGGGTCCCACAGGTCCAACTATTGACAACAAAAATATGAACTGGTGATTTCGGCTCGATCAATGTCCTTCTTACCTCGTCAGAACATTACTAGGGATCTTAAAAGGCCGTTCACGAAGTTTAAAAATAATTGTACGAGGGAATAACGCTTGGCAGTTTTAGTGAGAATAGTGTCGTTTGAATATCAGCTGGCATTCACAAACGCGCGGCTTACAATGATAATTTTGAATACACCGTCCAAAGGCAGAATAGTTGAATTAGTATTTGTGTTAAGCACTGAATAAAATCCAAGCAATATTGACGCAGAGCGAACGAGTTAAAAAATACGGCAAACAGCTGCGGTCATTCATTATGCGGGAACCACCTCAAGAGCAACCTCGTCCCCAGGGCCCTTTCTTCTCGCTATTTTCAAAATGGCGGACGCTCGAGAGAAGACCCTGGTGTAGGCTGGTCAATCTTGGAGGTTCGTACCCAGGCTGCCATTTTCCTAATGAACTGCAAATGAACTGCCGTACTAAAGAAATAAAGGAATATATAAACAAAATGAAAATATTTGTATACTTACAGACCCTTACAGATATATGAGATCTGATCACACAAAAAGGAGTTTCGTTGTTAGACCCCTTTGATAAATTCGATTCATGAAATATTTGATAAATCGGAAGCCACACCCAAATGAATTAAGCCCCCTTTTGTGCGAACATCTCTCATGATGACGACACAACTCTGAGACATTCAGTATACGAACCTACGCTGGACTTGGAACAAACGCGCGATATAGCCAGTTTGAAGTACCAGTCAGCCCATGCATCGAAGTGTCCAAATAAAATTTTGAAAACTGTAAGAGAGGGTTGCATGCTTGTAGTACAAATGTGCACTTCACAGTACGTACACCGCGCATTGCCGCGCCCCATCCAGTGCTAGCGTTTTACCTTACAATAAATGCAGAAAATACCGCGAACAAACACGCGAAACTGTCCGTCATAAGGCGATAACCATTGCAACGCGGTTTGCGTGTTCTCTTGCCCTTATATGGTAAAATGACGCACTAGTCAAATAATAATGAAGCTTTTTTTTCAAGCGTACGGTATCCGAATCCTTCAATTTGATTGGTTCGCACATTTTGTAAGTGCTTATTCAGTCAATGTTGTCGAGAGAAAAAAAGAAGTTATTTACCGACTTTAGGTCGGTCCGTATAGTGCAAAACTGTGCCCTCGGTCTTGAAAGTGCTGACCTCGGGCCTTCGGCCTCGGTTAGCACTTTCAAGACCGAGGGCACAGTTTTTCACTGTAGGGACCTCCCAGTCGCTAAATAACCTATATATATTTTATCTCTCCATTTATTATGAAATATGAGCTGTTTTAAGCCGATTTCTATTCGCGTTGGAGAAAAAAAAAGAAAATCTAGAACAGAAAATGGCTGGATAACATTTCACAGTTCTGTTCCAAGTCGAGGTTGGCGTTCTTACTGAATGAAACTATGAAATGTTATATTGCTTGGGCTGCCTGTGGTAAAAGTACGCTTCTTTAGGGATTTATGAAAGAAATTTTCGCTCAGAAATCCCTTAATGCATTGCGTTTTGTCGCTAAGGACCCATCGGACCCATCCTTAGTATTAGTTTTTTGTACATTTCTCTTCGTTGTCCTCCCCCGTAAGGAGACTTCTGTATATGACATAAAATGGCGCGTTCTATCTTGGCAGGTGGATTCAAGATTCTACCAAAAGTTAGCTCTTTCATGCACTTGGAATTTCAATTTTTAGAAAGAGAGAATTAATGGTGAACATTCATTGTTTGTTTTGAGTTTGTAATACAATTATACAGTAAACTCACCCACAAAAAGGACCTCTGTGACTTAATTAATTTCTGTTTATACAGGCTGAAATGGTAATAAACTAAGTTAATAAGAAGCTTAGTCTGCAAATGAAATGGTTCTTTAAGCACATTCTTCACTACTTGGATAAAACAATTATTTATGTAATGCTAGAGATTCACATATAATGTTTGTAAACTATTTTGAAAATGACCCCTATAAAGGTGCCGTGTTGTAACAAATAATTTTAAACCCTAAAAGTACCAATACTCCAGTTTCGAGTTGTTAAGCGATGACCGCTGTCCTTGATAAAAGACGCATTTGCTCAGGCTAAGCCTCAATTCAGTGTAAATCATTCACAAATACCGACGAGAACGCGAAAAAGTGTTGACATTCAACAATAGAAACCATATTTAATTGCACGGGTTATTCTCTGGATTGAGGCTAAGCCTGAGCAAACGCGTCTTTTGTCAAGGAGTACAGCGGTGTCTAAACAAACTCGAAACGGGAGTATTGTAAATGTTAATTATGAAATACTGAAATTAACCTCATTCACGGTCATTGATTTCCATTTAAATTCCTCATGAATTATTAATGATAATTATGTCAAATGATTAAACAAAAATTAATACCCCCAAAATCTTACAACTTTGACATTTAAAAACATGAGTGTAATTGCATGGCCATTGGGGAATATGTATTTTATATTAATTTTATAAGTTGCATATAGATTTATAAATGTATTCTTACCTCAATGTAAAATTATTGCATTTTATACTAGGTTCTTATTATGGCCTCTGCTTCATGTAGACTGTTGGTGGTGGAACTAAGAAGGGCTTGTCTTATTCCTTTGAGTTGTGGCTTTGAGAACTGGAGATACCAGTAGGAATTGTCATGTGAATATCTGGTTAAGAGCTCATCTTCAGCTGCAATAACACAAGTACTTCTCAACCAGATCTCGCCATCTCTATCTGCTATCTCACAATTGACTCTCTTTTTTATAAGTGCAGAATATCTTTCTGGCACCAAACAAAAGGGAAATGAGCCATCTTGGATTTTGTTTCCAATACCAAGTGGACAAAGTGTATTGCCATCAATTTCGACTTCAGTACCATTCCTTATAGTGGTTTTTATAATGTAGTCTGAACCAGGATGCCGTCCAACTCGCACAGGGGCCAGTGGTGCATAAGAGGTTAGCCATGCAAGTATTAGCTGGTATTTTCTTGAGCGTAAACACACCATTTCCAGTGGAATTCCCTCCAAGGCCTACAACTTTTGATGAGCGTAATTGAAGAAAGGCCTCCCCAGTTTTAATGGTTTATTTGTAGCTGCACTGAGAATCACTGTCAAGACAATACATATTTAATGTAAAAGGTAAATAGGATAAGTACACTGAGATAATTAGTAGAGGTAATCATACGGTTTCGAGTTCAATTTGGAAATAATTTGCACAAGTGTGTTTTTCAAAGAGTATCAAAATTGCACAAGCCCGTAGGGTGAGTGCAATTTGAGCTCTTTGTAAAACAAACGAGTGCAAATTATTCCAAATTGAACGAGAAATTGTATGATTACCAATTAATAATATTCATGAATTTTTTTTTTTTTACACTGCAGTGCAATTAAAGGTAATTTACACTGCAGTGCAAATTACTTTTCAACTGCACTGCTCTAAGCCAATCAGAATTGAGTATTTTTTTCATGTATATTATTATATTCATAACATGAAGGAAGTGTGATCATTTAGTTGTGGAATAGTTCTTACTTTGCATAAATTAATTCAGCTGATGGCATTTTGATACATGCAAATATGAACTTGCAGAATACTGTCAGTGTCACTAATATACCTATCATTGCATAAAAATTACTGATAAAATTAACTGATAAAGTGAACATGCAACCATGAAGCAATTTTTAAATTAAAAACAAAAAACAAAGAAAACTCTTTATATATGTACTGAGGTTTTAAGAACATGAGTTTAATTTTGGCAAATTTAATTATAAATTTCCATTAGAAAATATTTTGAAATCCAGCATTAATGGAATGGCTTTGTGTTTTCATAGTGTCAAAATCAAAGTTAATTAAGATATGTTTTTGTTTGTTTTGCTTTCATGTGATTAATTTGTATATCTCAGTACCATATGTCAAATGATAAAGAATTGTGTCAGTTCCAAAAAATATCCATATTACCCCACACTAGGAGGAAAATGTAAATTTCCAGAGTGGCTTATTTAGTTTAAAATTTGCTTCGTGTGGGGTTTGGACATTTTCTAGAACCATGCACATACATTATTGCTAGTTCATAACTTTTAGCTGTGAATACATACATGTCCTGATCAGTCTGCATATCAACAATAAAACCATATGGTAATGTTAAAATACGGTTCCTGTGCTCCTTAAACTGTGACCTTGTAGCTGTCTCTAACTCCTTTTTTTTCTTTCTTTCATCCCAAGGTTGGAATCAGTGTGATTTTGCAAGGGAGTGATTGTTGAACTTAATTGGAAACCCGGAATTGTGTGCTAAATGTGTCGGATCGAATCCAGACATATGTTTTACACTTTCATCACAATTTGAGAAGTCTTCTTGTCTTGCTCCAAGGACAATGTTTTTCTTGATGCCAGACCAAATTGAACCATGCTGATTTTCCATAGCAACCTCTTGAAGTTTTAGTAGTTTGGAATCTGGGCTGTACCTTAAAAAGGAACAAATCATTTCAGGTAAATTTTAATAATAATAATAATAATAGTAAATACAACAACGACAACAACAGTAATAATAACAACAACGACAACAATAATAATAATAATAATAATAATAATAATAATAATAATAATAATAATAATAATAACAACGTCGACAACAACAATAATAATAACAACAACGACAACAACAATAATAATAATAATAATAATAATAATAATAATAATAATAATAATAGTAAATACAACAACGACAACAACAGTAATAATAACAACAACGACAACAATAATAATAATAATAACAACAACAACAACGACAACGACAACGACAATAATAATAATAATAATAATAACAACAACGACAACAACAATAATAATAATAATAATAATGATAATGATAACAACAACGACAACAACAATAATAATAATAATAATAACAACGACAACAACAATAATAATAACAACAACGACAACAACAACAATAATAATAATAATAATAATAATAACAACGACAACAACAATAATAATAACAACAACGACAACAACAACAACAATAATAATAATAATAATGATAATAATAATAATAACAATAATAATAATAACGGTTTATTCACAGGTGTCCGTTATATAGAGGTTTCATTTACAGTTGTATGAAGCTCTTTTTAATACATTTGTACGAACACCGAAGGAGCGAAGAAAAGTGTCCGTAATATAACCGGTGTCCGTTATATAAAGGTTTCATTTATAAGGAAATGCATGGTAATTACAGCTGTCGGGACAAAAAGTCTTGTCTGTCCGTATCATAGAGGTGTCCGTAACTGAAGGAGTGGTTCCACTGTGAAATTAATTGATTTTATTTACCACTTACATAATTTATACTAGTCACCTCACTCCTTTGACGAGTCCTGATAATTTTCTATTTTTGTCTATATTCTTCTATATATATTTTCTATATATATTTTTATTTTTATTTTCTATATTTTCTTACTCACTTGTAAAGAGCATTGAGATTTATATGTAATGCGCTTTTTCAAGAATTAAATTAAATTAAATCATTTGCATAAGAAAGGTTTCGCACGTAGACTCGTACTGGAAAAAAATTCCAGGAAAAAATTTCCAGTTACTCTCGCCAGTACTTTCCGTAATTTCCCGTTACATCACGTGGTCTGATTCTGCACATTTGATTGACTGGTTACCTCATGAATAATTAATGTATGAAAGACGGGGTTCAACTGTACATAGTTCAGTGGATTCATTACATAATTGCTAAACGTATGATATTTAGTCAACATGTGAACTACCTTGATGTTTCGTTCTATATACACCTTAAAATGGAAATAAAAAAATTAAATGCACTGATTCGAAGTTATATTTAATGGCGTCGTTTCTTTACATAGTTTTATTTCTCCTTATACAGACTGTATTACATTTTGACTCTCACTTGTTAATTAGTATTACATATTTACAATCATATCATACTCATCATCGTGCATAACCTCCTGTTTAGAGCTGAGAGTTCGTACAAGATGAACCCTTACAATGCCCACATGCTGGAGCCGTCAAGGTTGTGCTTACGGAAGGTACACCTCATAGTAGCGCAGTTTGTATCACAGTTGCAGCGGATAATGCGACGCAACTTCTCTGGTCTGATTGGTCAGTTCTTAAATGGAACGTGTCAGTTCTGAGATAGGTCCAGTCAGTTCTGAACCAGTTCTCAGAACTGACGCATTCCATTTAAGAACTGGCCGATCAGACAGTCAGTTCGAGTAGGTGGAAAGCGACCTAACGTTTCCAAATTGGTGGTATTCTCCAGGGCATCCCGTTTGCTTTATTTTTTAGTTTCGTAAGGACATTGAGATCAAAGCGGATACATTCGTAGTGTTCTTCAGCTTGTTCAATATGACTCGTTTTTAGGCCTTAATTGAGCGCTTGCGATGTCCTCTTCATCTTGTGAATACTTCATGATAGTTAAGAAACTGTCGCATCTTCCGCAAGTGTCTATGTAGGGCCTCCTAAAACTTAGTTTAAACATGCGAAAAATCCTTCTAAAAGTACTGTAAGAGAGCGGTAAATTGTTGTCGCCTGGTCTTAATCCTTTATTTTCTAGGAAATCACGAAATAATAAAAGGCCTGGACGCACGGTCCAAGTTTGAGCTCAACTGACTTGAGCGCTGTACAAATCTTCTGACAGTTTCAGACGTGCAGATGTGCTCACACAATCCAATTTGTTGCGCGTAACCTTCAACCTGTTGCACGCAACAGTTGCAGAACTATAGAACTACATTATAGAAGTCGATTCTACAGTCTGCAACTGTTGCGTGCAACAGGTTGAAGTTTGCGCGCAGCCCTCAATGTACAATGTAGTGCAATATATAACGTTGTTTTCAATCATTCTTTATTTCTAAGTTGAAAGCACACAAATATATATTCAGAATTCATTTTCTTTAATTTGTTTGTAGGGCTGAAATTGAGCTTTGTTTTTTTTTGTTTTAACGAATTGTCTGAAATATTAGTTTCTTTTTATAAGTATATTTATACTTTATTTATTAATGGCAAATTCACAATAAAGTTATTTTCATCCTCGCATTGATAGGTAACTAGAGTAAATTATAAAATAACTATGATATAACGCGCGCTCTGATTGGCCAAAGGATGCGTATTCCGCGTGCTTTATGAGAGCACAGTGCACACGCGCGCAGATATTCAAACATTTTTGTAACGAATAAAATTGAAACTTGTCTTAAAATCGTAATTGTATTTTATAAAAGAAATAGAACACTCTTGCCCGCTGTGCTATGTGCAGATTTATAGCACTTGGGGACTGATCAGAACACTCGAGAAGTGTTGAGAAGCACGCGTATCTCCCAACACTTCTCGAGTGTTCTGATCAGTCCCCAAGTGCTATAAATCTGCACATAGTAGGCGCGCTCGTATTCTATTTCTTCACGGGAGGATTCATGTTTTCAGTGCACACGTATCCCGATATTTTTGAAAACGCGGACTGTTTCTTTGCTGCCTATTGGCTACATGTATTCAGAGAATACGGTCATTGTAAACGCAACTTTTGGAAAACACTGTTCAGAATATGCAACGTGTTGGACGATAATTGTTTTCAATCACATGGACCCCTCCTGTATCCGCCCTTGCTTATTAAGATCTTCTTAATATTTATCGAGCTGTAGAAATACTGAACCTCGTCATAAGATAAGTTCTATCTGAATTTAAAACGAATTTTAACGAAAACATTAACATATTTCTGAATAGGTGCTTAAAACTCCACTTATCTCTTTCACAGTTTTTCTATCCATAAACGTATCTATCTGTTTCTATGTCTTTCTAACTATCTCCTTGTCTTTCGGCATTGTTCCCTTCCTTCTTTATTTCTTTCTTTCTTTCGTGGCCATTAATTTTCCTCTTAGTTTCTGCAACAATAAAACGATAACAGAAAAATCAAAACACACAAAAAAAATCAATATAGATAATAAGATAAAGCCGTTGTCTCCACCTCCGAACGCCGTATAGTGGCTAGTACCGGCCTGTCGACATTAAAACCACGTACCTACTAGCTGAATAAAAGCGCGAGCGATAGAGGCTGTGCCGGGGAACAATTCAATGTCTCGCCATGGGGAGTACTAAACTGTAAGAGAAGAACAATGGTTGAGCTTACAATAAAGTGCATTGCATGTACAATTGCGTTGTACACAGTACATTATTATTATTAATTATTATCGCCCATTGCGCCCTATCAGCGCCCCGAACAAACACGCGAAACTGTCCGTCAGCCCATGCATCGAAGTGTCAAAAAATAAAATTCTGAAATCTGTAAGAGAGGATTGCATGCTTGTAGTACAAATGTGCACTTCACAGCACGTACACCGCGCATTGCCGCGCCCCATCCAGTGCTAGCGTTTTACCTTACAATAAATGCAGAAAATACCGTGAACAAACACGCGAAATTAAACTGTCCGTCATAAGGCGAAAACCATTGCAACGTCACGATCATTACACAACAATTGAGATCTGATCACACAAAAAGGAGTTTCGTTGTTAGACCCCTTTGATAAATTCGATTCATGAAATATTTGATAAAGTATATCAATGAATTATTTACCTTTTGAATTATTTCTCTTGGTAGATAAAAAAATAAATAAATGAAAATAAATATAAAGTAAATAAATAATAAATAAATATAAAATAAATAAATAATAAATAAATATGAAGTAAAATAATAAATAAATAAAAATAAATAAATATAAAGTAAATAAAATAATAAATAAATATAAAAAAATAATAAAAAATATAAAATAAAAAATAAAAATATGAAGTAAATAAATAAAAAAATAAATAAAAATAATTAATAAATAATAAATAAAATAATAAATAAATAATAAATAAAAAATGAAATATAAAATAAAATAAATTACCGAGTTTCTTTATGCGAGCAACGAGTAAAAATGTCAGCCCGTAATACCCTAGAAAACATCTAATAAGCTGTATATATACAATTCCTTCAAATTCAGTTCACTGAAATGTTGTTGGTTTCAGGAAAACAATGGCATCATTCTATGAAATTGCTGGCTTCCCCAGGATTATTGGAGCCATTGATGGAAACCTGATCCCAATAAAGGCTCCAAACAAGGAGGAACACCCGGCTTTATGTGTGCCACAAAGGCTTCCATGCCATAAATGTCATGGCTGTTTGTAATGCAGATCTTGTGTTTACAAATGTCTTAGCTAAGTGGCATGGGTCCACACACGACTCTGCCATTTTCAATACCAGCGAGTTGCAATACCATTTAGAAAATGGTGGTGGAAGGGATGGCTGGCTGCTGGGTGACAGGGGTTATGCCCTACAGCCCTACCTAATGACCCCTTTCAGACCAGCAAATGTTGTAACAGAGCCAGAGAAACGGTACCAATCAAGTCATACCAAGACAAGGAACTGACCATTGAAAGATGCTTTGGTCTATGGAAGCAACGGTTCCGTTGTGTAGATGTTTCGGGTGGGGCGATGCAGTTTGAACCAAGTCGTTGCTGCAGGATCATTTTGGCAATTGCAGTTCTGCACAACATGTGCCTTAAAGACAACACTGATTTGCCTTTAGGTGCAGATGTTGTTGTGGAACAGGATGGTGCCGAAATGGGAGCTCTTCAGGATGTCAACACTCAGGCGGGAAGTCAAGTGAGAGCACGTTTAATAAATGATGTATTTACCTAATAATCTAGTAGGTAAATATTATCCATCTCTTGTAAATAGCACGTCTTATTACATTTAACATGGTGATAAATGTTACATATTTACATTGATTGTCCCCCAGATTGGGAATTAGGGATCTATTGTATGACTTGTTCAGTTAATTGTCACCAAAGTCATCTTGCATGTGATTAATGTTCCCACTTGCCTTTGACAAAAAGAAGTTACACATGTATTAGCTATTAGAAAATAGAATGAAATTGAAATTGAAATGAATTTAGACCCCATCCACACTTAATAAATAGGAGAGCTCTACAGTATTTTCTAAGTCGATCGTTGATGGCAAAAAACGCAAACCAAAAAAAAAACATGTTTTTAAAAATGCATTAGTTACAGTGACTAAGTCTTATAGTACCGCATACCGAAATATATCTCTATATACACAAAAGTTACTAAGTTTGGAGCAAGCCAAATATTTAACTGTGTTAATAGCATGTACGTGTATGTTTTTATTAACACAGTAAATATACTTCTAGATCTAAACATTAGTAAATTTTGTGTGTATATAGAGACAGCAAAAGTGCATTTGTTTACTTTTAACACTCTGATAATAAATCCACAGACTATCAAAGCATAATGCAAAGGAAGTGTTCTCTGAGCGTTATTTAGATTTTTGATCATGATTAGTTATTTATAGTGTGCTGACAGTC
Organism: Actinostola sp. cb2023; assembly: GCA_033675265.1. Lineage (NCBI taxonomy): Eukaryota > Metazoa > Cnidaria > Anthozoa > Actiniaria > Actinostolidae > Actinostola > Actinostola sp. cb2023. The sequence goes on from JAUJYZ010001316.1 coordinate 515,261, forward strand.
CATTGAGAACTGTAGACAATTTTAGTGAGAAGTATTTTTTCGGGCTTCCTGTGGAAGCTCCGACTCTAAAAATGAGATCCGTTCTTCGTTGACCTCAAATCGCAAATTGGGCACAGCGTGAAGCTGTGCCGGCCGGTAAATAATTCACCGAAGTTTCTTTCAGACTTGAAAACTTTGATCTTGAACTGATTTTGGCTGATCCCCGAACCAAATTCGGCTACGCCTCCTCGTGAGTACATAACATTTTGACCATATCATGACCGGCGTAATATCGTGGTACTAGTACTGAGGACATACCACGGCTAGCCATCGTAAATTAGTTAATTACACATGATTAGCTAGCCGGCGGAAAATAGAATGTTGTTGAAATTGAAATGACCGATAGACTCCATCCACACTTAATAAAAACATTGTTTATCATTACTTGGGCTTCCTGTGGAACGCCCAAGTCTAAGATTTTACAGACGGTTATTCTTGGTATATAACCAAATGTGCAAGTAGTCACCATAGCGCATGCGCATGCTAATCTTCTCTGAATCGTTCCAAATTTTGAGTATACAGAAGTCATGTGGTCAGCAGCTTATCAACGAAATTCAAGTTGGCAGACGTACGTAACGATAAATCAAATCACCAGCAGCATTTCATTTAGATTTTGCCGTGCTCCCTTGCTCGAGCCAGTCGAGTCGTTCATTAATACTGCTTAGTAAACATGCAAATATCCTAGAGAATACTTTTTGGCCTTGCAATTCTGTCTGAAAGTGTATTTCAAACGGATGTCTGTGGCTTAGTAAGAACTCGATCGTAATTCAGTATTGAGGTTGTGAAATCGTTTCTTGCAATGATCGAAATGTGCTTCGCCACAGCTGTCAGGTAGGAGTGTCAGTGTTGAAGCTAATTACGTATGCATGCTCTAGCTGAGTCACGCAACGAGTGACTTAAATTCTGCAAGTGATACAAATATTCGAATAGGCAAACTGTTGTACTTCTGTATGATGATACAAGCTATTAGGTAGCCCACATTTAACACGTATCAAAATCCGGATATTAAAAGATCGAAAGTTCTAGCTAGTCCAGACCACAGGTAGCCCACGTTGAAAACGCAAACCAAAACCGGATGTTTTAAAAATCGAAATTCTAGTGCAAACAGGACTAGCCAGTCTTATACGTGACAGAAATAATTTTAATATATCTCTATATACACAAAAGTTACTAATGTTTGGAGTAGAAATATATTAACTGTGTTAATAGCAGTACGTGTATGTCTTTATTAACACAGTCGAAATATATTCTGGCATCCAAACATTAGTAGTCCAACGTGTGTATATAGAGACAGCAAAAGATCGAAATTCTAACTGATTCAGACCAAGGTTTAACAACGTTTAACAGTGATATTTATCCGGATACCATCGCGTAATATCCGACAAAAGCGCTGCTCGCTAAAAACGAGCGCTTTTGAACAGTTTGAATTTTGATTTTCGCTTTGGATTATTCACTCTAATTTTATTTCGACGTGAGCACAAACTATAAAAAACAAAGCCTAAATTGTCTACCTAAAGCTGTTTTAGCATTGTACAAAGCCATTTTCCTGCTTTTTGTTTGAAATTGAGGTAAAAAAGGGGAAAGTATCAGCAATGCATCGTAAATATACAGATCTAGCCCAGTGAACATTTTTCAAATCAACTGGTCACTTTGGATTAACACTCTAAACTCACTTTTGCCCGTCAAAAACCATCACAAATAACTTGAACTCTCTTGCTGCTAAAGCAGTTTTAGCCCTGTACAAAACGTATTCTCCATGCTATTGGTTTTTGGCGCTAAATACGCGCGTTCGTCAAAAAAAATCTCCAGATTAATAATTTAAAATTATTTGCCGAAGGCGAAGTGATTATCGGTTTAAATATTCACCAAGACGAAGTCGACGTGAATATTCACCATAAATCACAGAGCCTGAGGTGAATAATTATTGTTTAAGTAAATTTTAGACTTGAATATCATGAAAAAAGACGAAATTCAGGATTATTAAAAAAACGTTTTATTAGTACTTCGATCTGCATTCGTAATAATACTTCCGCTCTCGACCAGTGATTATTGTCACATAATCACTGGTCACTTGACCAATCACAGCGTGCGAAACTCTATATTCAAGTCTAACATTATACTAAATTAAGTGATATTCAAGTTCTCTCTATATTTCAGTACCTGTGTTAGGTGCCTTCAATTAGTCTCCAGCTCAAGCTTCAGTTTTTCAGTTTTTAGCTTATAATAATAAGTGGCTGTTTCAAAGTACAAAAAAAGTATCAAAGATTCAGATTGGTATAATTAAAAGGATTGGAATGTGTTCAATAAATGTTCCAAAAGATAAGAAAGCGGAATTAAAGAACTTACTTCCATCTGTGCATCAGATAGGGTTTTCTTGATCTTCTTTTTAGGTCTGCAGCTTTCCAATGGGGGCAAAAACTTCCTAATAAATTGATCAAACAATTTGAAACCCTATGAAATATATGTTAATTTATCGAAGTTATTATGAAATTAATTTAACTTTAAAAAGTCATTTCTAAATAAATAAAATAATGCATCTAACCCAATTTCCATTCAGAGAGTTAATGGGGTGAAATAAAGGCGTCTTTATTAATAATATATTATTTCGTGTTTAATATCGGGTTGAAACAAGACATAGACATTTCTATCTACCGGTAGTATATACATTTTCATATATACCGGTATGTTGATTAATTTTGCTACATCTTACATATTAGTGATATATTATGAAATTGATATCTTACATATTCATATATTTAAGGAATGGTCAGACGCTTAGCGTGACTGTCCATCGAGTTATTGATTATGCGGGACATTGGGAGAGCACGAGAGAAGCGTAAGAGTTGCTTGGCGTGCGTAGCCGAGAGCAACTCTAGCTCCACGAGCCTGTGCTCTCCCAAATTCCCGCATGCTCCATAACTCGATGGACGCACAGCTAAAGCGTTGACCATTTCTTTTATAACATAGTCACTGCAATTTCAAATAAAACAATTTGATTTTCCGATTGATTTCAGAGCGTGCGCGCTATGACGATGACGTGAGCGTGAAAATGCCATAGCGTTTGAACACCTTACAGGTCCACGCTAACCAACCAATCAGAAGCGCGCGTTTTATCATCATTTTTTGTTGTGGTGTAAATATGACAAATGGGTACATCTTACATATCTCTCGATAAATGTACATTTGACCTTTCCTTTTAGCCCATGGGGAGGGAATTTGACTGAAAATATTATGAAAAATCAAATCCCCGCCATAGGGCCCGGCCTCTTACAATTTTAATAACATTGATATAAAACAATAATGGTAGAATCAAGATACATGTATTTTACATATTTACCTTGATTTCAAAGTCATCATGACCTCTAGCTCCACAAGATGGCAAAGCAGGACTTTCCTTTGAAAAAAAAAAATATGTAAAAATTGTTAATTGATTGAAATGAACAAAAAGACAGTTCAACTTTAATATTATTATTATTATTATTATTATTATTATTATTATTATTATTATTATTATTATGATTATTATTAAAATTATTATTATTATTTATTATTATTATTATTATTATTATTATTATTATTTATTATTATTATTATTATTATATATCAAATTATACATTGTATTCCAGAGTCATTTTTTGTGAAACGCTTAAGGTGATTAAAATTGTCTATAGTATATATATATATATATGCACACCCTCAGGGGGGTGGGGTCCCCCTGATTCCGGGGTGTGACCTCATGCCCTAAGACAGTAATATGAAAGGGAATAACTACAGCAATATGCAGAAATTCTGATCCTTTTGACTAAAATACATATATATCAAAGACCTACTTAAAATTATGGGATGGCTACGCTGATATTTTTTTCATAAAGCCTCGCTGGCCGACAACTAGAAAAAAATATCAGCGTAGCCATCCCATAATTTTAAGTAGGTTTTTGATATATATATGTATTTTAGTCAAAAGGATCAGAATTTCTGCATATTGCTGTAGTTACATTTCATATAATCATACATGTATACATGCATCTATATACTGTATATGAACTTAATGTACATGTACTAGATAGAAATGTCATATCTCATGTTCTGGTAAACCTATTATTGTTAGTCTTAAAAGACTGCCAGTCAGCCCATTAACTCTAGCATGGTTGGCTTAGACATACCTGAAATTCAGAAAGACATGAGTCCAACATTGTGTCACTCAAAGATTGAGGATCAATGGTACATGCAGTGAAGGGTCTTTTATAACTTGAACCAGCTAAAAAGAGAAGTCAATAATGAGGACCATTAATACTAAATGTAAGTTACCAGTCCCTTTCAGGGTTGATCCTTGCTAAATTGTCAATATAATACTGATATAATTAACCCTGCTTTACAGACACCCACTTAATATGGACGCCCACTTATTGTAGACATGCAGCTGTCCTAACAAAATATATAGTGACACAATATAGCACTTTTAAATTTCTTGATGGTGTCAGCCATATTCTAAACTTATAAAGGATGTAATGTGGCTCATGAACTGATTTCCCATCCATTCTTGCAGTCTCAGCTTCTATGATTTATGATTTTCAACCCGACAACGATTATACAATTAGCTACATGATATAAATATCAAAATGAAACAATAGAAAACATGGTTTAAATGCTTGCACACTATAGTATATACTTCTAAACTTATAAAGGATGAAAAAGGATGAAAACTACCTTTTGCAAAAGTGTCAATCGTATCCCTCCAGAAATTCCATTTATTGCTTCTGGACCTAGGATGTCTGCAATGTTTTGGTCACATTCACTGAGAGATTGACATGTTAGACCAGTATCTTGATTATCAATCTTGAAGTAAAAACATTTATTGTCCGACAAAATGTTATTTATTTATTGTTGGGTTGCAACTGGTGTTTATCATTGTATTAGTGTCTCTTGTTTAATTTAAAAGTTCATCCAACAAAATTATTATAATAGCTATCATATCTCTTGATACTCTAGGGACACTTGAAACCCAGCAATTCTTGCCAAACATGTTTTTACAAATAGTGTATAGGGTGAGGGGCCTTTTATATTTTGACAAGACGCTCAATGAGCGTACACTCGGGCATTATGACAAGGACAATGTCACTTGCGTGACGAGGGACCTGACAATGACTGACAGTTGCGTGACGAGGGAGACTATGTTTACTGTATATGTGTCGGTGAGCATAGATAAAGATTTCCGAATCGTACGTCCATAGGACGTACGTCGGTCAAATAAAAGGACTCAAAAATCATTCCCGAACTTCGTATTTTTTTAAACATCCAGTCGATTCAGACTATGATGTGACGGGAGCAATTTTAGAATACCCCGTCACTATATCAAGCTCTTGATTATATCTATCAATATATTTATCAGAAATGTGTTTCATTTTATTGTCGGATACCTTTTTTAAAAAACGGGTTTCTGAAACCACGGCGTGACGGCAGTCATGCAGCAAGCACAGCTTCATTATCTGCTGAGTAATCTTGAAACTCGAATGATTTTCAGACGGCTCATGTGTCATATGCATGAGCCGTCTGAAAATCAGGCTACGAAGCTACTGTCTCTGCCTATAAATTTCGGAATTCATGCCTTCAATGTGTCCGAAAATCAGTCCGAAACCCTTCACAATGACGAACGGCGGGTGTGACATATGTGAGAGGAGCGTTTTTTCTTTCCTGCAAGTTGGATACATAAAAGTGTTACGTTCGAAGTTATGCCCAAATTTCGTCCATTGACCTTGCTCAGTTCATGGCGTTGATGAAGTTTTGAAGTACGATTTTTACGATTCCTTTTCCTTCTGAATGTTTCAAACATGGAATAAAATAAACTTCAATCATTATATTTCTCAGAAATGTGTTTCACTTTATTGTTGGATACCTTGTAAACGGGTTTTTGAAACCACGGCGTGACGGCAGTCATGCAGCAAGCACTGATCCCGAATTTCGTACATTGACCTTGCTCATGTAAAACAATGATTATATGATCGTGTTTAAAAGGAAGTGATCGATGGCTTGCCTTCGCCATACAACATCATTTCTCTTCTGCATTATACGTTATGTCACGTATAATAGGAGCGTTTCTTTCCTGCAAGTTGGATACATAAAAGTGTTACGTTCGAAGTTATGCCCAAATTTCGTCCATTGACCTTGCTCAGTTCATGGCGTTGATGAAGTTTTGAAGTACGATTTTTACGATTCCTTTTCCTTCTGAATGTTTCAAACATGGAATAAAATAAACTTCAATCATTATATTTCTCAGAAATGTGTTTCACTTTATTGTTGGATACCTTGTAAACGGGTTTTTGAAACCACGGCGTGACGGCAGTCATGCAGCAAGCACTGATCCCGAATTTCGTACATTGACCTTGCTCATGTAAAACAATGATTATATGATCGTGTTTAAAAGGAAGTGATCGATGGCTTGCCTTCGCCATACAACATCATTTCTCTTCTGCATTATACGTTATGTCACACAACACGCTTCACGACTTGATTAAAAATGCTGGCGGTGACGACAGTGTTCGTTTACCATTTATACGCTTTTCACGCTGCAGGCTCATCGTAAAGTCCATTCAGAACTAGGAATTTCATTCAGTCCAAGCAAGGGAGCACGGCAGAAACTGGGCTGCCTGTGGCGATGACGCGTTTTGCGGTTTTTTGATTATTGCGCGCGCGGGCTCATCAGTATATTGGGATCCATGTGGCTAATGCTGACGTTTTTGAGGTTTTCCACAATAAGATCGCGCAGGCTCATCAATTCATCAATACTGAATAAATATGGCTGCCTAAATAAAGTGACGGGGAGTGAAACTTGTAAGACCCTTTCGACTGAATCCGCGTCAGATTGCTAGGAACATCGCCGTTGCTAGGAACAGCCCGGGTTTCGTACGGAGCAAAAACATGGCGGCCGACGGTTTTACGAAACAGTTTCGTAGGAGTTTCGTAGGGAGAAAAACATGGAGGTCGACGATGCGACGACGAAATGTGTACCATGTAAGGTCTGTAAATATATGGTCCAGCGAAAGTGAATATCTTTGGACGCCTCGTAGTGAAGCTCAAGTATCCTTCATGTATTTAATTGCACTTTATTTTATTTTTTTGTACAGTGTAACACCGTCCGTCGATGTGGGTCGCCGCATGTAAGTCCAGTTGATGCTGTCAGGAAACACTTTCGACCTTTCTCTCCAGTTTCCTCGTTTATGATTTGCCAGTTCGGATGTAACGCAGGCTAGATTTGCCTTAATAAAAATGCTTTTCCTACTCCTTTCTTTCTCAAAATGACAATGCTGTACCCTTCTGTAGCTGCTGAAAGTACATTTAACTGTTCAAAAGACAACATGATTCAAAACAAACGCAGAATCAAAAGCCGGGAAGCTGATGTCGCGTACGGAAAATTTATTTCAGAAATGTTCAATGTTTTGCGGAAAAGACTCTCAAGGGAGGGGAGGGAGAGTAATGTTTTGATAGCTGTCATCGATTAACTGCTGACCAAAAGTAACGTTACGAGCATGTTACAAAGGAATTCCATGATTCTCTTCTCTGATTGGCTGAGAATCGATCCCATGATCTTAGTTTCACTCCCCGTCATTTTATTACTGACGTTACGTTTTCTTTGTTTATGAGCCCGCGCTATCATATTGTGGATAACCGCAAAAACGTCTGCGTGAAACACAGGAATCCCAATTTACTGATGAGCCCGCGCGCGCATAATCAAAAACCGCAAAACGCTTGCTAGCAAAACGCGTCATCACCACAGGCAGCCCAGTATCTGCCGTGCTCCCTAGCTTGGTCCAAGCTCTCCGTTATTATTTGGCTGTTTTAGTTTTCATTTCGGATTTCATTTGCTGTCGAAATTCGAATTCGAATATATCCAGGATGCTT